>CM049925.1:2812360-3132360 GCA_027405835.1 Asclepias syriaca | reverse complement strand
GCTATACCCAAAGACAGACCAGTGTTAGACAAAGCTGACATGTGATCTTTGCAAAGTCACACATCCTTTTATATATATACGTATACATATATATATATATATATATATATATATATATATATATATATCTGAAATGATTTGCCAATTCCCATCAAAAAACGCAACAACACAAACACACACACACACACAATATATATATATGCAATCAAAATCCATCATCACCAGTAATAATATATAATAATTTTTTTTTTGGATCGATCATTAAATTAAAAGAAAAGAAAAGGAAAAAGTCTTTGGCAGCATAAATAGATTTTAGATATAGAGACTATTGTGACTAATTAATATTGCACATAAGCAAAAACTAACACTAACATTAATACTTAGCGCAAAAGAGATAGAAAAAGAAAGTACTTAAAACTAAGTAATGCAATAATAATAATAATAATACTTAGGAATATGTATGGCTCACTAGCTAGGTTGAATCTTGTGGCGGTGGCGGCGGCGGCGGCGGCGGCGGTGGTGGTAAGGATTGTTGTTGTTGGGGACGTTTTCTTTTCTTCTTCTCGTAGCTAATACCTCTAGCTTTAGCTTGTGAATCACGAACTTCACGTAAATAAAGCCTAACAGCACGGGCTCCGAACGGGTTGGTTTCGGGCTTTCCACCATTTTCTTCATAAGCAGCTCTAAGTCTGCCAATGAGTGCATCAAGACTACCCCAAGCTTGTCTAAGTGGACAAGGACACGGGGCAGGAGGATTAGGATGACCAAAGAAAGGGCAAAGTTGAGTGTGAACTTTTGTTTTACCAAATTGGTCAAGATATCTCAAGAACTCGAGAACGTGGGCCCCGCTGCACCGGGAAAGTGATAGCGGTGGCCTGTGATTTTTCAGGTACTGTCCGAACGTGTTCCAATCCCTTCTCTTTTGATTCTCGTATCGGCTTAGGGTTGTTGCCGTTGCCGATGCTGATGCTGATACCGAGGATGATGATGATGATGAACCGGAAGGTGACGTCATCATCATCATCATAGATGTGTTGCTGTTGTTGTTGTTGTTGTTGTTCATAGTTATGCTGTCTGTTGTGTTTCCAGAATCAACTTCTTGGATTGAATCCATGGAGGAGGGGTAGAAAATATATATATATTATATATATATTTTTTTTTTTAAAGAAAAAAAAAGAAGGGATTTTTTTTTTTTGAAGTTTTGGGGTGCTGATGAGCTGCTTCCTTCCTATCCCAATTCCAAGAATCTATCTTTTTTAATGAATATGAATGAATAAATGATAAAAATTCTATCTTGCTACTTGGGATTTTTTTTAAAAGTCATACCATGATGTGTGTGTGTGTATATATGTATGTATTACTTGGTATGACTGAAGTTTTGAAGGAGGTGGATGAGAGATTGGGCTAGCTAGCTAGGTAAAGTATATATATATATATGCAAGAACAGGAACAAGAAAGAAAGAAAGAGAGAGAGAGAGAGAGAAAGAGAGAGAGAGAGAGAGGGGCAAGAAACGAATCCCTTTTTTTTTTCTTTCTCTTTTTTATATTTGGCTCTTTAATTGTTTGATCAATCCTAGATAACTTGAAAGGTTTTTTGATGATGTTTGGGCTAGCTGCTTTTTTTCTTTTGTTTCTTGAAAAAATGTTTGAAGAGATTGGCTGATATTTTTCCGAGAAAAGGGGGAGCAACTGTAGTTCCCTAATTCTTCTGTGTGTGTATGTGTGAGAGAGAGAGAGAGAAGGAAGAAGAGGAGAGAGAAAGAGAGGAAGAGGGATGAGTAGTAGTAGTAGTAGTTTTTTAGTAATGGTAAATGGTAAGTATGAAAGGAGCTGGTTAGGGCTTTTGTGGAAATGGAAAGAGGTTAGCAGTAAGGTGGAAATGATAGATTGAGACAGGAAAAAGCTATATAGAGTTAAAAAAAAGAAAAAAAATATATATATATATGAGGGAATAATATGATTTTGTTTCTTCACCAATCAACCTTTTGCATTGATTGACAACACCTTTCATAATGACCAAAATATCCTCCAATTTTCTACATTTCCACTGTTAGGATTTGCTTTTTCTTGAGGTATGATAGCATTGGTATTACTAGCCATACCCAGGCAGGTTTGGTAAAAGCCTCTTTAATTATTACCCCTTCCCATTTTCTTTTTTCTTCAACATATTTATGTTTTATATAAACATCAAAACAATATATTTTTGGCTTGAACTTCTTTGTGACTAATTTTAGAGAATAAATAAGTAGAAAGAAAGAACACCAAATGAGGGGAAAAAAAGAGAAAATTTTGATGGAAAACACCATGCATAGCTCTCAACATATATTGGAAAATTATTATGTATATATAATATATATAATATATATAATATATAGGAAAACAAAAATAAAAATCAACAAATTAAGGGTTAGATATGATGAGTTCTTCCCCCAACTTGCTTTTTTTTTTGTCATTCCTTGTCCACTAAGATTATTTATCTCACTTTAAATATATACATATATATGTGTATGTAGTCTTTTTTGGCTTCTCATAATAATGCAAAATTTGACAATGATTTGTTCATCAATACTCTTTATAAGATTTCCACTGCAAGATTTACCCTCTAAAATAATTAGACCCTAAGAGGGGGGGCCCTTTCTCTAACCTTGTTTTGTTTGTATGTATGTATGTATATGTATAACATATACAAGCGTGTATATGTATATATGTATGTATGTATATGTATAAAGAATTACCATTTTCCACTTACTATAGAGTGGATGAGAGATCAATCTGAAAGAGTGACAATTCACCCATCAAGTCTGAAACGAAAGGTGAAATATATACCAAAATAATTATGTCTCTCTTTTGTTGCTTTCGCAGGTGAGTGGATGAAGACTATACTTCACTCTGTGAAAAAGACCTTCAACATCTACACACGCAAACATATACATACACACACTCACACACACACACACACATATATATATATATGAAGATTGTAACAATGGGAAACAACAAAAGAAATTTGGGATGAAAATAAAAAAGGAAAGAAAGATTACATATATAAACCCTATACTACAAATCATTAAGCGATCAAACATTATATAATTACAAATTTTATGATACAGTATTAAACTGCATAATTTGAGTCAAATTTAAATAAATTAAAATAAGAAATATTCCAATCAAAAAATTACAAAAAAAAGGGAGAGTAAAAGAACAGTGAGTATGGAGCGAGTAGTCAATGTTTATCAGGTCTATCTATAGCATATGTTTTGAGAGAGTTGGAAAGTACTTAAAAAGTTTTTGATGGGTACGTACGGTTTTGTTGTTGGCTCGAGAAATTTTATTTGTTTTTCTTTTTCAAAAAAAAAAAAAGTTGATTTCTTTGCAGCTTTGTTTTATGGATGGTCTGATCTGATCTGATCTGATTTGTTCATCAATTCAGCAGTTTCCATTTCTTTGGCTTCACTAAGGTGTATATATACGTACGTAGTTTGTGCATGCTTTGTTTAATTATAATACCACCAATATATATATAATATATATATACTTACACAGTGTAAATATATATATATATATATATATATATATATATATATATATATTTATATATATATATATATAAAGAAGCAGTGGAATTCATTTGTTTTGGTGCATAGCTTGAAATAATTAGTGTTTGGGGATATGGATCCTCATCATCATGTGAGTTAGCAAGATGACAAGAATGATATAATTTATATTCATGTGTATGTATGTATGTATGTATATACACACACACACACACACATATATATATATATATTGGATTTACGAGAAATTATAGTCTGTTAGCAGACAAATTTTTTCTTGGACGCTTCCATGTTTTATGTATACATGCTAGGTAGCAATTTTTTTTCAGTTGAAATATTTCAAAATTGAATAATATGTATATGAAAGTCAGACTAAAATTCATAATTTAATCAATTAAAATAATTACTTAAATAATCTTACAATATATATAAGGTAGCATTTACATTCTTAAAAGTATTACAAAAGATATGAGTAGTTAAAGCAAAGATTCCTAAAAGGTGAGCACTAAAAAATAAAAAAATACTATATTTCACATCTCTTATTGATGATATTCATATATTATATATATATATATTTTTTTTTTCATATGTCATACATGTGTATATACATTGCTCATCATTTATCCAACTCAAAATAGATTAATTTATATTCAAATTAATTTTTATTTGAGTAATATTAGTTTGATTAGGGTTTTCAACTCCAACCTTCACCATTACTACTTTCACCATTACTACTGAAAATAATGTATTATATTAAAATGTGGAAGAAGTGGCATGTTTGGGACAGAAAATAATGCAATACAATAGTGCTAATTGACGTTCAGATAATGGATCTTTTGTATGATTTGCAATACCACACTCAAGAAAGAATAAAGGAAAAACAAAAAAAAAAATTTATAAAAATAAAATGAAAATCTTTGACCCAAACATAAACTAATAAAAGCAGTATTATACACATATTATAAAACTTTTAAAAATATAATTAATTATTTTTGGTTGTCCTATATCCATTGGATTATTATATCAAAATATTATTAGTTTAATTAATTTTTAAAATTAATTTATTAAAATACCCAAATCTCAAATCATTAGTAACACATTATTAAGTGGAACTCGTCATGAAGTCAAAGATTATGCTTCCATTGGATAATATATTTGCATATCTTCGTATAAGTGGATAATGTTTTATTTTACAATTTTAATTTTTAATATTTGTTTTGTCCACTAATATATATATATATATATATTTAACCTTAAATCGTAAATATAATAGTAAGAAGTTTTGTGTATGCAAATCAGACTAGAACCAAAGTTTTCTTTAATTTGATTGTCGATTTATGAATGCATTGTAATCAAAATGAGTGTCATTATATTCATATATATATATATATATATATACATGTATATATGTGTAATGTATGTATATATAGTGAAGAAAGAAAATAGGCTGGTTTGTCCACTTGGTTTTCTTTCTAATGAAATGGTGGCATGGAGGGACGATGGAGTTGTGTGTTGTCTACTCACTCATTCAATCTTGTCTATGTTTTTCGGAATCAAAATTTGGAAATTAAAATTTTTCTATTATTAAATCTTTTAATGTTTCAGAAGAAAAATTCTTTTTTATCGTTGATTATTTGTCTATCTATAAATAGTTCCTTTAGCGATATACAAGTCTTCCCCGGCATACCTTTTTCACTTTCCTTTTCTAAAAACACACACTTTAAATATATATATATATATATATATATAGAAACGAAATAAAGTGAAAATCTTTTTAAATATTTTTGTCAAATTATCTAACTTTTATTTTTAATATTGTGTGTTCATTTTATCTTTAAAAAATTGATTTAATCCGACAAAGAAAGAAGAGACAAATATATATATATAAATATAGGTCTAATCATGTAATTAAATTGTTGATCTTATTCCAACTATACAAGCAAAAGCAAAGGATCTAATTATAATAAAAAAGTTACCTTGCGTAAATGGCGTTTTACCAAAGATAGTAATAATAATGTCTTCCTTTTTATTTTTTTTTGTGAATTTTAAGGTTTTTTTTGTGAATTATATATATATATATATATATATTCATAATGTATCTATTTGTTTATATATAAAAAGAAATTATTCATCAAGACTCCATTTTTATTTTATTTTTTAAATTTAAGGCAATTTACTTATATTATGTTTCAAATAAAATTATAAATAATATTGCTATTAACTGAGTTAAGTCTTTTTAATCGACTTGATTTTTTCTTGAATTAGGGTTTTGTATTAATTAAAATAATTAGACAAGAGTACTACTTACAATGATGTTCTTGATTTTTATTTTTTTGGTACGCTAAAGTGAAATCTTGTAAATAACACAACAAACCTAGGAAGATCATTTTGTACTTTTTTTTTTTTTTTGGGTAATTTATTTTGTACAAAAATGATATGGTACACTTTTATTAAACGGAAAAAAAAAATTTTATCAAAAAAAATGACATGTGTCAAAACCTTATAATCTCAAATTTAGTTGTAAAGTTAGTGTGTTTATTCTTGCATTAGTACAAAACAAATCGAATAAAATAGGGATAGCATTTTGCTTTAAAGCATTAAAGCTCTCTAATGAATCTTTTAAGACCAAATTAATATTTACATTAAAGTAAGAGCTTATGATTTTTCATCCTCAATTTTACACCACTACGTTAAACAATGAAATCATACTTAAGATTTTGTAGGACCCAATTTTTTTTTTTGTTATAATTAATATTTGACAATTCATACTTATTAATTATTTTTATACGTTATCAAGAAAATGTGTGAATAATTTTGAAGAGGGGGGAGGGGGAGATGGGGGTTGGAAATTTGGCCTAATTTGTGGTATATTTCACTTTCAGATAGGGGAAGGTTGCTATATAGTATTAATTCTTCTTTCCCTCAATGTTGTGATTGTGATTTTTGAGGTGAATTTGAAGTCATCTTTAGTGCTGTTAATTATCATGGTGGCTAAGACTTCCCACAAGAGAATCTCAAAAGATATTTAACTATTTTCAATTTTTTTTTTGCTGAATTTAAGGTTGATTAATTACAATTAGTAATGATGATTTGTTTTGTCCTAGATTTTTTCTTTCTGTATTTTTTACTTTCATTCATATACTGAAATTGTTACTAATTAAATTACGTTTATATATATATATATATACACACACGTGTTTAATAGTATAAAAATTTATTTTGGAACAAATAAAAAAAAAGAAAAAGGAATGGAGTAGTGAGACTATAAATACTTGTCTTCTCTTTTAAGGGGAGTAAGAATGAAGATGCAATTAAGAATCCATCTTCATTTTCTTTGTATAGAGATTTTATCCTATATATTTAGGAATAGGAAAACAATATATATAAACATAAAGAAAAGAAGATAATAGACAGTATAAAGAATCACTCCCAAAATAAAAGTACAGCTAATGCCTTTATTCACTGCCTAGTTGCTGGAATCTCTGTCCTGAGCAAAATATTCCACACAGCAAGAACTTCAAATTTCCATATACAATTGATATATATGTATGTATATCTAAGGTGGAAATGTAGAAAGTGAAAAAAGTGTATCTTTTCTGTAAGAGAAATTATCTTCTACTTGTCTCATTATTACAACGTACGCCACATGACAAAATCACAATCAAGAATTGTAAAGTCTACTTGGGACATTGGATTTTTTTGCTTCTAAGATCTAAACTCTTTTGGAAACTCATAGCCAAACTTGAAAGGGACAAATAATAAGTGGAAACCACCTATTTTATTTTGTAAGAATGCTATAGGTTTTATGGGTATAAAAGACATAGAAATAGTAATACTTTGATATTGTTTGTCATATCGCTAACAAGATTTAGAGGGCAGAAGGAATGGGGTATTGGAGAAGGAAAAGGAAAACACAGCATTGTACCAAGTTAGGAAAAGAGAGACAAAATAATACAGAGGACCCTGCATAAAGGGGGGAGGGGAATTTTTTTCTGCTCAAAATTGTGTCCAATTCATCCAAAAAAGAAGTCAAAAGATTCAATGAACAAACAAGAAAACAAAAAAGATGGGTGCATCTGTCCTCAAATCCAATACCATACTTGTTGTTATTATACAATATTTATCAAAGATGTGCCAACTTCAGTTGTACCTCACTAGAGGAGAATACAGGGGAAAGCAGGGAAGAATGAAATATATTATACACATAATAATGATGACACATGGATGGATTCTTGTTTAACCAATGGATACTTACTTCTATACAAGTAAAAATTTAGTATTTATACCACACATGTAATATCAAGAATAGAAAATTTTATGAGCAAACTAAGGTTTGCTGAAGTCATTATAGAAAGAAATATAATTCCATGATATATATATATATTTACCCACAAAAGCTTAAATGGATACTTTATCTGATGTTGCATGACACCCTCCATATGCATGGATATGAATGTGGCCCTTGCCCTATCTTGTCGCTCTGGCTCTGGCTCTGCTTCTGGCACTGCAAAATTACAAGAGGAGTTCAAACAAGTTTGCTGTGAGGTCAGTATTGTCTCAAGATTTTTGTGTAATTGTGTAGATATGATATGCTAGAGAACAGAATCATCCTGAAATCATCTTATTCTACAGTAGCAGAGTAGTAGAGTATCCTAAAAACTCACCATTTTATTTTTGTGTATTTATATCTCCCTCGTACTATCATATACAATCAGACAGCATATAGCCGGACCACTTGATCTATCTTGGCACGACAGACTGGGCAACCCCATTTCTTTGCTTTGATTTCATTGAGGCAAGTCATGCATCCAGCCATGTGACCACAGGGAATGCATGCTCCCTCTACTGCGGCATCCAAGCATATGACACAAGAAGATGTGCTGCCTGATTCGTTTCTTTCATCTGCTCCAGTATTTGACAACTTCAAAGGGGGTTGCACTAGATCAAGAGTTGTAGCATCAATTTGTGGATAGTGAATTGGGCCATCATTATCTATAACTTCATCTGCAACAGGAGCTGATGGAGCAGAACTAGGGACCAAGTTCTCAATTGTTGTTTGAACACCAGAAGAGCCACTCTGTGGATTGACATGGGGATGAACGACTGAACTAGGAGTCATTTTCTGGATATTGCATCCTTCATAATTCCCATTCTTGGGATAAAATGTCCCAGGAATGTGGCTGCTTGGATCCATGGTGACATCCACAAAGTTTGTGATACTGGTGGATGGACCAGCTCCAGGTCCAGGTACTGGTTGATTACCAAGATGAAGTGGTCGCTCTTGTTCAGCAGTCTGAAGGGAGGCATTGATTGCCATAGCTAAATCGACATCTTCATGGGTTGGTGGAGCAGTTGGTGCAATAGCAGGGACTTGGTGATTGAAAGGAAATGTTGGATGCACAACCTGAAATTTGTACAACAAAAGTCAAATATCTACCCTAATGTGCAAAAAGCCAAATACTTATTCTTCTGTCAGCAGTTTTATGATTCTCAACCTTTAAAGGTCAACAAATATGACCATATTATAATGCTTAATTCTCTCTGGAACAAATCAGTCAGAGGAAAACAATGAAGGAGAGAGAATGAATAGAATGTCTGATCAGCACAATAGAACATCGTAATACAGAAACATATGTGCATGCATAGAAAGGATGAAGATACGCAAGGACCTATTCTCCTCAAGTAACAACTATAAGTCTGTTGATTCCAAATGCGGACACAAAAGAATATTTAGACCTCCTGCATCCAAACTCCAAACTCCGAACTAAACCAAAATAAAAAACACACTGACCTGAGGGATTCCTTTGCATGCATTGCAAAACCGCTGCAGCTGTTGTTTGTTGCTTTCACTATCAGCTGCAAGTTTGA
Organism: Asclepias syriaca; assembly: GCA_027405835.1. Lineage (NCBI taxonomy): Eukaryota > Viridiplantae > Streptophyta > Magnoliopsida > Gentianales > Apocynaceae > Asclepias > Asclepias syriaca. The sequence goes on along the minus strand of CM049925.1, from coordinate 3,122,938 downwards.
GGCGTGTTTCTGCGTTGGAGAAAGGATAATCCATAAGTACATCCAGTTGAAGATAGTCTACTTATATGTTCAATATATTTATCTCCTCTGGCCACTACAATAAGATATCTTATACAACATCAAAGATTATTAATCATCAACTTTCAGTTTTAACGAAAAATTAAAAGTAAGCAGAAACATTTTGAATTCAGTGCAAAGAAAATGGCAAGCTCATATCAATGATATGTATCATATTTTACAGCACAACCACCAAAAATTCAGAAGATTTTTATTAAACATAAAGTGAGGAGGACAGGTTGTCAGGAGTAATTTGATTGATTTTGATCTTCAAAATATACATTTTCATATAAAGGATGAAACTGGCTAGTAATGCTGCATCATCTCTCCTTCTAATGAATAAATTAAAATTTAGGGCAGAGAATGAAATATAACACACTTAAATCCCAGTAAAGTAAATCTAAAGAACTTATAGTACCAATAAATTCCCTATATTACTAAATTTCTAGTGGTTCTGGACCAAAATTTGAATATACTTACGCCTAGCCACTTGAGAGTACTTAATACCCCGCCTCCTCCGCCAGCGCCTTGGGACTAAGCATAAGATAGGAATCAATAATCTACATTAATTTGCAATTTTATAGAGTTCCAGGCAATAAAAGAGAATTACTTGTAGAAGCATCAGATATGATGACAGTAGGATCATTCTGGTTAAAGTTTTCATCCAAATTGGCCTTCCATAGAGCAACGATTGAACGAGGTTGAGCATCCTGATCATAAAGCACATTCCAATACCAATTAAACATGGGAAGCATATACATATTAGCTATTGAAAGTTTTTTACATCTAAAAGTGGAACCTAAAGAGAAAACTAGTACTAAGTGCCTGTGTAAAGCTTGAAATATAAGCCTCATGCCAACCAATAATGAAGCTGTAGCAAGTATCAAATTTTTTATTGCAAAAGAAAACGAACATGCAGAACATATGCACAGATAATACACCTAATGAGAGAAATAAAATACTAAGATTGCACTAATCCCCTAACCAGCCAACAATAAGGAATAGAAAACATCACTACTTTTCTAAAGAATAACCAAAAGGAAAGAGTGAAGCTGGACGAGCAGGAGGTACAGTACACAACTTTACCATCCTTTCAAGGGGATAAGGAGGAGAATTGGAGGGGAGGGGGGGAGAAGGGAATGCAAAAATTAAGTTCTCAGGGAAATCTCAAGGTTACATTGACAATTGACTAAATCAGGACACAAATTCTTGAAATTTGACCTACTTAAGTTATAACTCCAGAAAACTGAATAAACTAAACTCCAATGTTACCTGCCAACTAGAAATGTTAATACATGCTCTACTCATTTATATGTCAGTAGCTCAAACATTCACAAATAGGTAGGGTTGAACAACCACCCATTTTTACTCAGGGGTGGCTTATGGTCCACAGAACAATGTTTAAATCTCCTATTCAACTCCCTTTCTCAAAGTGCTTCCAATTTTAAGCAGAAAGAGATTGTGAGAACAACTGCAAAACATTAACATGCATACAGGTAAACAAAAAGCAGACTCGGTATGGTACTTGAGGCTTGTTTTTTCCCTTGCTTGAAAATTGGACGAGCATTCACTACCGTTCCATATGTCAAAATAATTTAAAAGGAACAACTATAGTAAAAGTAGAGATGCTGTTGGATATGACAGTACCTGCATACTTGAATATATAGCGAGCTCCAACTTGAAAGGCTTCTTGAGACTCCTCGAACCACATGGTACAACAACCACCCATCTAGACAATTATTAAACAGAAGGTTACCTTTAGAACATAATTCTCAAAAAACTCAGAAGAAAGAGATACTTCAAATACATGATAGATACTCAATAACTATAGGATTTAAGTACTTAAAAAGTCAGAAGAATATCTGTTGTATAATCTTTAGAATTGTTTGATAAACTTCTTATTCAATTTTATTTTATTATAATCTTTAAAGCTACTTGAAAAGTAGAGAAGAGTTTAGCAACTTCAAGACTTGAGAAATCCCACAGATTTCAGGTTTTTTCTCACTCTTTTTTTCCCCTTCATTTTCTTTGTTTTTATTTAATAATTTATTTAATTAGGTAGTAGACAACATCCATTCTTTCTTCTTCTTTTTTTTTTTTTTTTTTGCATAAATTAGACAATAGATATCATGGGATTGACATCAATTAGATACTTGTGCACATGCCATACACATCAGTTTTTTTGTGCAGTTGCAAGGGACTGTTTTTTCTTGAATTGAATCTCTTAATTCAAGTTTAGACCTCTTGATTGCAATGGAGCCCTCAGCTTTATCCTTTAGAGTTCGAAAGACATCACAAGAGAAAAAGATAAGGTAAGAGGCATAATCTCCCTTTTTCCTTTATCCTACTTGCTACAGAAACTGCCTTTCTGCTAACTACAAATCCCATTGCGTTGGTTTCTTATAATACAAATGGCAAGATCAATATGCATGTTTCTTGCATTATAGAGTGGCATATGTTGCAACTTACTTTTGTTAAAAAGATGGACTCTGATCATGTGTATATCTGCAAGTTAACCTTTGTAGTGTAATAAGGGGATTGGTGTAAAATGAGGGTAAAACTCACACTTTTCTGGAGAGTAGTTGTGGAGCAAGTAGTTCCAAAAAGCCTGGCCCATAAAATTCTCGCAGCCAACCAGAGAATAAGCAGAGATGGGACTGAGCAGCATTTGAGAAACAAATGCAAAGAAAATAAAAACTCAGAATAAGCAAAATAAGGACAAGGTTTTTACTTGCATTAGGAGATGATGAAACAAAAGTAACTTAAATGTTAGTGGCAGGTTAAAGGAGCAGGAGTACCTCTATTGCGCGAACAACATTACTGTGTCCTTTAATTCTAGCAACATCAAGAGGAGTTTGGCAGTCTTCATTCATCACAAGTGCATTTGCTGGAATACAAGAAAAATCAAATTATCAATATAAAGAAAAGTGGGCGAAGGGTGCAAAGACAGTTATATCATTTCTGAAACACGGTATCCTCTATGCAATTATAGTAAAGTAATTGGTAAAATAGAAAAGACTACACACCTCCATGTAATAGAAGTAACTTAACAGTTTGATGAAGGCCTCTTTTTGCAGCATGATGCAAAGGAGTTCCAGCATGACGCCCTAAAGAAAACAATTTGATGAGTTAAAAAGCTTTATTATCCAACTGTAACAAGAATGGCAATTCCATACTGGAAACCAGATCAATTCTGAAGCTTTAACTTAAAAAGAGAAAAGGAGAGACCGAAACAAGCTGCTGAGAAAGATGCATACAGATAAGGAGAACTTAAAATAAACCTCAAAAAGTGTAAACTACATTTAGCACAAGGCACGAAAACGTTCAATCTCATGGAAAACAAACATTTAGCTACAACAGAGATGCATTACCTGGCCTGTAAGCATTTACATTGGCACCCAATTCAATTAAAGTTTTTGCAACATGATAAAGCTCAGGGTTCATGCAAGCTGCAATAAGTGGAGTCTTCCCTTCCTTATCAGTCCACTGCAAGCAAAAATAAGCACTAAAGTCACAAATTCTTATATCAACATTTCCTTACCGCCCCATCCCAACCACTATTCCCTTTCCATAATAATTTTGATGTCTTATGTCAATATAACCATATAGGGGAAGCTATTCTTTGCCTTATCCTCCAAAAAAACACAAATTCTTTTTTTTTTTAAGGTGGGTGATTAGGAAAAAAACTATCTTCTTTCACAATGGAAATTTCCTAAAGATAAACAAGGCCAACAAAGAAAATTAAAGAAAATTCAACGGAATTCAATAATCAATCATCATCTTTAACACCTATAAATACAAAACGAAAGGAGAAAAAGCTATAATTTCGAAACTTTACCTCAAGACCAGCCCCCTCATTTCGAAGCGATTTGATGACCTCAACATTACCATAACTCACTTGTTGATACAACAACTCGTCTTTCGATTGATGCTGACCCATCTGATTATATCCCTACCCTTTGCAGTTTTTCTAGCAAAAATATTCCCAAAACCAAAGAGAAGGAAAAAAAAAAAATCCCTTCAAAATGCTCAAATTCCCCAAAAAAACTGATATGCAGTTTTTGATTTTGATAAAAGGGAAAGGAAAGGACAAAAGGGTCCAATCCCTGTGGAGGGGGCCTTCAGTAGCTGAAGGGAGAAGACGAGAAGTGTCAGGAAAATGGTAAAAGCCAAAATTGGGGTAGAAATTAGCAAGAAACAGAGTACGATTTCTTAAGCAAGAAGAAAAGAAACGGGAAATAGTTGATTTCGCTAAGAAGCTTCTACCATTACCATTTCCGAAAAAGAAAAAAAAAATCAATTCTTGGGGACAAGTTTTGAATACGTAATCACATCAAATCAAATCAAATTATCGGCTCGCCTTTGAAAGTGATTTGGACGCGGTTGTCGTTGTTTATCTCCCGAAAATCTTAAATTTTGATTTTAAGGTCTTCATTTTTTACAGTTATATCTATATTAATCTTTTATTTAATTTCTAAAATTCAGATACCGATCAAAATCAGCCATACCTATAGAGTTGGTTGGAAAATTTTAACGCGCATTTGATAATTTATATGATTTTTAATTTTAAAAAAATGATAGCTATGTTTTCAACCATAATCTTAATAAGAGAAATTGTTAATTTGTATGTGAATTCTAAGGAATAGAATAAAATTTTAAAGTTATAATAAGAGAAAAATCTTCATACCTTCATATATTATATATAATTATATCTAATCTATCTATTCAAATTATATATATATATTATAATAGAGGAGGAAACCCATTTTTATATCTATAATATCATCTCTCTATATTTCTTGACCCATCTGATTATCTATCATCTGGAAAATGGTTAAAAGATGGAAAGAAAGAGAGGAAAATAATTTAAAACTCATAACCTAAGCTTTCATATCTTATTTTAAAAAGAGGTGTTTTTCTCTTTTGGCCAAAAACAAAGTACACACAAAAGCATTTCCATGTAAAAATTACACCCAAAAAGAAACTCTGCTATGGTTTCTGCATTTGACTACTTACTAAGCAACTATACCTTTTAACACCAAAAGAAAAAAAAAAAAAAAAAAGGGGAAATACTACGAAGATTCGTTGTTTCCTTCAGGGGTTTCAGGGGTTGCAGTTTCATTGTTGTTGTTGTTGTTGTTGTTATTGTTTTCTTCTTCCGGGGCTGTAACTGTAGCTGTAGATGGTTTTGCTAATGATTCAGTTGATGAAGAATGGTTTATTCTTGAACGCGCATAGCTCATATACATCTTATCTCTGTTTCCTGACAACCATTCTGAAGCTTCTACGTTGCCAAAAAACCTTTTACTGCAATAAAAAGCAAAAAGAAACAACAGTTACATTCTCTTCACTGCCAACATGAATGATTTTGGAGCACCACACTATGAATACCAACAACTACTTCATTTATATAATTGTATAAGAGAAAGAAGAAGTGTATTTAGTGAAGGAGTACGTAACAAGAACTTGAAAGAAAGAGGATGACAATAATATTAGGAAAAGTTAGATGATGATTTGGTACCACCTCAATAAGGTCCCTTTATAGAGAAATTTTTTACAACAAAATCTAAAAAAAGTCCTTTTTAGTATTATCTTATTAATAAACAAAGCAAAAAAATAATACTATCAACCAGAAGTGAAACAGAGCCTTTTCTTGTCTTCATGCCACTATTTAAAATTGCTCGAAACAATAAAAAAACAAGTCTAGTAACTAGAAAGATCCAGAAATCAGATCAAATATTAATAAAAAGGAGAAAAGATAAAGACTTTTTGGGGTAATACCTGAACCTGACTCTATCGACGCTTTTGGACCCATCTGCATGTACAATTACTGTCACATAAACACCAGGTTCATACTGTTCAATAACCTTGTCAAACCTTTCTCCCTTTTCTCTTGTATTAGAAACTGTTGAGAGATTATATTCTTTTGGAGCTCCGTCTGCATATAAATTCCCCCTGTGCTCAACAACATTGTCTCGCCTCTCTGATGATTCATTGGCTGAGGAAGTTTGATTAGTCTGGATCTTGTGGTTATTACGCACTTCTTGATGATCAGATGGGAAAGATAAGTTATCTTCAATTTTTTGAGGCGCAAGTGTATCCAAAAGGGATTGAACTTCTGTATTAATGGATTTCAGGGCTTCCATTTCCAAAGGGGACTTCTCTGCTACTTCTTTTAGCTATAAGCCAAATAAGGAAACATGAAGATACACACTTTTAAATGATAGTAATTTCTTGATTCAGAAAGTAATCAAGTCAATACAATTCATTATAAAAATCCACATGATAGTGAAGTAAAGAGAGGAGACATAAACTTGAGAAATTACCTGCTCCCTGATACCCTTCATGGCATTAAATGCCACTGTACACTTCGATGATTTTTCTGCTGCCAATGAACCAGCTTCATGGATTTTCTTCTTTAGTTTCTGCATTTCTTCCTCTTGGAATTCACTCTTATGCTTTAAATTTTTCATCTAAAGGCATATTTATAAAAATGAAAAACAAGATTACTATATTAAAATAAAGAGATGGAAGAAAAAAAAGAGCGGGGGATGAATTTTGTTACTCTGGAGATAGAGAAAATCATACCTGGTTTTGCAGTTTGGAGACTTCTTGATTCAAAAGTTCATTTGTCTTCTTCAAACTGTCAATGACACCCCTTGAAAATACTGGAGTAACAGAACGCGGGGGACTTGGTTTCCGTGAATATGGTGAAGCAGGTCTGGAGTTTGGTTGAGACGGTGGATATAAATGCTGCTGAGGTTGAGATGTACCTGTCACAATAGGCTTAAGAGCAGATTGAATAGCACTTACAGAACTCGGAAAGGAAATATCTTTCAGCTGTAAAATTGATGGGACTTGCGATGCTCTTACTATAGAAAGAGAGTCAGATTGTGTTGTCCCATGCTTCACTGACTTCACCTCAAGGTACTTAACTGGTTCCACAGTGGGAGGAAGTAGAACTCTTGAACTTCTTGTTTCCCCCCTATCTAACCTTGTACTACTATCAATTGGACGATGAGAGGCAGTAGTCCCCTTTCTACTTAAAGCTGATGATGATGTTCCAGTTTCTGCAGCCTTCTTGAGTTTCACATAGCAACTATCACACACTCTATGCTGTTTACCAGGAGTAGGAGCTAATTGTGCTTTTAGAGCCTTTTTGGAACTGCAAGCATGGCAGTGCACAAGCCCACAATTATAGCAATTATGTCTTTTTCGAGTAAAACCAAATGCTTGCTTGCAACCAGTGCAAATAGACTGATCTGCTCCAGATACCCATTTATGAATGCATATGCTTGCTGTATAATTTGATCCACATGCTATATTCTTCACATGCTTATCTTTTAGTGCTTCAACTAGTGTAGGAATTTTACGATCTTCATAATCTCCATGTCCTAGTCTTCCATTGGCACCTTTTCCCCAGGTGTATACTTCATTTCCGGATGTCAAGACTGCAACATGAGATGCACCGCAGGCTACTTCTTCAACGAACATCCCAACCAACAGATCTTGAACTAGGCAAGGCAACACTCCATCAGATTGTGGATTCCCAAGTTGACCACATGAATTACTTCCCATAGTGAAGATGTGACCTGATGTTGTAAGGCCAACAGTAAAATTATGTCCACAATCTATTTGATGGAAGTTGTACTCAATAAGTGCATCCACAGGAGTTGGAAGCAAATAAGTCTCTTTGTTTCCATGACCCAGCCTATACTTATCCCCATCACCCCAAGTAAATAACTTTTTAGGGGAAATGCTTGCACCAGATTGGCTGGTGCTCTCTACAATTGCAGCAGTATGCCATACTCCACAGGCAACTTTGATAGTTCTTAGGCCACTCAATAACTGAACTTCCTTTGGATATGGAACACTTTCACGGTCTCCATGACCTAGAACTCCAAAAGATCCATCACCAAATGTAAATAGTTTCCCATTTGAAGTTGCCAATGCTGAATGCCATGTACCACAGGCAATTGATAAAACCTGAAGGCCTTCAAGAGGACCATTAACCCTTTTAGGCATCCAGTGGCTGACATCATTTCCATGTCCAAGAAGTCCAGCATTATGGATACCATCACCCCATGTGTATAAATCACCATATGTAGATACAGCACACGTGTGAAACTCACCACAAGCAACAAATTCAATATTTGTAATGGATAGATATTCAACGAGGCGAGGGCGACTGAAGTCTTTCTCAATTCCATGGCCAAGCCTCCCCCCAGCTTCCTCTCCCCACGAGAAAACCTCACCTTGCCTCGTAACCAGTACAACATGTCGAGCACCACATGCAATTCGGTGAACATCAAGAACTACATTTGACTCCAAAGGTTTAGGAGTCAGTACATCATTCTTTATAGGAATTGGATTCCCATTTCTATCAGTAGATGACCCATCAGACCAAACTTCACCCCACACATAAACATCACCAAGTGATTCTATGTCATCTGGTCCAGATCCTCCGCTTGAACAGCTAGGAATGCTTGAGACACTAATGCGGAAACCATCTCCACCACCTGTCCTTACTTGCATATTTGTACTTTCATAAGCCACATCTGAGCACGAAGAATTCAGATCAATAGAAATTCTACCTCGACAGATACTTGCAACGTCTAGATTTGAACCAATTGGACGGCTGTATTCGCTACCAGCATCTTGTAGCTGAAATGACAGTGGCTTAATAATGTACATAAAACAATTTAAGAAAACAACAATGTTCATTAAACATTAAAATAAATTAATTTTGTACTGTGTATATGTTGGTAAGAGTGTCAAATTTCAACTATGGAGTATATGTTCCATTATATACCATCAGGATGTACCATTAGGGGAGTTTGATAGATAGGCACAGAGGAGAAAAGAAATGTGTCACAAACTGTAGAAGCAAGCTTCTATTTCAATTCACTGCAAGTTTCTAACATTTACTGAAATTCAAGATGAGTCGAACCAACTGATTTCTAGCAGGGAGCCTTCAGATTTAAAATTAAAAAAAAAAAAAACAATGCTATTTGAAATTCACCAAAAATTAAAAAACTAGTCTCATGACAAAAATCAGAATGTAAAGACTATTCGTGTAGATACAGTTTTGATAATCATAAGTTGTTTTCCAGATAATGAGATTTCCACAATAAAATGTTTGGTTCTGGCATCAGAATTCTAGTAATATGTATATTTCTAGCCATCCGATTTTTTTACTGTAACTCCACATACTTCCTTGAATCTAAGTAGGGTTTGTTAACATTTAGATGCCACTTAGTGACTGCTTTTCAAGGACACTTATCTGTTCAACCAAAACATGATGGACATTCTTCCAAGAAAAATGCTGACATTGAGAACAACAAATTAAATGCATGACTCAATAGAAAAGCATATTTGTGGGCATGACAGATTTTCCTTGCTACCCGCTATGCAACTAAAGAACAAAGATAAACTACTTGGAAAACGAAATCAGAGAATTAAAATTACATCAGGTATATCACTTCGGGTTCGTCTATTTCGGTTTTGGCCACTTGAAGTTAAAGCCTTCAGGCCAGCAATCCACACCTCAGATTCAGTTTTATCCTTGCAAATCTGTGAAGTATGAAACGAAAAATTTGACATTATCCCTGAAAATTTTAACCTTTTGCTAAAGAAAAAGATAAAATATAAAGAGACAAAATGTATGCGTTTTTCTTACCAGGTCTAGAGATCTTTCTCCGTTGTTATATATAAGTGAAAATGATAAGTACTCCTTTTCTGGGCGCAAATATCTTCTAAACACAGGCTGTATAAACAAGTAGGCAAGGAAAAAAAGTTTATTCTCGTTGCGTATTGCCAGTTATGATGTACCATTATGGTAGAAATTAAAAAAAGCAGGTTACATGAACTCTAAAAATACAATCATCAATCCACCCCAGAAAGATGTTCTAACTCACGGTTCTCTGCCCCGGAATAAGACGTTGGACAGCAGATAACTTCAGATTCCTTTCTGATCCATGCGAGTACCAAATTAGAGTTGTTTCATCCTGAAAATATCACCAAACTCCTAAGAGTTCAAATACCTAGTAATAGTTATAGTGTGCAATTCAGTTTTCATAACAGGATGGCTAACTTGCAATATTTCATGTTATGCAAGAAATGTGAAGATCTCTTGCAACACATACCATGCAATTTGTAAACTAGAGAAATAAATATCTTTGATCTCAGAACTTCAACAGTGAAGTGCATACCGGAGAAACTCTGAATGGGCAGAATTTAGGTTTCCCCTGTCGGCTGTACTTGATTAACTGAGTACCTTTCTTCAAAGCAACAAGAGCCTTCAAAATAAAAAAGAAATAATAGTAAAGACAACAAGCATATTCATCCATCTTTGTCTTACATACTGGTGAAAAATATTGAACTTGCAAGATGGAAAAACCTCAAACATGAAGCATCAGCATAAACCATAGAATGATCAAGGTCTTTTTGACACAAGCAACAATCCTTCATGTATAGAAGGGATGCAAGACAACATTATTCCCAATTATCATTATTTTAGTAATTACTAGCAGGATTTTAAGATTGGAATTCAATTTTTGAGTATTATCAAGATTTTGTTTCCTATATACTTGAAGTCTTCCTAGAAGCCGTTTTCCTATATACTTGAGCCTTTTGCTAAAACCTCCTCCCCAGGAATTTTTTCTTTTTATTTGACTGCATCACCATATCATCGTGCTGGTAGTGTTCTATAATAGAGAAAGCAAAACAAATCAAGTGTTAAGGTTCATAAGTTTCCTCTCTGGCTTCAGAGTTTGCTTATCTTAATCTTCAATCTCACAATCCAGATTTTATTATGATCTGTCAATGTTAGAAAATATAATTCTTGAATATCTCTAACCAAAATCATCTATTTCTCTTAACTTTCAAATATTAACCAGGTCCAGCAAATATTGCATCTGCCTCAGCTACTCATAGTGTGAATCAAGAATTTATCTTGTTTAAGACATGAACCAGAACTTTTTCTTTAAAAAATCAAGCTCCAGTTTGTTTTCTCATAAATTTTTCTTCCCCAGTTGGCTCTAATCTTCAGGTGTTTTTCCTAGTAAACTAGTGCAAGCTTGTCTCCTCCAACCTGCACTAGAACATAACTAGGTTGAAATAATAATGGCGTGATATCTTTTTCTACTTTCTTAGAAAACCTTAAAAAACCTCTGGGTACCAAAAGTTTCCAACTTCAACCATTTGTAACCATCTATTTTTAAAATGAATTAGCCATCTAGAACACTGATTACATGTAGTATTGTTCTTCTCACAAACAATTTTGTCGGCCAGTTTGCCTTTTAGGGTAAATCTTCATTTTCCCCCCTTCAAATCAAAGCATTTATCATGTAACCAAAAAAAACCCAATAATGAAGGAAAGTAAAAAAAAAAAAAATAATAAAATAAAATGTAGCTACCTGCTCAATGTCACGATCAGGATTGCCATAACTAACAGGATCTGCCATTCCATCTGAAATAATTCTTGGGCAGCCACCACAGAACCCTTCTCGTCCCAACCATCCGTATAGTCTTCATAGATGCCAATGCCAATGCAGCTTTCTAGTTTGGCCTATCATTAACTTCCTGAAATTCTTCTCTTTTCTTTTTTTCTTTTTTCTTTTTTCTATCTTCTGATCACAGATAAACTTTCCTTTCAAATCTCAAATATCAACAAGACACCTTTCTATCCATTAACTGGATTATGTTACATTCATGAAATTCGAGAAAACTGGCGATCCATAGGATTCTTCAAATGATGAAAAGGGTTTCCAGCTTCAGATGATCAGGATAGACCAAAATAAATTTTTTCAAAAAAAAAAAAAAAGAAAAAAAAGAGAACAAAGAGAAAGGTGAAGAACAATATGAGAAAAAGAGCGATGAAGAAGAAAGAGAAAATGGCAGGAGTTTAGGAGGATATTTGCAGAACAACAGAACATAGAGCGATTTTGGCGCGCTGATTTGGCCTTCGTAACCACCTTATGTTTAAAAGAAATAATAATAAAATTTCAAAATTCTTTCAAAATTATAAAATTATTTGATTATTACACGTGCACAAAATTAAATAAACACCATAAGATTTATTTTGTCTGTTATTACCATTATAACCATCCCATCCTGCAGAAACAAGAAACAATCTGCTTCCTAATTATTAAGTTCCTTAGATTACGTTTTCAATGTTTTCTTGCATATAATGTTGCAAAAGGTATCTAAACATTTTTTTTTTCACATAAAAAGTTCCAATAGTTTGCATTGCAAAATATGAAATTTTAAATTTTTTTAATGCACAAGTACATATATACATGTATAAATCTTTATTGTTTAATCCAGGTTATATGTATTTCATAGTTTCTCTAACATAAAATGCTAGTAAAGAAAACGAATAATAAAATGAAATGGAACATTATTATTGATTGGCAAGAAAAGACCACTAATTTCCGATTCAAACTAATACAATGAAGACATTCCAGTTCATACAGAATATGTGCAAAAGATTTTGGGGAAAAATGCTCTAGGTGCATGTACATACAATTAGAAGTCTTATACACTAAAACTTTCTAGACTGTACCTGTATGCCTCCCTGGAGAAGGGAGGAAGGGGGTGGGGGCATTGTAATACTTAGCCTTAGCAACAGACTATTCCTAATGGATACTTGGATCTTTGTATCTCTTGAAAACACTCTCAATGTCAGCCATAACTTCAGGTAGTAAAGGTCGCTCCACAGATAAAATTGCATCAATATCTTCTTTTAATTGTTCAATTGAAGTTGCACCTATAATTTGACTTGTCAAAAATGGGCGGTCTCGCACAAATGCAAGAGCTAACTCTACAAGGCTTAGCCCATGTTTCTTGGCTACTTCAAGATATTTTACGGTTGCCTCCTGGAATTTAAACAAATGAAGGTATCAGCTTTCACTCTTAAATGACACTTTATCCCTCTAATGTCAAAAGAAACACACCATCGACAACAAAAAAGTGGCAAGTGTAAATTTCCAAGTAATTGAAAACAGAGAACGAATAACTCCTTGAACACGTTGATAAATGATGCAAAAATACTAAGTTCATTTGGTTATAATTACTTTTTTCATAGAAATGTTAAAGAAGAGTAAATTCTGTTCAAGGCTCAAGCTTAAACCCGGGTGAGTTTGACCATGTTTAAATATAAGCATGTGAGATCTAAAAGTTTAAATTACCAATTTATGATATCTCAACAATGTCTTAACTCATCATCCTAAAAAATTTCAATTAACATTATCCTGTATAAATATGTTAGAGATTATATATTGGCAGCATTCCTTTACCCACAACATGCTTCTTTCTAACCCTATCTTTATGTATGATTATGCGCATACATAAAACATTAGAAAGAAAATATTTAATCTTAGGAAAGCCAAACTATACATACTCTAGAAATGGATTGGTTATATCTTGCCATGTAGCCAGGGAAAAGGTTGAGCCTTCCTCTCCTTGCTGCTTCAGAATCCATATCTAAGTACTTTCCACTCAGTGCACCAGCAGCCAGGGGGGAATAAGCAAGTAAGCCTATGTTATAATTGTTTGGATGGCATACTTCAACAAGATCAACTGCAAAAACATCAATTAAAACCTATAAAGCTTTAAAACAAAAACATTAATGCAATAATAGTGGTTACATAACTTAATCAGAAGACCTTCCTACGTGGTTTCATAATTAAGTTCTGTAGTAATAGAAGAATAAAATCTATATAAAAAATATGCTTGAACAGATCTTTCTAAATGAATGTCAGCTAGCAGGTCTTAAATACCTTCTATGAATAACTTAGGTTTTTACATAGTTACTCAATCACAACTAACAATCTCCTTGACCACTAAGTATTAGTATCAGCTAAATATTTGACCTTTCATTCAGGCAAGATTTAGTTTGAGCACTGTGAACTGTTCCCAGAATCTCTTTGGAGCTATTTTACAGAAGAGGAGCACAAATGATACTAATTTAGTTAGTCATTCCACTAACTGAGGAAAGGAATTGACCTTCTTTTTATGTTATTCTCTCTCGGGGGCCAGGGAAGGTAGGAGTAAATAGAGGTTTAAAACAGGAATATTATGCAATCAAAAGGTAAGATTAAGATATGATGGGGAAAACAGGAATATTATGCAATCAAAAGGTAAGATTAAGATATGATGGGGACATTAGCCGACCAGAATAGCTCACTCATAAGCAGAAAAAATTTGGCTAATGCGTTGCAACTTTGCACTTGATAAAAAAAATCAGAACTGAAGGACTTCTTCAGGAAGTTAGTGGATAAATGAATGTATACATATAGTGCGGCCTTTAACTTGAAGAACCAAAATCAATATCAAACAAAAGATTTGAAAGAATAATTCCAAGCTAAAACCTTCAGATGGAAGATAAGTTTACTATATGAAATTCTAGGGTGTATGATAGGCAGATGAGAACTTACTTTCATATCTACATCTTAATAAAAGGCTGTAACTGTTTTGGATACTGACAATCTTTGGTAGTCCTTGGTTCTTAGCAGCATGAACAAATTCCATCACTCCATACGAAGTTTCATTTGAAACACCAATATAACGGAAAGATTTTTGAGATCAACCTTCAACATAATGTAGGTGAAGATACAACAAAAGAAGACTCATCAGAACTTTAGCCTACTATGGCATTTAACTACCAAATTCAATCTGATTAACGCAACCTATACTACACAAGTTTGTTGTGATGTAGGAAATCAATGTTTTAATTTATAATCCTTTGGGAGAGAAAACATACTCTCCATATTCTGATTGTTAAAATGCTTTGTTAGATCAACACCTAGACATTTGTAAACATGAACAACTACTGAGCACTATTACTGCCGGAAAAGAGGCTTGTCAGAAATCAGCCTAGAACACTTAAAACAGCACATAGTCCGCTAAGCACCAAAATTTTCAAAGCTGACGATACCCAAATTGTTGCCATCGTGTAACTCAAGAATATTAAATAGCTAGGATTGATATGTTTAATCTAAAAGCTATTCAGATATAGTCCTAAATAGATCTTGTGCATGTAGAATTTCAATTTTCTTGTGTTATTTATGCTGCAAAGAAATTACTAGGGATGCACCCAAAAGAAGAAAGAAGCATTGGACATTTATGTGGTACCTTTCCTTCATCAATGAGTTCTTTAAAGGCCTTCAGTTGTTCATCAAATGGGATGCTAGGTCTCCATTTAGATGGATCATAGAAAAAGTCACCGAACAGTGGAACAAAGCGATCTGGCCTGGAACAACAGAATACTGGCAATAAATGGGAGAAAGAATAAACCTATCATAGTTGTGGGATATAAAGAACAGGAATTGGGAAAATATCAATATTATATGAGATAAATTCTTATTTTGGACAGCACCCTCATGTTCAGAATTAATATGTTTTACTAGCATTTCTACCTTTTACTCTTGGAATATAATTTAAAACATATACAAGGCCAGTCTTCAAGGATCTCACAAAACCAATGAATACAAGTACTAATCTAATGGAAATGATAACAATCACAAGTTTTCAACTTCATTCGTCAATCTTGATGGATATTTGAAAAAGGAGAGGGAACAATGATGGTATGAATTTTAGAAGATCAAACATAATTCCTTCATTTTTGGCACAAAGTTTCAAAAGAACTACAGGCCCTGTTGCTTCCACAGAAGTGTAAAGCAGTGGGTTTATGTTGTGCTTCTGAAACTAAATTGCAGAATGCTGTTCCAAATACAAAAAAGACAGCATTAGGCAGGTAATGTGAATTACCTTGAACACTTAGGAAAGGACAAAAAAATGACCATAATACCAAAAAGAGCAGATTGTCTAAAACATGTATCAGGAGCTCCACCACTAAAACCATATGGAATTACATGGATATAAGTGCTCACCAATGAATTTGGAGTAAATCAATGTAATCAGTATTGAGACGTTTAAGACTTTGCTCCACACTTTCCTTTATATTAGCAGCATCAACCCTCAAAACCTTAGCATTATCACGGATGTAACTTAAGCGCTCAGAGTGACCGGAGACTTTTGTAGCCAAAATGATCTAAACATGGATGACATTAACAAATGATATCAGCATTCACCAAATTGTTTACAACAAGCAAAAATTTATCACTACATTCCATATGGCAGAACAAATTCCAAAAAAAAAAAAAAAGTAGCCACAAGAAAAGAATAAAGCAAATACTTATTGAGAGGTTCAGGAAGTAAATCAGTAATAATTTAAAATACATCTAAGAGTTCACAGAATTGAAAAAGAGTTCCATGATATTAGAGTACAAAATGCAGATAAGAGCAATAAATTTTCACCTTACCTAAAAGTTTAAATTGATTGAGAGAGGTTAGATTCATACATTTATCAAAGAGAAAGCAAACATAATACATTTACATGCATGGGTCTTCAAACTATTTGAAAATGCATATTTACTGAAAATATTGCAGCACCAAATAAGAGACTGTATATCCTAGTCCCTAGAATCTGTATCAGAATCCCATAAAAGAATTCGTTATATGAATTGACTACCAGTAAAGAAAAAGATAGACCAGAAGCTCAGATGTATTCTAGTGAGAACTCCAGATGGCAGACAAGAGTAGGGGTGGAACCACTCTACATAAAAAATGATGACCAGTATGGATATAGTAGACTATCAAGAAACTAAGAATGTAGCCGTGCTCATTATGGATGACTACAAAAAGTATACATTTTCTTTAAAACTGCCCTAAAAATTTGAAGGAACTTTAATGAATGATACAAGCATAAACATAAAAAAATTGAAATGTCGAATCTCCCAGATATTACAATGAAAAAGTATAATTTATCCCTGGGAAATAAATGAATGGAAAGAGAGAGCCCCAGGCCTTCGTGTGCTATAATATTCTCTAGCCAGTACTATCCATTTAGGCATTGCTAGTTAATATAATGATTTCCAAATAATTCAAGGAATGAGATTTTCAGTAGCAAGACCACTCAGTGACATTGGAACTTTCAAAGAAAATCTCCAGACTGAAGATCTATACAAGTTTCTCATAGTTTATGGTAAAGAGGGAGGGGAAGGGGACGGTGGACACAGGAACAAAATAAAATAAATGACTTATCGTGAAATGAGCATAGTACCTACCTTGTCACGAGGTCGAGATCTCATCCAGCTAGCAACGTAGAGATCTGTACTACCCTGTGTCTCCTTTTTAATAGGAACTGGGTACTTCAAGGAAGAAGAACACAAAACACCAGCAGCAATGAGTTTTACAGAAATGTTAATGTCTATACTGTGGGTCAAAGAAGATAAGATATCGTTCAGTTTCACACTGCTTAAGAAGTAAATAATAACAATATATAACAATAATTCTAATAAAAGTTTCCTCTAAAACATGTCCTATTCAAGGTTATTTTCCTCTTCAGATATTGATTTCTGAGTTTGGGGTTAGGGGAGCGAGGTGAAAAACAGAATCTCCAATGAATTTCAGAAAAAGCTTGCAGTACTGAAACTCGGGTTTTGAATTAACTGATTCATGTTCATCTTCATCCCAAGAGAAATAGGCTTCAAGGTATCGAAAATTGAAAACTATTAAATGCCATCACAAAATCTGCAGGAAGTGAACAAATATAGATGATTAACAAGTATAATACATGCAATAATCTTGATTCTTGAGAAAAGTAACGCAGCCAAACAAAAGATATTCTGGAACAATTCAACATGTATTTTTCAATTCAATTTGATTGCACCAACACTAGATCAATTTGTCCCAGACACGTGCATTATGGTGCAGATCTAAGTTTTATGTAAATGAGCATAAGTCACAAGTTTCATATTTACTACGAGCAAAATAAGTACCAATATGTCAAACTTAAAAGGAACTTACCATTTCTGCAGTGTCTAATATATTAATCCCTTGATCAAATGCATAGCTTAGAATCTCATGAGCCTCTTTCTCTGTATTCTGCTCTCCAAATGTCATCTGTAACATGAAACAATTAATTCTCATCATCATTCAGACCCGTAATATAGACAAAACAAGTTTAACATAGACGTAAAATTTCAGATACAGAACTCATACAAGTTGCTTAGTATACACAACATTAAAAGACAGAGCAGCTTTCTACATTTCCTTGAACATAATAGGATTAAATTGATCAGAGCAGAAATTCCGAAACTACTTACAGTACCGATAGTAATTTCACTAATATTAAGGTCCGAATCTCCGAGTTTCCTGTACTGCAACTCGGTTTCCTGTGCGAGTTTTGCATTGACGATTGCATTCGTCGTCCTCTTCTTCTGCTGCGTAAGCAAATTGAAGTTCGAGGATGAAGTTCGCGACAAGGAAGAGTGGCTATCTGAGATACTACGCCGACGACCGATGACGTTGAAAGGAATTGTGTAACAGCTCCACGCAGAAGAAAAGGTCACCATTGTTGCTTAGACTAGTCTAGTCTGCTCTGCTCCTCTGTGTGTGAACAGCGGAAGGATATTGGAAGTGAGGAAATAAACGATGACCTTACAATCGATGGCGGGCGTAACCGTTTCGTTCCTTTACTTTCCAATTGCATATGTATTTATAAAAAAATAATAATGTGTAAATTTGTATAAATAATATCTCAAAATATAAATTTTTTGTGATATTAAATTTTAAATTATATCTAAACAATTATAAATAATTATAAATATTTAATAATATTATTTTTTATTTTAAAATTATAAAAAATTATAATATTTTCGTTAAAATTTTTATTAAATTAATAAAAAAAGAATTAAATTAAAATCTATCATCAGATACAATTACAAGATGAAATTAAATTTTATTTCAAACTAAATTAACCACGGTTTGTAGAACCGGGCTTTCGGGCAGCAATCTCTTTGCTTTGTTTCTGAACATGAGTAATGATCTTCTCCTTGGATGGCAAGTCATTATTATCTTTAATCAATGGATGATTGAGAAAATCGTCGATCCAACGAGTGATGGCTGGGAATCTAGAAGAATCTAGAAGCTTCATTGACCCAACTTCCTCCTACACGGGAATCAGGTAAGTAATAAATCCAGCAACAATGTCTACCATTCCAATATTTTCCCCTTTCAATTCTTCTTCCAGCTTTTCCATTGCTTCTACTGTTAATTTCACTGCTTTTTCCCGTTACAAGATTCAGAAATGGGTTTTCCTTTAATTTCAATGCCCATTTTACCCCTCGAACAAATGGACTCACCCGGAACCCTAGAAGCTTTACTTCTTCTTGTTAAAAAAATAAATCTGTATTTTTTCTTTTTCACTGAAGTATAGTATAGCCTATTTATATATGTGGTTGTATAACGACTACTTTCCTATTACAATTCAAACGGCTATTTGCCATAAATAATTCTAACAGCTACGTGCCATACTGTTCTTTCCATCACTCCTCCTCAAGTTAGGTCGTATGTCTCTTACACCTAACTTGTAAAGAGTTTCGTAAAAAAATTTTTTAGTAACAGATTTGGTGAGTATATCTGCTAATTGATCCTTTGTTGAAATGTAAGAGAGGCTTATGATTCCACTATCTAGTTTTTCTTTGATGAAATGTTTGTCTACTTCAACATGTTTTGTTCGATCGTGCTGGACAGGGTTTTCTGAAATGTAAATAGCAGATTGATTCTCGCACATTAGTTTTCCAGGAGCTTTGGGAGGAAATCCGAGTTCAGTGAGTAGCTTTCTTATCCAAATTATTTCAGTGATTCCTCTAGACATCCCTCGAAATTCAGCTTTCTGCACTTGATAATGCTACAACCTTTTGCTTTTTGCTTTTCCATGTCACAAGGTTTCCTCCTACGAACATAAAATACCCAGCGGTTGATTTCCGGTCCAGTTGATTTCCAGCTCAATCAGCATCAGTGTATCCCTGCAAACAAATGTTTTTGTTATTATTCTTGAAAAAGACTCCATAATTATACGTACCTTTGAGATACCGAACTATTCTGAAGGCTGCCTCCATGTGAGTTTTTTGTGGTCTGTGCATGAATTGACTTACTATCCCTACCGCGTACGCAATATCTGGTCGGGTATGGGATAGGTATATCAATTTTCCTACTAATCTTTGATATTTTCCTTGGTCGATTTGTGGTTCTCCTTCTTCAATTTTCAAATTATGGTTGACTATTATGGGAGTTTCAACGGGTTTGCAGTCTACCATTCCAGTTTCGGCTAAAATATCCAGAATATATTTCTTTTGAGATATGAATATTCCCTGTTTTGAACGAAGAACCTCAATTCCGAAAAAATACTTTAACCCTCCCAGATCTTTCATTTCGAATTCTTTGAAGAGATTTTCTCGAAGTGCAATAATTTCATTTGGATCGTCCCATGTGATGATCATGTCGTCAACGTATATAATTAGGCAAGTGATAAGATCTTCTCTTCGTTTTAGAAAAAGTGTGTGGTTAGAGTGACTTTGAGTGTAATCGTATTTCTTCATGGCTGTAGTAAATCGACCGAACCAGGATCTGGGAGATTGTTTAAGGTCGTATAATGCCTTCTTTAGTCGACATACTTCATTTTCCTTAAACTCCTGTGAGAAATCTGGTGAAGCAGACATGTAGACTTCTTCTTCTAATTCTCCATGTAGAAAGGCATTCTTCACGTCGAACTGATAAAGAGGTCATTCAAGATTAGCGGCTATGGAAAATATGATTCTGATTGTGTCGATTTTAGCAACTGGACTGAAGGTCTCGGAGTAGTCGATGCCGTAAGTTTGAGTGTAGCCTTTCGATGGTTCCATCAACTTTATATTTTATGGTAAAAACCCATTTACATCCTACTGACTTCTTTCCCGTTGGTAGTTGACATTTTGTCCAGGTGCCATTTTTCTCTAGAGCAGCCATCTCTGTTTTCATGGCTTGTCTCCAGACCTCTAATTTTAACTCTTCTTCAGCATTTTGAGGCACTTTTCCTGAGTAAAGAGTGGCTTCGAAAGCTTTTGCCTTTTCTGAGAGTCTCACCCTGACCATATTAGTTATAGGATACTTTGACTGTCTTGGAACATGCTCTGGACTGTATCTCTTAGGAGGTACTCCCCTATTATTTCGCGGCGGAAGAGTGTAGGTACCTGCATTATTGTCTGTGGAAGTATCTACAACAATGTTGTCAGTAATATTATCAGAGTTATTAATGGTAATATCATAATTACTTACTCTAGGAGAGCTGTCCAAGGAAGATATTTGGAGTGGTGTATCTTATATAGTCGGACTTTGTTCGGTTACGTTAGGACTAGGATCGGGCGTATGATGTTTTTGGGTAGTGGGTATTCGTGGTCCACTAAGGTTAAGACTGGAGGTTGGTCGATATAACCATTCTAGTGGTCCACTATTGGAGATCTCCCCCTGATCACTGGAGTGGGTATAGTAAAATTCGGTCTCCACGAAATCACAGTCCATGGTGATATAGAGTCGTCTAGAAGGAGGATGGTAACATCGATAGCCTTTTTTATGAACCCTATAGCCCAAAAATATACATTGGGGTCAAGCTTTTCATCACGCGTGGCCCCCCTCACCGTCTCCGACAAAACCAAACTCCGGTGCACACATTGCAAGAAAATCGAGCATCTCAAAAGTGGCTGCTTCGAGCTACATGATGAACCAGATTGGTTCAAGGAACTCCAAAAACGGAGACAACAAAAGGGGACTGCGGCTATCGCCGTGGGTAATACAACCGGACACGGTGACTACCAAGCAGAGGCCCCGGAATATGGCTTCGCAGCAGTCGGGGCGAAGGGAGGAAGAAATGGAACGATTAAGGTTTCTGAGAGCGGCGGAAGGGTTTCTGAGAACAAGGTTGCTGGACTTGGAACTACATCAATTGAGAAGTGGGCTGTCATTCATGCTGGACCCAGCCCAATTGAAACTGGAAAATAGGCCAACAACAAATATGAGGCTGGACCAACCGAGAAATAGGCTGACAACACCCTTGAGATCCCGGCCCAAACAGGTACATGACTTGGTGGTAAGAGACTATGCCCAAATCTAGTGTCTTTAAAAGAAAAATTTGGGCCTAAAATCCACACTTTTCCTAATAATAACATTATTCATGAAAATAAATTTGAACAACTTTATAACTTAGATAACGAAATTAGATACTCTTTCATGACCAATACCCTAAAACCAGAAATAAGAAAGTGGATTTTAGACACAAATTTTTCTTTTAAAGACACTAGATTTGGGCCTGGTCTCTTACCACCAAGCCCTGTACCTGTTTGGGCCGGGATTTCAAGGGTGTTGTCAGCCCATTTCTCGGTTGGTCCAGCCCCATATTTGTTGTTGGCCCATTTTTCAATTTAAATTGGGCTGGGTCCAGCATGAATGGCAGCCCACTTCTCATTTGATGTAGTTCCAAGTCCAGCAACCTTGTTCTCAAAAACCCTTCTGCCGCTCTCAGAAACCTTAATCGTTCCATTTCTGATATTTGAGAGCGGCGGAAGAGTGTAGGTACCTGCATTATTGTCTGTGGAAGTATCTACAGCAATGTTGTCAGTAATATTATCAGAGTTATTAATGGTAATATCATAATTACTTACTCTAGGAGAGTTGTCCAAGGAAGATATTTGGAGTGGTGTATCTGATATAGTCGAACTTTGTTCGGTTACGTTAGGACTAGGATCGGGCGTATGATGTTTTTGGGTAGTGGATATTCGTGGTCCACTAAGGTTAAGACTGGGGGTTGGTCGATATAACCATTCTAGTGGTCCACTATTGGAGATCTCCCCCTGATCACTGGAGAGGGTATAGTAAAATTCGGTCTCCACGAAATCACAGTCCATGGTGATATAGAGTCGTCTAGAAGGAGGATGGTAACATCGATAGCCTTTTTGATGAACCCCATAGCCCAAAAATATACATCGGAGGGCACAGGGATCGAGCTTAGATCGTTCATGTTTAGGGATATGGACAAAGACAGTGCAGCCAAAGACTTTTGGCTTCAATGAGGGCTTGGGGGTTTTATGGAGCGATTTATTGAACGTAGCTAGTGGTGTTTGAAAGTTTAAAGTTTTAGTGGGCAAGCAATTGAGAAGGTATACTGCGGTGGTGACAGCTTCAGGCCAAAAACGTTGGGGTGTGTGTGAATCTAAAAGGAGTGCACGGGTGATTTCTAAAATAATTCTATTCCTTCGTTCGGCAATTCCATTTTGTTGAAGAGTGTTAGGGCAGGAAGTTTGATGTATTAAGCCATTTGAAAGAAAAAAGGAATGCATAGCATGATTAACAAATTCTCCCCCATTATCTGAGCGAAGGATTTTTATTTTTTGATTATATTGTAAAGAAATCATTTCGTAAAATTGAGAGAATTTATCAAAAACCTCAGACTTTTGTTTCAAAAAATAAACCCAGGTAAGGCGAGTGCAATCATCAATAAATAAAAGAAAATAAGTAAAGGAAGAGCGTAAATTTGTAGGGACGGGTCCCCAAACGTCAGAGTGAATAAGATCAAAGGGTTTTTTAGATCTAGTATCGCTTATTGAAAAAATTTAGCGATGACTTTTTGCTAAAACGCATGAGTCGCAATGTTCGGGAAAAGATAAGTAAGGAAATAACATCTTAAAATAATTGGAGGAAGGGTGGCCCAAACGGCGGTGCCATAAAAATCCGGTAGACACGCCTTTGGAGTGGAGAGCGGTGCTGGGTGGAGAAAAATCATTAATATAATAAAGCCCGTCTTTCTCATAACCACGTCCAATGATCTTCTTGGACAGGATGTCCTGTAAAAGATAAAAGGTTGGATACATGAGAACCATACAATTTAGTTCTTTTGTAACTTGGCTAACAGATAGTAGTTTACAAGTTAAAGTGAGAATAAATAAACAGTGAGAAAGATTTATATTTTTTGAAATTTCAACTCTTCCAACACCTTTAACTTGTGTCCTTTCTCCGTTAGTAGTTACAATATGCGAGACATTAGGTTTACATGTATCTAAAATATCTTTTTCATCATATGTCATCGTGTTAGTGGCACCCGAGTCTAAAATTCACTTTCTTATTTCTTGTTTTAGGGTATTGGTCATGAAAGAGTATCTAATTTCGTTATCTAAGTTATAAAGTTGTTCAAATTTATTTTCATGAATAATGTTATTATTAGGAAAAGTGTGGATTTTAGGCCCAAATTTTTCTTTTTAAGACACTAGATTTGGGCCTGGTCTCTTACCACCAAGCCCTGTACCTGTTTGGGCGGGGATTTCAAGGGTGCTGTCAGCCCATTTCTCGGTTGGTTCAGCCCCATATTTGTTGTTGGCCAATTTTCTAGTTTCAATTGGGCTGGGTCCAGCATGAATGACAGCCCACTTCTCAGTTGATGTAGTTTCAAGTCCAGCAACCTTGTTCTCAGAAACCTTTCCGTCGCTCTCAGAAACCTTAATCGTTCCATTTCTTCCTCCCCTCGCCCCGACCGCTGTGAAGCCATATTCCGGGTCTGCTTGGTAGTCACCGTGTCCGGTTGTATTACCCACGGCAGTAGCCGCAGTCCCCTTTTGTTGTCTCCGTTTTTGGAGTTCCTTGAACCAGTCTGGTTCACCATGTAGCTCGAAGCAGCCACTTTTGAGATGCCCGATTTTCTTGCAATGTGTGCACTGGAGTTTGGTTTTGTCGGAGACGGTGAGGGGGGTCGCGCGTGATGAAAAGCTTGACCCATGGTTGTAATTGGGGGGTCCATCTGATGCAGGTAGTCTTGGGATCTTTTGGTGATTCTGTGGGTCAGAGTTGATGCGAGCGGCGATGGTTTTGGTGCGAGCGGCGAGTCCAGTGCCGATGTCCTCCGTCGAGTCTCCGCCCGATGTGTTGAGGATTTGTGCTCGGGCTGCCTCGTGCCGGAGTGCTGCGTACGCCTCCTCAATCGATGGTATTTCTTTTCCTCTTAACAGATCTCGTTTGACTGAGTCGTACCTTATATTAGTTCCGGCTAAGAATTGGTATAACCTGTGTCTGTTTTTGAATTTGTTGTGGGTGCTTATGTCTTTGGAGCATTCCATTGGGTTTGGTTCACGGCCATCGATCTCTCGCCATATAGTTTGAAATGCTCCGTAGTATTTCTCCAGGGGGGCATTACCCTGTTTCAGTTCCATGGCTCGAACATTGAGTTCGTAGATTTGTAATTCATCTTCACCGCTTCTAAATGTTGCGGCGATCCCGTCCCAAAGGTCTTTGCTTGTTGGATATTCGATGAATTGTCCGACTAAATCATCTTCGATTGGGTCGATGATCCAGTTGAAGACGACAACATTTGATTTCCTCCATTTCTGGAAGTCTGGATCATTTGGAGATGGTGGCGTTGGATTGCCAGTGATGTGGTGGATCCTATCTCGTGCATCTATGGCCAGATGTAGTCGTCTAGCCCACAGGGAGTAATTTTGGTTGTTTAATTTCTGTTCAATTTTTTGTGGTTGGGGCTGATGTATCTCGGTTTGATCGGTTTTTGATAATTTCAGGAATTGGGCGAATTGTGCTAAGAGGTCTGTTAAGGGTATTTTCGGAGTTCTCTCCGGTGGTTCGAACCGAATCGCTATCGCTATCGGTCATGGTTTTCTGGTTTTCTGGCAGATGATGAGCTTAGAAGATTTTTTATAAGAACATAAGTAATAATCCGTTTGGATTAATGAATTGGCTCTGATGCCATGTTAAAAAAATAAATTTGTATTTTTTCTTTTTCATTGAAATATAGCTTATTTATAAATGTGATTGTATAACGACTACTTTTCTATTACAATTCAAACATCTATTTGCCATAAATAATTCTAACAGCTACTTGTCATACTGTTCTTTCCATCACTTCTTTGCTAATCTCCATCGATCTTTCTTTTACCAATTAATTCAACTTTCATATATATATATATATAAATATATATATATATATATATATATTAAGGTGTAATTGGTTTTGGAAATAATTAAATAACATGAGTTAAATCAGCCAGTACAAAACAGATCTTTCGAGAAGTCAATCTTTTAAGTATAAAAAATAATATATATGTTGGGAAAGAGGGCATATTTGGCACTAAATTTACAAGTTTGATTGATTGTTTGGCAAGAATTTAGGTTATTATATGATATAGTTTTTCATTATGTCATTTTTATAATGTATTTGAATTAAATTGAAATTGAGAATTTGAAATATTATAAATGTACTTTAAAGACTTTTATGTATTTTTAAAATTTGAATTATAATAAAAAGAATTTTGTCTTTTATTAAAAAAAATTACAATAAATTTTAAGTTAATGTGTCTTAAACTTATTTATTCAAAAATTATAAATAATACGGGTTATGAATTTTAAAAAAAAACTTTATTGGTCTCTAATCAATATGTAAAGTAAAGCAAAAATGGAGAAGCAAGCATTGGATGATTCCTTTCCTTCGTCTGGAGGGAATTTGATAAATTCACCTCACGAAAAACTAATAATTAGCTTTACAAATTGGAAAGCTTAAAAGGTTTTGCTGTTAGTCGGTTCTCACCGTCATCACCTTTAATTTTGTCACAATATTTTTTAGTTGAAGCGCATTTCACCCATATAAAATTTATTATTAAATTATATAATTTGAAAAAATTGATAAGCATAATGTTTCCTTTAGGATGCATGATTGAAGATTCGAATTTCCATTAAAACTTCAAGTAAATCACTTTATATTAAAAGTTCTGGACTAAGTTTTTTGTTTGCATAACTGAATTAATCTCATTGAAAATGAAAATATCTAAAGTCCTAAATAGATAGAAAAAAAAATTATTATTAAATAGAAGATTTCAAATAAAGTAACAATAATTTATCGTTCAACACAAAGATGGGAAAATGGAGAAGTTTTTTCAAACCATTTTTCTTATTTTTGTGGCTTTGCTTTCGGGAAATGGAATTTTTGTGGGGGCATTCCATTAACGAAAATCTTGAGCATCTTCAATAATAAAGTCCATTATTAAAGAACTTGGTGCCCAAGTTTACTCCACCAACGTGCACGGTTTGCAATATTTGTTTGCCCAAAAACAAATACCTTTTTCTTTTTTGGGGAGAGAATGGATTTTTCTTTTCCTCTTCAAATTTTGTATATCAATACCACTTAAGCCAATTAATTAAATTGATTGACATGAAGATCATAATAAATTAAGTTTATATATATATATATCATATGACTAAATATACACTAAAAGAAGTATTTGGTCAGTATAACACAAATTGATAGTAATATAAATAATGAGTGATTCATTAATTATATATAAAGTTCTTAATTTGACTTTACATATGAGTCTCATGTATATATATATATATATATATATAAAGTGTTATCTTTTTCAAATAAATATATATAAATTACATAACTTTAAATACAATCATAATTCAATACGAAAAAACTGAACACCAAGAAAAGAATTATAGCATCCATCCAACCAAACTATATCCAGCCTAGCATTCATGTACACAAAGAACCTTTCCCTTATAATCAACCCTTATAATCCTTACAACCTTTCCCTTCCCCAATCCCTCTATCTCTCTCTCTCTCTCCCTCAAAGAACAAGAAAACACTAATCTTGTTGAATGTCCTCAAGATCATCATTACCAAAGAAGTTCTTCCATGCTAATAATTACAAGAAAGCATGGAAGATGTTCAAAACCAAATTAAACATCTCAACAACCCTAAAAAGAACCAAGAAATATTGCTCATCTGCTTTCACTTTCCTCCGCCGTAAACTACAATACTCTTCTCGTCGGGATTCCTCTTTGAAATCTCACCATTTTCAGTATTATAACCGCCAGCAAAAAAACAAGTGCAAGGCAAGCTTTTCAGCTATATATATAGATGAACTTTTTCCGGGGCAAAATAGGGATAACATGAATTATTACAAGGAGAAATCCGAGAAACCACTGAGTGGAAGCGGAAACAGTATTATTGAGACCGGCGAGACTAGCGGCGGCGGTGATAGTTATGGAAGGAAAGTGTCGATGTTTCGGGGAGTTGATGAAAGGGCTGAGGAATTTATAACTAAGATTCGTGAAGAAATGAAGCTTGAAAAGAGAAATCATCATTGATTTTCAAGAAATGTTTGGCTCGTAGTTCTTGAATTATTAATTTTCAAGGTAAAATAAACTTTAATTTGAAATATAGTGTGAATGATTTTTTTTTTTTGGCTCCCTCACTTTTTTTTTTTTTTTTTTTTTTGAAGGGGACAAAAAATAATTCTACTTCTAAAAATTAATGATTAGATTAGCACACAAATATATATATATATATATATATATATATATTATAATTATATATATATATATATATACTAGTAGGAATTGTTTTTAAGGATATTTGGATTGTTTGTGTGATGATTTGTGGGTTTGTGTAGATTGAGAAATGTAATGACTGAATTTCTGATTTAATAATTTTTTTTATAAACACAATTTTCTAGTTTCGACCACAAAATAGTTATTGTAATAGTTTTTTTATCTATTCACTTTGATCTCCGATGTCTGTCAAGTGAGATGTTATTGTAATAATTTAACAAATTATATTTTAACAATTTAGTATCAAATGGACAAATTATTTTAAAAATTAACTATAAAAACCTCTCATATATATATATATATATATATATATATTATGAGTTTTGTGGAATATGATTTGTCATTTTCACCTTTATTCTTTCTTTATATATTTTTTCTTTCAGGAATCTACTTTTAAAGATATTAAAAGGCAAATTTATAAAATATATAAATTAAGTAGGTATAATTAATAAAGTATATTATATTTTATAAATTTATTAAAACCATAAAACTTCTATATTCTTTTCAATATATATAATCTTTACATTTGTATATTTGAATTTGTATTTAAAAACTACTATAAATTTATTTTATTGCTTTCTCAAAATTTTCTAACATAAATATCCCTCTATTTTCATTTTTTCTTCTTCTTAACATTACTATAAATGCATTAAAAATAATTACTTAAATAAATATTTTTTAATATATATATTTATTTTATAATAATGTTACCATTTTTATATTTAAAATATTTATATTCAACAGTGAATCATAAATTTTTTAAAATTTTATTTCATTAACCGTAACAACATTTTTCATATGATTGTTGGTTTAAGATTTTTGTATGCTTATTATAATTTTTTCTTTTACAATAACCATCAACTCAATTCAGGTTTGTTAAATAAGATTTTATAAAACTGTGATTATTATGTATCTTAAATTTTTTAAAAATTTCAATAAATGTATTTTAAATATAATTTTTAAAAAAAATAAAAATAGTGACAAAAAAGGATGGAAAACCCCATGAACGCCATAAACCATTAAAGAAAGAAAAACCATTAAACTATTTATATTTATAAAAATAAATAAACAAACATATACATAAATTTTTAATTATTATTCACAAAACATTAAGGAAAGGTAAAAAATATATATAATTTTTTATAAAACAATTTAATTACCTTTTCTTTTTATTAAGTTAACTATATAAAATTTATAAAAATTTTAACAAAATTTATGATTTTTTTTTTAATTAAAAAAGGTTAAGACTTTAAAAATAAAAAAAAAACTTAATTTATTAAATACAAATTTATTTGAAATTAAATTTAATAACAGAAAATTAAACGAAATTATTAGAATTTAAAAGGTTTAAGAAACAACTGAAGGACTTAGAATTTGAAAACCAAAATATGTTAAGGACCATATTAGTAATTTTCCAAAAAAAAGAAAAGAAAAGGAAAATAATATCTAAGACGCAAATAAATTTGCACCTCAGGAAGAGAAAGTGGACTTTCTCGAATATTCTATTTCTACTTTTCATTTCTATTTGTTTCTAAAAGTTATTACGTTTTTTTTTTTTATAAGTCTAAAAGTTTTTTTTTTTATAAGTTTATAAGTCTAAAAGTTATTACGTTATAAATTTAATTTAACATATAATTTGAATACTATTATAATATCTATTAATTAATAAACATATTTTCGTTAGTTTACATTTTTTTAAAAATTCTTTTATTTTAACAATAAAATAATTTAATTTTTTAAAAATTTTAATTTATATTTTTTAAATGTTTTTTTTCTTCTTAAAATGCGTGAACACTTTTATCAGCGCCACTACTTGGTCGACAAATAAGTTCATACAGCAAGACGAAACGACACCGCTTTTATCAATTTCAAACTGTATTTAAGAAAGCTTCTTTTCTTGTGACCCGTCTCAAGCTCACTCTTCACACTTTCTCTCTCTAAAATATCAGTTCTCTTCCTCCGTAAACTTTTTTCGGAATACTCGAAGCAGAAATGGCAAAAGATCCAGTTCGAGTCCTCGTCACTGGTGCTGCAGGTATTTTAGTTTCTATTTCCTCTAGAAATTATACGTTTTATAAAATAGTTTTTAATCCTCCAGATCTGTGTTTTATTTTATGAGTTTTATATATATATATATAATTTTTCAGGATTAAGAATTTATTTGGATGATCTATTGAGTTTGATTTTGGCTATTTTTTCTCCCTGAAAATATTAATAATAATTTTTTTTTTTTTGTGGACTTTCATTTCTATTGTTAGATTTAATTGTAGATCTGTTGATACCTTATTCCTCTGTTGATAAAATTCTTACGGGTCTGGTTCATTGTATTGGCGATCTGTATTTTGTTCTGATTGACTACTGATTGTCATTGACTCGTATTCTGGTTCAGTTCTTGGAGCTGAGATCAAAGTAAGGTTTTATATTGTAATAGAAATATTTCGAGTTATTTGTTTATGGAAATTGAGCGTTATTTCCATTTCCAGAAGAGACAGCGAGGAACTGTATTAATAAACCATGTTTTAAACCTTTGAGTTGTGCCTGTTTTAGCTTAAATGTTTCAGATTGATTCTTATAAGTTTGTAAAAATGTGAAATTTTTTTTTCTTTTCATTTTTTTTTTATGTATTCATCTTTGGTGGATTCATTTTGTTCATGAATAAGAAATATTTAATTAGTGTCTAATATCTTGTATGTTGTGGTTTGTGAAATACAAGAATTGTTTAAGACTAATTATTTTTTATCAAAATTTATGATTCTATTAATTTGAGAAATATATTGATGTAACTTTCTTGTGTTGTAGGGCAAATTGGATATGCCTTAGTTCCCATGATTGCTAGGGGAGTGATGTTGGGCCCTGATCAACCTGTTGTCCTCCACATGCTTGATATTCCTCCAGCTGCAGAGGCATTGAATGGAGTTAAGATGGAGTTGATTGATGCAGCTTTTCCTTTACTTAAAGGTTTCCTTATTATACTCAGTGATATTTTAGTAATTTTTCTAGAAAACTGATTATTTGTTTATACTGTCTCTTTTTTAAAATCTACAAATGTTTGTTATGACTGGCTAGAAAGGAAAAGTTTTGATCTTGAAAAATATTATCTGGCCAGGGGTTGTTGCTACCACTGATGTTGCAGAGGCATGTGCTGGTGTCAATATTGCTGTTATGGTTGGTGGATTCCCAAGGAAAGAGGGAATGGAGAGGAAAGATGTGATGTCAAAGAATGTATCAATCTACAAGGCCCAAGCTTCTGCCCTTGAGCAACATGCTGCCCCTAACTGCAAGGTTTATATGCCTTTTTCATTATCTTCTATGTAGAGAAAAGCTTTTATCATTAAAATCATTTATAATTTTTAACTTCAAGTAGATTTTTCACTTTTTAATACATTTTAAATTTCTGTCCTTATGCCTTTACTAAAAAGAAATAGATAATTGATTTAAAATTGGAAATGGTCGCATGGGTTTTTTTCAAGACATTTGTATAATAGAACTTATAGATCAAAATAGTTTCTGTTATCTTTCAGTTATGACACTGTGTCCTAGATGTTTTAAATGATTAGCTAGTGTACTAATTAGAGTATACTAGGTGTGTTTTGCAGCAACCTTCTCTTTTTTAAGAACATGACTGAAAATTGCTTAGTGAGTTAAATCCAGTGAGTTGACTTGGTCCTTATGGAGTTGACCAAAAGTAATTTCTCATAACTCTTGATCTTCTGAGGCTCTGTCTGTGGATTTTCTCAGGTTTTGGTTGTTGCTAACCCTGCCAACACCAATGCATTAATCCTGAAGGAATTTGCACCATCAATTCCTGCAAGTAACGTTACTTGTTTGACAAGATTGGACCACAACAGGGCCCTTGGTCAAATCTCAGAGAGGTTGAGTGTTCCTGTTAGCGATGTGAAGAATGTCATAATTTGGGGAAATCACTCCTCAACACAGTATCCTGATGTAAACCATGCCACTGCAGGAGGAAAGCCTGTGCGTGAACTAGTTAAAGACGATGAATGGTGAGAACTATGGTGCTCTTCTTTTTAATATTCCCTTTTGTTTATTTGTACTTTTTAATATTCCCTTTTGTTTATTTGTACTTTTTTCACATTTAAAGCCATCCTTAATTTTTTAGGTTGAATGGTGAGTTCATAACCACTGTCCAGCAACGTGGTGCTGCAATTATCAAAGCCAGGAAGCTTTCTAGTGCACTTTCTGCTGCTAGTGCTGCATGTGATCACATCCGCGACTGGGTCATTGGAACTCCTGAGGTGAAACTTCTTGCCTAAGGTTACAAATTCCTACTTCAAAATATTATTGTGCCCCAATTCGTGCTTATGTTTTTCATTGTCCATTCCAGGGCACTTGGGTTTCCATGGGTGTGTATTCAGATGGCTCCTACAATGTTCCAGCTGGTCTTATCTACTCTTTCCCTGTTACATGTAAAAATGGAGAATGGACCATTGTTCAAGGTAAGGATGTTGGTTATAACATTGTGCCCTTTGTTCCTCAAGTAATATATATTTTACTTGCTCTTAACTGCTGAACTCACATTAGTTTATACTAATCACTATATTGCTAATGATGTGGCAGGACTTTCAATTGATGAATTCTCAAGAAAGAAGATGGACTCAACAGCCGAAGAGCTCTCTGAGGAAAAAGCTTTGGCATACTCCTGTCTTTCTTAGACATTTTTGTTTACATGCCTAAGCCATACATTATTAACATTGCCTTTGTGTGCTGAAGGTATTAGTTACAGTTTTTTAATAATGTAAATTGTTCATCAAGGACAGAATGAAGATTGAGAAGTTTGCTTCTAATCTTATTCTTGATGTATGCTGCTTATTCCCTTCTATGGAGAGATATGTA
Organism: Asclepias syriaca; assembly: GCA_027405835.1. NCBI lineage: Eukaryota > Viridiplantae > Streptophyta > Magnoliopsida > Gentianales > Apocynaceae > Asclepias > Asclepias syriaca. The sequence continues at coordinate 3,089,761 of CM049925.1, read as the reverse complement.
TCTGTTTCGGATCTTTAAATTTTAAAATAATTTTCTCAAGGCAGTCTCTTCCTTGCCTACTCTATTTTAGTTTTTGATTCTTTGTTGCGTGCCTTGTATGATGGGTGGTCTTCTAAATAGATATCTTGCTACTGTTTATGAACTACTTTTGTGTCAAACTGAGATATCTCTCTCGGAATTTATTTGGGAGTTCTGTACTTGCATATCTGTACTTGCATATCAAGTATTTGAGGGTTTTTACTTTTGAGTACTGCTTATGGGTAAGCAAGTAGGTATTGGATGTCGATGTCGGACTTGGATGAAGGACTTTTATTTATTTCTAAGAGACAAAAAAACAAAAACAAAAAAGGAGCTTTTTAGGGGAAAATATTGTTATGATATTTAAGGTTATTAAGTTGTCTTGATATTCTTGCTTTTATGCTTTGGGATATGTTTTAGATTCTTAACATTTTACATTGTCAACTTCACCACAATTCTAAACAAATTAGACCTTAAAAAAGAAAAAACATAACTAAGGTTTAAAGAGGCATGCATGTGACGGCTTTCTATGTTTTACTTGATATCCTCACCGTAAAATACAAATTATTAGTCGTAGATGAGATCATTCTTAGGGTTCACAATATGTAACTCCTCTCTTTCAATTGGAAATTGTATTAAAGAATTTGAAATTGAGATCATTCTAAGAGTTATATATATATATATATATTAATTCCACCTTTAATGTTCGGACAAACAATTTGAAACGAATATATTCAAAATTACAAGTATCCAACATTTCATTTTCACTTACTAACATATTTGTTTTTGTCATTTTTCTAAATTTTCCTTTTTATACTTCAAACAAGATTACATATTAGTGGGATTCATATTTTAAATAAAAAAGTTATAAATTTAATATAATATAAAAAAATGTAAAATTAATTAATAAAAGTCTCACTTCTAATTTTAAGAAAAAAAAAATTAATAGTTAGATGAACACAAATATTTGAATTAGCCAACATACTTTCTCATGAATACAAAATAATTCCTTTTTCTTTTTTTAATCTTAATCTGTGTTAAGGGTCAAGAACTCCATCAAATTCTTTTTTTTGTTTGTAAACCTAAACTATAATACAAACCAAAAATTTCTTTAATTCAAAATTCCGGTAATTCTGGTAAATCACCAGCTCTAATGAACAAATCATACCAAAATTCCATCCCACCATCATTATTATTATTATTATTATTATATGCTGCAGCATTCATCAGATCTTCTTCTCCACAAACACTACCACTCCCCGGAGACAACAAAAATTTGTACCCAACTTCTTGAATTTCATCACTACTATTCGTCGTCATCATCATCATCATATTCTCATTTTCTCCAGACAATATTTCTTCCGACCAAAAGCTTTCATCAATCTCCGGAAAATTCTTCTCCCCCTCCCCCTCCTCCTCGGATGATGATGACGATGGTTCCACGTCACGTTGAGTGACCGATGATAATTCACTAGACATCGTCTCATCATCTTGATGGGTTGTTTTTGATGAATCAGATTGGTTTGATTGTAGAAGATGAGTCTTGGAATCTTGAGAAGTCTGATGATGATGATGAAGATTTAAATTATAATTCTTGAGTTTTTTCTTCAAGTGAGTGTGCCAAACATTTTTAATTTCATTGTCTGTTCTTCCCGGTAGTCTCGCTGCAATAGCAGACCATCTGAAAGTGTACAAAAACAAAAATAATATTATTATTGCAAATTGTGCTATTATAATATATATATCCATAAGTGGACAAACCATAAAGTTCGAGCCCAAATATAATTATACACACACACAAAATCCTAAGGAGATCCATCATCAACCGTGTCCTATATATATATATATATGTAATGATACCCTTTATTGTATCAATTTATTTCTTCTATTTTTTTTTAATGAGATCTTTGGACCACACGTATGTATATATATATATATATATATATATCTATATATATATTATATATATTATATATATATATATATTTCGTGACAATTTCTAAGTAAAAAAATAGGATGACACTATACGGACACATATATAAAAATGGTATAGAGGGAGAATCTTTACATATTGAATTAATTGGATTGTTGTGAATTATAAATTCAATAACATGCAAATATATATATATATATATATATATATGTATGTATGTATTCGTGACTGACGGCTACAGATGTAAAGACAAAAAGAAAAAAAGAAAAAAAAAGAAAGGTCTGTAGACCTTTAATTTGTATTTATCATATTCAGCAAATAGTTTTGGTGGATGTCACGATCGGTCTGGTCTGTTCTCTCACTATATACTCATGTTTTATATATATGTATATGTATATAATGCAATTTCCTGTTTATCACAACTTATAATATTTTACTTGTGATGCATGTGAATCATGGATGAAATTGAAATGGGGAAAATGATGACATTGATGTATCTATGTGTGTGTGTATATGTATGTATGTATGTATGATGATGATGATTCATAATTGCTTTCAAGGTTGTCATGAAAGCTTTTACAAAAATTCTGAGGAATTCGAGGCTAATAATATATATATATATATATATATACAATTTGTCAGAAAAAGAAAAAAAAAAACCTGTTGCCAAGTAATTCATGAAGTTGAATAATGGTATCTTCTTCCTTAGTGAAATTTCCCCTCTTGATATCAGGTCTCAAGTAGTTCGTCCATCGAAGTCTGCAACTCTTCCCACATCTAAGAAGACCTAAATAAAAAGAAGAAAAATCATCAAAATCAATCTCAACCATTCATATGATTAAAGAAATCCCAGAAAAAAAAATCAAAATTTTTTTTTAATGTTTTCAAATTAAAATCAAGAATCAAGAATCAAAGACGTGTACTTTTAGAATCATCAAGAAATGCAGAACCCAGAAAATGAATTTGAACTACAAATCATTTTTGTTAAGCAGTTTGATATTTATTATATATATATATATATATATATATATATATATATATATATATATATAGGTATGTACCAGCTTGTTTAGGAAGTGCCCTCCAGTTTCCATGGCCATTTTTCTGAATGTAAGCGACCAAAATCTGATCTTCCTCTGGTGTCCATGGCCCTTTCTTCAATCCCATTTTCTCACAGCATGGAGCTCTCACCATCTTCACCAATCCTTACACACCTTCTTCTCAAAGAAAGAAAAGAAAAAGAAAAAAAAAAAAGGAAACTTTTTTCTTTTCCTTTTTGTTCTTGTTCTTGTTTGATAGGAGCAGGAGGAGGTATTATGGGATGTTTAATTTAGTCTTCTCTCTCCCACAGAGGTAAGGGCTAAGAGTGAGTAATAGGGGAGAAATGGGGTATTTATCTTTGTGAAATAAATAAGGGAATAAGTCAGTCCAAGCCAGCATCTTTTTTCAAATCAAGTCTTTGCACTGAAGTTTCTAGGAAATGATCCATCTTTCATTCTCTAATCCTCTTTACTTTTTGGATTTTTCTTTTTAAAAAATACTAATTAACTCTTATCTCTCAAGTGTAACAATTTGCCATTCACCTCCGTGATATTTATAGTCATTTATATATTATATTGCATGTTTAAAACAAAAACTTTGAGATTAAAATTTTAAAAAATATTATTTTTATTGTAAAATAATACTCTGATTCACGGAATTCTTCCACTAAACTTATTAAATATAAATTTTAAATTCGATTCATATTAATATAAAAATTATCTTGTAATGCATTTTGATCCTGTCTTTAAAGATTTGCTTTTTTCTTACACAAAGAAGATTACATTTTGAAGGTGACATCTATAAAGAAAAAAAAGAAAGAAGCCAAAAAATGTAGGGCATGAATGTCAGCAAACAACTGGATATTTAAAAGCCAAGATGTTTGATTTATGTCGACACGGTAAAAATATTTCACTCTCCCATTTTTCACCTCTATGCTGTCTATCCCTGTCTTTTCTTTTGTTATATATATATATATATATATATTTCAATATGCATATTACATTAAAGGTAATAACGCAAATATATTACAATTCGAATTTTATTGTCTTGTTTTTTTTTTATTTTTAGCCATTTTCAATTTATTTATACTATAATAATTTGACGAGGTACGCCCTTAGTCAAATTGGAACAGCATCAACTTGTTTGTATCAATTTTAGGATAACTCAATTTGATTCTTTTCATTCATGAAAAATATTGGGAGTTTGAATTGAATTTCTTGGATTCACTAATTTAGTGAAAACAAATGGAGAAGCAGATAATTCAGCATTCGTATGATTTCTTACAATTTTATTTTTTTTAAATAAAATTTTTCTTTGTTTGATAATATGAATTTAACTGTATTATCAAATTGCGTAATTTAAGTTTTGAGGTACAGTAAATATTACAAGAAGTCGTGAATTAAAAAATTAATGTGAAGTTTTTTTTCTAATAAGAAAATTTTGCAATCAATTCCAATATAATTTTGAGGCTGCGACAGCTATTGATTTTTGGATACTCCAATTTTTGGAGAATTTAATGTTTACAAAAGTTGAATTTTCTAATTTTTAAGTAATATATGTTTGACCAAAAATATTTATTTGAACTTTTTTCTTTTTTTTAAAAAAGAATTAAAAATTTCTGTATTGAAATTTATGATCTTTTAATTTATTAATTCAGCTATTATATTTTGACAAATATATATATTATTTTCCCATAGATGATTAACTCGTTAATTGGATCCACTAAAATTTCGAATTTAATGAAAATACAAGAAACAGGCACGTGATGCTATTTTCTAGGCATTTCTTATCCACGTGATGCTGTCTATTTTGTACTCTACTTTGATTTAGATCCGTTTTCTGTACTAAATATAAATAAATAAACAAATAAATTATATATATATATATATTTAAAATTTCAAGTTAAAATTTTGTCCGAAACCAAAATTAATTTTAAAATGTTTATCATAATTTAGTACCATCTAAATTTCTTTTTTTCGAAATTCAAATATTTATAGACGAAAAAATTGATTATTATAATCAAATTATTTAAGAAATAAGTCAAAGAAAGCCAAATTCCACGTGCATAAGAAATTCTTCTTTATTAGTTTGTGTATTTTTATCAAGTGGATTTCTTTTTATTACGTTTCTTGTTTTTATGTTTAATAGCTGTTTATGAACTTGCATACATATATATATTATATATATATATATATATATATATATACTGCCAAAATTGTTAGATTTTTTTAAATAAAAAAATGGGAAAATAGGTGGCGCACATAATTGGAGAATTTAGGTATTATTTATGGGGAAAAAATAAGCTGCATTTTTTTATTTCCTATAAAACAAACAAACAAATAAATTAATTAAAATTTATGCGGTTTAGTTTCAACTTGCGTTATAGTGGGAGATAATTTATCATAATAATTATTACGATTTTGAAATTAATAAATTACAAGTGGAGTATTACATATCTATATTAAATATTTAACCAATAATATTAGTTAAAGTAAAAAGAATTGACTCAAAAATTATTTGTCAAGTTTATACACACACACACACACACACACACACACACACACACATATATATATATTATATAATATATTATATATATATATATAAATATACTATACATTTTGTTTTTCAAAAAAGTACACGTGGCTTAATTAATTTTACTTCTTTCCCTTCTTTTTTTAATAAAAAGGAAAATTTGTCTTCAAACGAACATTTATATCTAAGTGATTTAGTATAATTTATTGGCTCATATTTTCCTACTAATAGTTATTGTGGAATATAATTTTCCAAACTTGTACCTAACTTTCAATTTTTTAGTGGAAAATAATAATAATAATTTTATTTTATAACGAAAAAATTAAAATATGTCAAGTAAAAAAAATTGGATGAAATATATATTATATTTTCAACCAAGAAAACAATATATATATATTGTCATAATGTATAATAGTCCAAAATAAATCCAGCGTCATAAGATTTTCCGACTCTTTTGTCTGAAGTAGGCATGCAATCCATAATTGGGGATTGAATTTCAAACCCACTAATAGTTTTTAAATTATAAATTACATTTTTTTTCAAGTTTTTTACAATTATTTACGCAAAAGTCATTTTATAATATTGTTCATAATTCCTAAGACTTGAAAGTATTTAAGTATTATTAAATATTTTAGTCTCCACTAATTTTATTTAAGTATTGATATATATAATATATAATTAAAAGAAAAAAGATATAAAAAGATTTGAATAATTTGGTCAATATAATATAGTCCACGTACAAGGAAAAAAAGAAAGATATTTTTATTCAGTAAAATATAATAACTTGTCGACTCAAACCTTTCGACTTAACATAATTTTATTTATTTATTTTCTTTAATTTTCAACAAAATATTGATGTTGATGTAATAATCAGATTAAAGTATATATACAATATATATTAATATATATATATATATATATTTAAGATGTAAATTCAAACTTGAGTTCATCTAAACAATAAAAAAGTCTACAAAAATTGAGTGGAAAATTTTTATGTATTTCTTTTAAAAAGTCCTGCAAATGTATTGAGTCTAAATCCCGAAAAGCAAAGTTAAAAAAATATAAGTCTTCGTAACCAACTTTACATCTGGTGAATATAAATAAATAAATATTATATTAATTATCACTGATTAAGTCAAATAAATTCAACAGCAACCGTGCAAAAGAAAAACCTTATCCCACCTTTTGTAATAATAATAATTTTTATTTATGCATGTTGCAAAATAATATAATAATTTATGAAGTAAAAATAATTGGAAAAATAAAAAATAAAATAAAAGATATGGCAGCCCTTTTTGGTGGTTTATCATTGGTTTCATTTTTCACTTTCCTGGCGGAAAGTAATATGTGAGGAAAACAGTTCATAATTTTAAAGCACTATATATATTTATATATCTTACTTTACTTTGGGGTTAAATTGTTTGTCAACAATATAGCTCACCTTCTTTGACTTCTTTAACCTCTTGATAAATATATATATATATATATATACATGGAGTAATCAAGCAAAAACATTTGCTCTCAAATACGCCATAGAAATTACAATATCACACAATATCTAATAACTACATAGAAATGAAAATATGGAAACACTAAATTTAACTACCATGATCTATAATTGTAGATTGCGATTGAGTGCAATGGAAAGATACAAACTTGAGTATGTGTATCGAAAAGCAAACACTGTTTTTGACCTTTTCTCAAAACACATATTACCGAAGAATAGCAAGTTCAGCATATTTCCTCTACCACCTAACTTTAGGTTTACTACTTTCAAAAATGATTTGTCAGACACCTTATATCCTGAACAAATTAGTAGTTCAAATTCCTACTTTCAGAAAGAAAACAATATAATACTTACTGCTTAAAGTTTTAATGCATTTCCCTTTTCATCAATATATATATATATAAATAATAGATGGAATTAAGCAAAGGCAATAATTGTGAGTCTCCAAATTTCTTCCACAATTGAGAGATTTGAAGTATCAGTCTTTGAAGGAAGTAATAGTCAAATCAAAGACTTTTTTGGAAACTATGTACACAAAATATCCTCCTTAGTTGATTGAGTTTGCCAAACTTGGGGATTGTATTTCAACCTTTTCACACTTAATTTATATCATTCTAAATTATTACGATCATAATTTATTTAAAATTAAAGTTAATATTAATTTTAAAATATTTTCAAAAATTTATATATATATAACTAATTATGCATGCATGTCTTTGCAAATGAACTTTACACGAAGAAAAAGTTAAATATATAGTTATTATTGTATATATATATATATATAACTACAACAAGTTTTGATGGCTAAATTAAGTTATATATATATATATATATTAATTTTCTCTGTCTTTAAATTTAATCACACATAATTCTCAAAGATATTTTTCTTTCCAAGACTAAATATTGAGGCATTAAAGTCTAAAAAGGATAGGCTTTATAACGTATTAATCCAATCTTGTGGTTGTTTTATCCTTTTTGGTATGGAGACAAGAAACAAACTAAATAAATTAGGAAAAGGTCCTTATAAGCCATAGAAATTGTCACAATTTTATGATTTTTATTGAAATCATAAAAGTTTTTGCAGAGATTTTTTCTTTTTTTGATTATTAATGTTCCAAAGATATAAACAAAATTGATCAATTCAAAATTGATTTGATTTGCAGAAAAATATTGCTGAAAAGTTTGTTGTTCAAGAATAGGAGTCCTTTCTCCGCCATTGACAATCCATGTGAGAGTTCTTGGCTCCATTAATTAATTAATGTCGTGGACCTTTCATGGATGGATTGATGTGCCTCAAATATAGTTGATTTTTAGTACACATTGATTGTTCAATCAATTGATGAACAATAGGTTTTTTTATATATATTTTTTTTCACCTCCATTATTGTGAATTACAAAATAAAAATTAATTAGCAATAAATATAAACGAGTGAGTTAATTTCTTGATTTATGTATAACATTCATAACTAACATGATGGATTCTCAGCATAAAATATGTAAAATTAAAAAAAAAATAACGAGATTATTTTTTAACGGTTTTTAATAAATATAACTTTATATTGTAATCAAAATCTATATAATTAGTGTACTTTTGTCTGGAGCAAGATTTTCAACCCACTCATAATCAAAATTCATATAATTAGTATAGTTTTGTATATAACAAGATTTTCAACACATATAAAAACAACATGTGTGGAAATAAATGCAAATGTTAAACATTTTCTTGATTGAAAAAGAAAGATTGGATCAAAGGGAAGATCCCCTTTTAGTGTCCACTTGGATTCCACTAATTTAAGTCACTTTTTTCATCATCTAAAGGATTTCCCCAAACGTGAAAAGGGTTGGATTTTAAGAAGATCACACACACACACTCTTATGAATATATATATATATATAATTATTTTGCTACTTATCATCTAAATACATTGTTCCGTGAAACATCTAAACAATGATTGCAAGACTTTGTCACTCGTTATGAGTGCTTCACTCCAATAGTATTATTACCACCACTTTGACTATTGGAATACTGTTCAAATTTCAACTATATATATATATATATATATATATATATATATATATATATATATATATATATGTATGTAATCAAATTATAACTCAATATAAATATGTATATATATATTTCCCAACGTGGGATATTGAAAACTAAACCCCTACCATACACTTGCCGCTTTGTGTCTTAACTTATTGTACTTGGAGAGACCTCATGGTAGTATATGTTTGAATGGTATACACATATAATTATAGATATATACGTATGTATGTATGGATCGTAGAGGAGGGATTGAAGAAATATGATTGGTTGATAATGTTTGTAAAAATCAAAAGTCAAAAACACTTTTTTAAGGTAGTCTATAAATATACGGAATCAACCAAGAAAACATAGTATGCAGTTTCGGGGGGAGAACTTGTTGACCCGATATATTTATACAATACGGTCAAAGTCAAACTTTTGGGCTCTACTATTTTCAATTCCATTGCACACGCTAGTTTATTGTATAAAAGTATATATGTATAAAAATAATTGTATATTTCAATATTGAAATGTGATATACAATTATTTTTAATACGAGTGAATTTAAGATATTTTATTCAATAAAATGAAATTATGTAAATAAAATGAATCATATCAATCAAATTATTATTTTGTTGTTCATTTTATATATATTACAGATTTTTTCATCCGAAATTATTTATTCATATTTCAGATATTTTAAATAATCAATATATATATATATATATATATATATGATAAAATGTGGAGTTATTTATATAACATTTTTTAAAAATATTTTGTGTCATAAAAATAAATTTTGATTAAATTAAAATGAAGGGAAATAAAAAATTCCACAAGCTTTTTAATAATTTTTGAGAGGACTAATTTCTTTCCCTATAGATTGATCATGTATTTTAAGCAAACAAAGTGTCGTGCGATGCCTTTTTCATATTATTTCCCACTGCTTACGTGAACAAACAAATAAGAGGTTTTTTTTTTTTTTTTTTTTTTGTGTGTGTGTGTGTAGAAGATTACAATATTTTAAGCAAAATTTACTTTAAAATAAATAATAATAATAATAATAATAATAATAATAATAATAAGAAGAAGAAGAAGAATTTAGGCCGACATGGTCTTAGGTCAAATCATAATATGTTATGCTGAAAACAATAAATAAACTAATAGCTTGCTTCTTTTCTAATATATATATGTTTGTCTATCAAAATATAAATTTTTATTCAATATCTTCGTGATTACATTTCATGTATACATAATATATATATATATATATAATGCAATCTAAGAACTAGATTATATTTGACTGATAATCCAAATTTAATTAGTCCAAATTCTGACTCTTCACTAATTTAATCGGTCTATGATAATTAAATAGATATAATCATATATATTTCTTGAAAATTCTAATGGTAAGGTGTTAATTATCGATTTGGAAAGTTTCTCCTTTTCCTCTGCCACCAAATTGGAAATTTCAGCGTATTTAGTTATCATTACTATGAAAAAGTAGATAAACTTCCACTACCTAAATTTCTTTTTATATCATTAGTCCAAATTATTTTATTATATAATTTAAACAAATTAAAATTAAAAGACTTTTTCCACTATAAATAAGAACTCACGGAGACTATTTCTATACTGTTGTATACTAATTTAACCTTTTTTTTTTTTTTACCACATCATAAAATTAAAATATAAAAATAAAAATGATTACCATTTCAATGCTTTTGAGAATGTCTGAAATAGTAAATAAAAAACAGACTTAGTCTTATCCATAGCAGGTAGGAACTGATCAAATGGTGTATGTATGATGAAAATGAAACCCTAATTATCTAAAATAATCTTCATTAGGTAAGAACACAGACGTTAGATGATAGACAAATCCCAAAGTCAGTACAACCTAAGACCTTAAATACTAGAAAAAGGAAGGAAGCTACAAGAATTGATCATTTCTTCAAAGAACATAATATTGGTAATTAGGTACAAGATCACAATTAGGTAATTGGCATATCAAACGATACAAGAAAAATCATCTTATCCTAGGATGGTGAATAGATTAATAATACAGTACAACAATATGGTACATGTGAAGCTACAAAATTAGGAAAGTAATTAGTTATCTTAAACTTAAGTCATGATCTTCTTCGTCATCCAAATCAGCTTCACCTGACAACCTCATTTTCTTTACATCTCTTTGTCCAGTTCTTCCTTTCTTTGGTTTCCCCCTAAAAGAACTTTTTGTTTATGCATTTGTAGCATAAGATGTAAGAGAGAAAAGGTAGCAAAAGTATTAAGGTTTTTTTAAAATTAAATATAGAATGGAATCTAGTAGAAAAGTTATTGACAGCATGTTTCTGATTATTTCAAACTTTGTCCAGAATCAGACCAATTAAAGGCTCTCTAAGCATGGTTATGAGACAAAGATGCACTTACTGTCCATTGACTGCTATGTTTCCAGCCCTGAATCGACCTTGACCAAGATCTGGTTTTCCATCTACGCTCAACATAGAGGAGAATGATTAGAAAAGAAAAATATAATTTCATTGTTCATTTTGAGAGAGAAAGAGAGAGGGTGAGGTGTAGGTCCTAGGAAAAGAATTGACCTTCTCGTCCTATTCCGAGCTCTTCTGTCTACAGAAAACAAATTAAACAAAAAGTTGTAAAAGCTGATCATGAAATCCCAAAGTAGCATGCTTTTGTCTTAAGGAGATAAGCCATAATGCAGCAGAGAAAACAAGAGAGCACAGCAGAAGAAAAAGGGAAATTTATCGGTTACTAGAAGCAGTTGATAGAGAAACTGATAAATTTTCTCTATCATCAGTAAGATATTACCTACTTGGTAAGGATCATAAACTAAAGAAGCCAGTTCGAATGATTCTTAAGAACACAATATTTTCTGCACAAACTCTCTTAATTTTGTGCAGTAAGAGAAGCTACAAAGTTTTTAATTCATCACTTCCATTAGCACATTTTGGAAAATAAAACCTCCAATTACCAGAAAATGAATATAAACAATCTGGAATAAATTTAACAGATCTAACATCTTCATTTTCCAAAAGGAAAAGGCTAATCTATTTCTGGCAGAGAGTTAACAAAAAATGTGTGGTATCTTGTTCTCTAAAGTTGGCATTGTGTAACATGGTGAGTTTTTAAGTAACACTAGATAAAGTTCATTAATACCAATATTTGGGGGGCCGGGGGAGGGGGATGGAAGAATTGTTTTAAATCAATGTAATGGCCAACAAAGCTGTGCAACCAATACATAGATTTTTGTTAATTGATGAGCTACTTTTTCTTATTATTTATTCATTTTGGATGTTGAGTGAGGATTACTAAGGAACTTCTGCAGTATGCTCCACTAAATATGTGGGAGTTTTGAACCCTAATATGAAGGATGTTTGCCAAACCTACTGACCAACAGGAGAAGCAAGGATTCCACAATAATTCCCTCTAAAGGGTTCAAATCACTAGACATATAATTGCATTTTTCTTCAAACTGAAGCAAATAATGTTATACAATGTCAAATGCCTGAAGTACCAAAATTTCAATCTTGACAAGTACAAATCAGCAAAATTATCAAACAGAGATTAAGTATATATCCAGGGCCAATAGGTAAACATACCGCTGGTGAAGTAACTGAGGACAATGAGAACACCCTATCCTCAAGCTGGAACTTTTTGGATCTTTTCAGGCTGTCAGAAGATATAGAAAACAATTACAGCTACAGAAAATTGATAATGCATGTTAAAAGTGAAGAGCACCATGAAGTACAAGCAAAATAAAGAAAAAGAAAACATACAAACACCAGAATTATATCTCACTTTATTTATTTATTATTATTATTATTATTTTATTTTATTTTATTTTTTTTGGGGGGGGGGGGGGGGGGGGGGGGGGGGGGGGGGGGGGGGGGGGGGGGGGGGGGGGGGGGGGGGGGGGAGGGGTAAGAGATACAAGTAAGTACTAAATTCATCTGAAATCAGTGTTTAAGTACTTATAAGGATATATGTAACTGATCACAAAATGTAACCCATACCAATATCCCAGTGAAACCTATCAGTATGCAATGATAGATAAAAGAAACACCTCAACCTCAATAGATAATTAATGATTCAGATTGAAGAATTTGACTCTTTAGTAAACTGCAAGTAGAAATTCCCAGTTTTGGCTGATCATCAACTTTATACTGTAGTTTTGTCTTTGCTAGTAAGAATAGGAAGCAAAAGAGAGTGTAAATGAAAGCATTGGAAGAGAACATAACATTTTCGGAGATTAAAGGGTAATGTATGGTTCCGTCTCTTATTTTCTTCCCTTCTCTTTCTATCAAATCAACAAGTAGGTTAGACGAGCCATTCATTTAATAATGCACCACATGCATCTATTACACTAAATGATAACATGAAAATTTATCAAGGAAGCATCTTCTTGACAACAAGCATGAGTTAAGGATCACATGAAGCATGATGTCCAACGGAAATCCTTTAGTGTGTGTTCATGTCTTTCCACGCCTCCCCAATCAAAAGCTATACACAAATCAGCAATAAACAGAGAAAAGGAAAACATCAGAGATTCTATGCAGATTGTCTCAATCACATAGCCTTTAGCAATCATGTAAAAGACTGAACTCAACAGAAGCCTTATTCTGAGGTATTTCATAGATGAGGAAGTTTCTTTGACAAACACATGACTACTTAATGGCACATCAATAAAAGAACATAATCCTCAACTACAATTTAACACTGGATCTAAAGTTGCATACTTGGATGTGTTTTTCGATGAAGAAAGGAACCCTTCAAACCCCTTGAATGCGTTGCCAAAATTGCTTGTTTCTTGTAAATAACTTGTCTCTAATTCATAAACCTACAATCAATAATTCCTATGAGCTACCAGAAAAAAATCATAAATTTCTTAATCATACCAAAACAAAACAAACTAAAGAATTAAAGAATACAATGAACAATTAAAATATGAAAACCATAAAGAAAGTTTGAATACAAGTTCAAAAATCACTTATTGTAACAGATTCACAAGTGAACAAGCAAATATACACGCACAAATAACCAACCAGCACAGCTGCCCAAAAAATTCAGAAGAAAGTAACCAATAGGCATCAATTGCCCCAAAAGAGCTATCAATATATTCATAACTACATTAAAAAATACAAACTCAATATATTTTCATGAACCATTTTACAGAAGAAAAGTAAAGAAACAATAACAGAATACAAAAGTACCTTTTTCAACATTGCGTAGCTCTTCTTGAAGCCTCTGTCTCTTGCTCACGAGAGAGTTAAGCATGGCTTTAGGGTTATGTGAACCTCTATGCCCTAAATTATACATAATTGAACAAATCCTATCAACTAGAAAAATTCCAATAAAATGAACTCAAAATTTCAACATTCAGCAGTGAGAGTACCAAATTTAGGAAAACAAAAAAGAGTTAGGCTTTTAGAGTCAATTTTAAAAATAAATAAATAAATAATTACCTTGAAATTCCATGCTCAGGTTTGAACTATATTCCACTGAAGCGGGGAACGCAACTGTAATTCAAATTAGGGCACAAATATATTCAGGCTTTTCCTCTGTCCGAAGGACATTTTTAATAAAACCAGTGTCTTATTTTGCACTACCAGACAAGATCTTTTACCTTTCAAACAAACCTAAAATCGAAATATCTTAAAATTAATAATTCCTAATTTGATCTTTTAGAGAAAATTTTCTTAATAATAAAAAAGGAAATAATATTTTGTCCAATATTTTAAATAGGAAATTAATGATTTTAGTCACTAAAATTTAATATTTTTTTTGAAAAAAAATGTATTTGATTTCTTTTGATAAATTTATAAACAAAATTGCGGTAATGATAAAAAATTTGAATCAAATATTAAATTTTTTTTAAAATTTTTTTTTAATCTCTAATACAATTTAAATTTGAAATATTAATATAGATTAAACTTTATTTTCTTACCAGAAGATAAAATAAAAGAAAATAAATGGAAATAATTTTTCGAAATTTTATTAAAAAATAATTTATGATTTTGGTCCCAAACAAATTTATGTTTGGCAAGGTTAATCCTAAATTTTTTTTTAACTTTTAAAGTTGTAAACTTTTTTTTAAAGTGAACAATAAAGTTCCATTGGACGAATTCTGTCAAAAATTTTAAAATTTTTTAAATTTAATTAATTAAAATAAGGATAAAACACTTTTTACAAAAGGACAAAATTAAAATTAATATTTAAATAAAAACATAAAAATATTCTCACATTTAAAATTTAAAAAATAAAAAATATATCTCGTCTATCTTCAAATACGATTTTTATTATTTTCTAATATTTTTAAAATATATATATATATATATATATATATATAAAAGAAAAGAAAAGAAGAAGAACATGAATATTTTTTTTATTAATAATGAAAGTTTTTCTCATAACAAAAATATTTAGTAGAAAATTTTTCTTTACAAAGATTCTCTGACTTTTTTTTTTCGTTTATTTAGATATGTCAGAAAATAATAAAAATCTTGTTTGTAATCCGAGAAGAAGAAGATTGACCAAGAAATTTTGATATTCTCACTATTCTGATAGATTTTTTATTTTTAAAATTTAAAATTTTAAATATAAAATTATTTTTATTCATTTATTTAAATATTTTTTTATTTATTTTTACATGTTAATGACTTTTTTACTCTTATTTTTAATTAACTAAATGTAAAAATCGTTAGATTTTTAGAGTTTTTAACAGAATGCGTCCAAGATGACTTTATTATTCACTTAAAAAAAATTTAAAACCTTAAAAATTAAAAAAAAAATTTAATACTAAATTTACAAAATATAAATTTATTTATTATCAAACTCATCAATTATTCTTTTATTAAATATTGAATATAAATTGTACTCCTCGACTTTTATAACATTTTCAAAGAAAGAAAAAGTAGTTTAGAGAAAGAAAAGGGAAAAGGTTTTCTTATTTCTGCACTGTTTTCCTTTTATTGGTTGGGTGGCTGCCTTTTGTGCTCACTTTTTCTCAGTATTTTTTTTCTTTCTTCCTTGCAATTCATTGCTCTTTTGTTCAAAAGCAACCGGATCTTATCTTCCATAGAGGCAGCAGAAGCAACAAAAAAAAAACCATGGCCTTCCGAGGAGTAAGATTTCAAGCATTTAAGAATTTTGATTGTTTCAGTTTTTCCAAGAGTTAGATCTTGCATTTAAACTTGTTTAATTTCATCTGATGTGTGGGAAGAACTGGTTTAGATTGATAATTTTTCTACTTCTGGGCATGCTAGTAGTTTCTGATTTCGAAGATAGGGCAGAGTCAGAAAGTAAAGAAAGCAATTTTGATAATTTTTCTACTTCTGGGCATGCTAGTAGCTTCTGATTTCGAAGATAGGGCAGAGGCAGAAAGTAAAGAAAGCAATTTTGATGCTTGATCATTTATTTAATTTAATTTTTTGAAGCTTGTTGATCTGGGTTTTGAAAAGTCTTGATCTTTTTGACAAGATTTTTAAAAATATGTAAATTTTTTTTAGAAAATTCTGAAATTATGTAAAAAGTTACATCTCTGCATCTGTGTATGTGTATTTATGTAGTATTTATTTGTGCTCTCTTTAAATCTGGAGTTTTGATGTGGGCAAATCTTTAAGTTACTCTGATTTATAATAAAAGCTTCTCTCTGATTTAAATTATTTCTCTCTATCTGATTCTGTATTTATAAGTTGCATTTATTTTTTAAGGGGGTTTATTTCAGGGTCCCAATGCTCAGGATAAGACTTGATGGGCTTTAATAATTTTTTGTTGGAACAGTACTTCTTTGTCAGCTTACTGTAATATTTTTCTTGTTTTGAGATAAGATTAGAAATTGCTTTTACATTCTGAGTTTTGCTTCTTCTATGTATATAGTACTATTGAGTTTGGTGCTGTTAGGTTTTTTCTTCAAAGAAAATTTTCCTTTCTGGGTTTAATTATAAGTTTTAGATTGTTTTGGTTCAAGACATTGATCATGAGTAGTATCTTCCTGGTATTTGTTCCCCCCCATTTTTGCAGCTTCCAGGATTTGGCCAATTAGGTGTGCATGATTGATGGGAAGGGAAAGGGGGTAGAGGTTGAGGGGATGATGTAAATGACATGTTCCTAATGATCAAGTTTGATGAAGATTCATGGAATTCTACCATCAGAAACATGTTCTTGCAATCTCGTTCTTTTTTTCTAATCTCAGACAAAATGTGACACATTTCTTTTATATATCAGACAAAAGCATTATCCGGCATGGGGGTTGCTGATCACAGCAAAAGCACATACATGGAACTGCAAAGGAAGAAGGTGCATCGCTACGTGATTTTCAAGATTGATGAGAAGAAAAATGAAGTAGTTGTTGAAAAAACCGGAAAACCATCCGAGAACTACGAAGATTTTACTGCTTCTTTGCCTGAGAATGATTGCAGATATGCAGTCTATGACTATGATTTTGTTACTTCTGACAACTGTCAAAAGAGCAAAATCTTTTTCATAGCATGGTCAGTTTTCCTTCACTTTTGCTATTCTTTAATCATTTCTTCTTCGTTACAACTTTTAGTACAACAAGATGATGTTTCTCATCTAATGTTGTTTTGTGTAAAACCAGGTCTCCTTCTGTCTCTCGTATTCGTGCAAAAATGCTGTACGCCACATCCAAGGATAGGTTCAGGAGGGAGCTACAAGGAATCCACTACGAAATACAGGCAACTGATTCAACTGAAATGGAGCTTGATGTTCTTAAGGAACGAGCAAATTGAACTACATTTACAAGTCTGATCGCACACTGGTGTGTTCTTAATCTCTCCAAGAACAACAGCACCAAGTGTAATCTTAATCTTAACTGGAAAAGAAAAACAAAAACCTGCACTTTGTCTAGCCTTTCATGGGGTGTGCAGAAACTGGTTTGTAATAATTTACTTTCCTGGGAAAGCTGATCAAGGAGCTGTTGCCATGACCATGAATTCTTCCAACTTTGGATGTTTATGGCCATCTCCTTTCTTTTGATGATGCTTCCC
Organism: Asclepias syriaca; assembly: GCA_027405835.1. NCBI lineage: Eukaryota > Viridiplantae > Streptophyta > Magnoliopsida > Gentianales > Apocynaceae > Asclepias > Asclepias syriaca. The sequence goes on along the minus strand of CM049925.1, from coordinate 3,071,669 downwards.
AGATGAAAATTGTTATGGTTATGATATGGATGCTATGCTCATTACAAGTGCTATATATATATATATATATATATATATATATATATATATCAATTATAATCTATGGTATACAATGACTAGCCATACCAACTAGTTGCTTTTGTTTGCTATCAATCTTTGTCAGTTGCAATTTTTCTTCTGATGTCTATCCAAAAGTTTTCATTTTTGGTTGCTGTATTTAACCTCCAAGCAACCATTGCAAATTAATAAAATTACTTAGAATAATTGGTAAGTTTGGTCTCAAACAAATTTATGTTTGACAAGTTTAGTTTCAAAATAAATTTTTTAACTTTTATGGTCTCAAACATTTTTTTAAGTGAACAATAAGGTCATTTTCGATATTCTGTTAAAAATTTTAAAAATTTAACGGTTTTTATATTTAGCTAATTAAAAATAAGGGTAAAAAAGTCATTACATGTAAAAGAAAAGAAAAAAAAAATTAAATAAAGGGATAAAAATATTTTTATATTTTAAATTTAAAAAATAAAAAATCTATCAAAATAGTGAGAATATCAAAATTCTTTTTTTCTCCCGCTACAAATAAGATTTTTATCATTTTTTGACATCTCTAAAGAAAGAAAAAAAAAATAAAATAAAAAGAGAATCTTTGTAAAAAAATAACTTTCTATTGAAATATTTTTGTTAAAAGAAAAATATTTATTATTAATAAAAAAAATGTTCATGCTCTTCTTCTTCTTTTTTTTTTTTTCTTAAAAAATATAAGAAAACGATAAAAATTTGATTTTTATTCAAAGAAGATGAAGAATTTGATAGATTTTGTAAATTTTAAATTTTAAATGTGAGAATATTTTTATCATTTTGTTTAAATATTATTTTTAGTTTTGTCATTTTGTAATAATTTTTTTATCCTTATTTTTAATTAATTAAATTTAAAAACCGTTAAATTTTTAATGTTTTTGACAGAATTCGTCTAGGGAACTTTATTATTCATTTAAAAAAAAGTTTAGGACCTTAAAACTTAAAAAAAAATTATTTTGAGACTAAACTTGCCAAACATAAATTTGTTTGGGACCAAAGTCACCAATTATTCAATTACTTATATATATATATATTTAGGTTGTTTATAAAATTAATTATGTTTGATCAATTACTAGAATAATTAACAATAAAACAAAATATTTAAATTTAACTTAAAATATGTAGGCCAAACACTTAAAAACACAAAACTAATATTTATTTAAGCAAAACAAATTAGGCAAATAACCAAAATAAGTGATAACAATATAAAAACATCCAAATCATAACTATTGCTCAAACAAATTTATTTTCTTTTTCTAATTTTACCATATCATTTATAAAAAGTAAGTCCGAGACAAGGTGAGCTAGCCCACGTGGGAAAATGTTGGGCAATAATTTTGATATATTCTTTTAATAAATTTATTACATTATATGTAAGAAGTGTTTTTTTTTTGTCCTTTGATGTTTTTTTTTTAAATATTTCCCAAAATATTTATTATTAACTCAAAATATTTATGATATAAATTTATAAAATTCAAAATAATAAAATTCAAAATAGGGGATTGATAAAGAAGAGTACTATTAGTTTATTATTAAATTGGTCAAGTTTTTAAGGTATTGAGATTGGCTCATAATATCTTAGTGAAACAAACAATGAATGTGTGTATATGTCACTTAAACCAAACAAACCAAAACATGTCCCAAAAGAGAAAAAGAATACATATGCTAACGAGAACAGCACACAAAGTTGCACTAAATGTGTATACAGTTAAAAAAAATCTTGATTGTTTTTTTCTTTTCTCTCTCTATATCTAACTGTACGTACACCTAATACATTGTATATTTCACTGTTTTTTTTTCTTTACTTTGACCTGTTTTTATAGTATTTTACTTGCAGTGGTCCTGTGGATAACTTTTTTCTTTTAATTTTATTTTAATGTAGTTTCTCAAGTATTCTTGGTAGTTTGTCTTCATTTCATCCCACTTGATTTCTTCCCACATGAAAAGCTCTGATCTTTAGCTGACATAATACTTCGCACATATTGTGTCAGTAGCCTACGAATCTTGACAGTCTTCTCTCTGGTAAGTTTTCTTGATTTTAGCTTTTCTTGAAGTTTTTTACCTGATTTTCATTTGATGAATTTTATGTTTTTTGTGTAATTTTCTGGTTAATCTTGCTCTGGAATGAATGGAGGGGGGACTTTGTTTTTGTGGAGGGTTTACTTGGATGTGATTTGAGCTGCAGTATTTGATTTATATGAAGTGGTTTTTGAAGTGAATTTTTAGAGGGTTAACTTCACTGGGTTCATTATTCTTTTGTATGTATGTGTTTCTGAGGTCTGAACTCTGGTGAAGATCATTGATTGAATCTTGAATTGGGAGGAAATTGGGATTTTGATTTGATTGAACTGTTCAACGGGATTATTGAATTTAAGGGATCTGAAATAGAGATGGACAGCAAGTGTAAGACCATTGTGTGGTTTAGAAGGGATTTGAGGATTGAAAACAATCCTGCTTTAGCTGCTGCTGCTAGAGATGGTAGCATGTTGCCTGTGTTCATATGGTGTCCTAAAGAAGAAGGGCAATTTTATCCGGGTCGTGTTTCGAGGTGGTGGCTGAAGCAATCTCTCATTCAATTGGAACAGTCATTGAAATCTCTTGGAGCTGAATTGGTGCTGATCAAAACTCAGAGTACTTTGGCAACTCTCTTGAATTGCATTACTTCTGTTGGAGCAACAAAACTGGTTTACAATCATCTGTATGGTCAGTTTCAATTCTTTACCTGTTTTGTAGCTTTAGCTTTAATAATCTGTTCAATCTGAAAATTTCCAGTTTGTTTGTGCATAAATCCAATCTGAATCAAAGATTTTTGTCAAAAGAGATGGTTTGGCACAATAATTCCAAACAAATCTTATCAAAATCAATAATCCCATTATACATATCTGTTTTTTTTTTTTTTTTTTTTTTTTTTTTGAGTGTGAGAATTCATGTACTGTGCTAAAATTTCTTGTCTGTTCTTTTTTTTCAGATCCGGTTTCACTGGTTCGAGATCACAATATTAAACAGAAGCTGGGGGAGCTTGGGATTTCTGTACAAAGTTATAACGGAGAGTTGCTCTACGAACCATGGGAAGTTTTTGATGACAAAGGACAAGCTTTTACAATTTTTGATGCATTTTGGGACAAATGCTTGCACTTACAAACAGAACCTGCTTCAAATCTTCCTCCATGGAGACTGGTTCAAGCTGCAGGTATGTTTACCTTTCTTCGAGATATTTAATCTTACTTCATTGAGTTAGGACAACCCCTCTTTCTGACAATTGTTTTGTTTTCTATAATATCAGGATCTGTTGATAAGTGTTCAATTGAGGAACTAGGCCTAGAAAATGAATTGGAGAAGTCAAGTAATGCTTTACTAGGACGAGGATGGTCACCGGGCTGGTGCAATGCTGATAAGGCTTTTACTGAGTTTCTAGAACACCATTTGCTTGGTTATTCAAAGGACAGACACAAGGTCACCGGAAACTCTACATCTCTACTATCTCCATACCTCCATTTTGGTGAATTAAGCATTAGGAAGGTTTTCCATTCAGTACATATGAAACGAATATCATGGGCTCAAGAAGGAAACTCTGTTGGAGAAGAGAGTGCAACTCTGTTTCTCAGGGCTATTGGACTAAGAGAATATTCTCGATACATTTGTTTTAACTTTCCATTCACTCATGAAAAATCATTACTGAGTAACTTCAAGTTTTTCCCATGGAGTGCTGATGAAGCTCATTTTAAGTCATGGAGACAGGGTCGTACTGGTTATCCATTAGTCGATGCTGGAATGAGAGAACTTTGGGCTACTGGATGGATTCATAATAGAATCAGAGTTATCGTGTCTAGTTTCTTTGTGAAATTTCTGCTTCTTCCATGGCAATGGGGAATGAAGTATTTTTGGGATACCCTTTTGGATGCAGACCTTGAAAGTGATATTCTTGGTTGGCAGTATATTTCAGGGAGCTTGCCAGATGGACATGAACTCGAGCGTTTGGACAGCCCTGAGGTAACATTAGTCCTGTTTGTTTAAATACTTTGTATGTATTTTACCTTATTTTATCTGGCATATGTCATGCAGGCTCAGGGATTTAAATTTGATCCTGAAGGTGAATATGTTAGGCAATGGCTACCTGAGCTTGCAAGAATGCCTGCTGAATGGATCCACCATCCATGGGATGCACCTATCACTGTGCTTAAAGCAGCTGGAGTTGAGTTAGGATTGAACTATCCGAAGCCAATAATTGACATGGATGTAGCAAGGGACCGTTTAACGGAAGCAATTATTTTCATGCGAGAAAAGGAAGCAACAGCAAGATCTGCAGATACTGATGAAACAGATGAAGTTGTTTTCGATAACTCTCATACCAATCAAAATATCAGTATTCCTGTGGCTGCTTCTCGCGAAAAGCTTCCTTGTCCTGCTACTTCCTCTCATGATCAAAGGGTTCCATCGATGCATAATATAGGGAACGGAATACTAAACAAAAAGAGACTAAAACCAGCAGGGGAAGATGATGTTGAACAGCCTCTCAAGAACAATAACAACTGTCATAAAGGCAATGGGAAAGGTAAATTCGCGAAAGTGGATGATGAAAATGATGATTTGTGCTCTACTGCTGAATCTTCTTCATCCAAGAAACAGAACATCAGCAGCAATGGAACTTCATTTTCTGTTCCACAAGCAATTTCCATATCTTCCAAAGCCATATCACTACAAGAACATGAATCTTCTGATCTCAATCTTCAACTGGAAGATGAGATTGGCACAGAAGGAACTTCAAGAAAAATGGGTTAGTAAAAATTCATGAATCTTTTTCTGTCAAAAATCCAATCTTGGATTTCTTGAAATAAGTGGAATCCCAAGCTGCTGAGAGTAAATAAACTGTTTTCCTTTGCTTTTTTTTGTCTCTTTTTTTTTCTTTTTTTGTGCAGGAGTTCTGGAAAGCATAGCTCCCAGAAGATACTTTGTTGATTAGAAAAAAAATGGATGAACTAATTAATAATAAACCAAACAGCACTGAGTAATGTATCTCTAATGTCTTTATAAAATCTCAGCTTAGATTAATAATGATCTTTGTATATATACTTTCTGCCAAATTCTATATCTATCTTTTCTTCAGATAAAAGAAACAATGTTTAGTAGACAAACCTTAATATAATGTAATGATTTGAAGTTACTAAAAATGTTTTGATGTCTTTAATGTTTTATTGTGAGTTCAATTCTATGAAAATTTCACACTTGAAAATGTCCAAATTGTGGAATTGTCATTATTGTGTCTTTTCTTTTGTTATTTTCTATTATAAAACAAAGTGTTTAGCAAATTTAACAATGTTATTTGTTCAAATTGAGGAAGAGATTTTGTACAATACGTCTCTCTCTATTTGTTGTTTATTCATAGGGAGGCATAAAATGACAATTTCCTTCTTACTTTTTTTTTTCCTTCATCTTTTGTCACATGTAGAACATAATGCATCCTTGTCAATCTCAACTAAACATCAATCAATTGGAATTTGTCTATAAATTTTGGTGTCAAATCATTATCTCTAAAAAGTCTTTTTTTTTGTTTTTTTCTTCAAAATTAATTCAACTTTTAATCTTATTTAAATTAGTACGATTGCATGTAATTTCCACGAAATTACTTTGATGTATTTATGATGAGAATTGGGGGACCATAATAATAATAATAATGATAAACAAAAGACATTGTTTATAACTACAACAAACAATTGTCTTGTTCACCTTTTCTTGGTTGTCCTTGCCTTTGTACCTTAGGGTTTGTCCACACCTACTAATTATTATTATTTTGTCTAAAATTTTACCAAAAAGTAATTTAAGAGAGAAAAGAAACCCTTTGCTTCTACCAAAAGGCAAAACATAGTGGAAAAAACAACTTCTCATGTCCAATCAAATTTTCCTTTGTTTTATGGCTAAATGAATAGTATTCACTTGAGTTTCTAACCAATTACTTTGATATTTTTCTTGTATTTCACATAAAATGCTCATATGATTTTGGTCAATAAAAATGTAATCTTTGGAGCATGTGAACCAATTAATATATATATATTATTTTGCAACACTTACATTTATTTTAACTTGATAAGTGATGGTTCAAGTTAAATTTTTTAACAGAATATATTTTTATAATACTGAATTAGTAGTCGTTTTTTTATGATTTTTAAAAATTTTTTGTCTCTGATGACGTATCTTAAATTTATCACATTTTAAATTATAAAGAATGAAAATTTGTTATAAAGATAGTGTCATATTACATATGAGTAGTATAAGTGCAAATCAAACTCATTCATCACTAATCCCACTAAAGCCAACTTTGAATTCCAATTACATCAATTTCAAAAAAGTTTTTTACCAAACAAAAGGCAAAAAAATATCAAACTTTAAAAAAAATTTAAGATTTTTTTTTTTGAAAAACAAAAACAAAAATTGCCAAAAAAAATTCCTCTATAACCATTGGCTATAGCCAAGGGGTACGGATTTCTCCTTCATAATTTTAGCTTTACAATCTTACAAGGGGGTTCATCAAAATATTTGGTAGGCCATCACTGATCTTCCTGTGGACCACATTTTACTGTAACAAAACCCCTCGTAATTCTTCCATTAAATTAAATGGCAGTTTTGTTATAATAATGAAATGTCTTGACCAAATCTGGTATTTTACACCGAGGACGTACCTTATAATCCCGTCTATCCGTACGGAAGAATTCTATTGGATTACTTTTTTTTTTTCCTTTTCTAACGTTGACGGTTTTTAATTAACGGATTCTTTTTTTATTATTATTTCTTTCTATTCATGTTGGGTTCGTTTCTTTATATAAATATTTAAAATCAATAATTGATTTGATTAAAGAAAATATTATAATATAAAAATTTTATTTATATTTTTATCATATTTAACGGTAAAATAATAACTGTTGAAATATAATCTTAATTATATTAGATTTTCTAATGGTAGGAAGAAAAAAAATAATAATAATAATAACGCATAGCTTAAAGTGACGTCGTTTGTCAACATATTCATGGGATTTTACGTGGCACGTTTTGGAATATTCGTCCAACTAAAATTCTAACTTCCATTCCAATTTTTTCTCTATAAAAAGTTCGGAAGTGTAACAGAAAAAGCCGACAAAATTGAGGGAAAGAAAAAAGCTAACAAAGAAAAAGAGAGAGAGAGTTCAATGAGTGAGGAATTGAAGAGAGACTACAGAGTGTCTGAGGAAATCGGGAAAGGAAGATTTGGGATTGTATATAAGTGTTTTTGTCGGAGTTCAGGCGAAGCTTTTGCTGTGAAATCGATCGATAAAAGATCCATTGTTGATGATTTAGTGGATAGACAATGTTTGTATAATGAAGCTAAGGTTATGTTCTTGTTGTCAACAAGCCCACGTATTTTGAGGATTTTTGATGTCTACGAGGATGATGATTTCTTGCACTTAGTTCTCGAACTCTGTAATTCTTCTGATTTGTTTCAAAGACTCGATTCTATGCCAGTTTTTTCAGAAGCTGATGCCATTGCTGTCATGGTATGTTCTTCTTTTTCCTCCCCAAGATTCAAGATTTTTATTTATTTATTTGTTCTGTGGGTGTGTCTTCTCGATCCAAGAAAATTGTTCAGATCTTTAAAATTGGTAAAATTGTTATTCTGATTGAAGGGTTTCTCTTTAACCATTCTTTCCTGTTGAAAAGATTTGTTCTTGATTCAGTTCTTGAAGGAATTTCAAGAAAAGAGAAGATTTTTTAAAGAAAAAAAAAGAGGAGAATTTCAAGATTTACTCAATTAATTTATCTGATTCTGTGTGAGAATATTTGCAATAGCATTAATAATAGGAGTGTTATATTTGGGAAAGATCCCTTTTTTCATTGAAAAAATCAAACTATCTAAACAGGATTTTTTCGTTGTAAACTATAAACATTGCACAAAAATCTTTACTGATTACCAAAATTTATATTTCTGTAGAGACCACTAATGGAGGCTATAGCACATTGTCACCGTTTAGGAATAGCTCACCGGGATATCAAGCCAGATAACATACTATTTAATGACAGAAATGAGCTAAAACTTGCAGATTTTGGCTCAGCAGAGAACTGTCATCAATCCGCCATGACTGGAGTTGTGGGAACTCCTTATTATGTGGCTCCTGAGGTTCTATCAGGAAGAGAATATGATGAAAAAATCGATATTTGGAGTGCTGGGGTTGTTTTATACATAATGTTGGCTGGATTTCCACCCTTTTATGGTGACTCTGCATCAGAGATTTTTGAAGCTGTTCTCAGGTCTAATCTTAGATTTCCTACAAGGGTTTTCAGCTCTGTCTCTCCTGCTGTCAAAGATTTACTCAGAAAAATGCTCTGCAGAGATGTTACTAGAAGATTTTCTGCTGATCAAGTCCTTAGTAAGTGTTGTTATAAAATTATGTGTTCTGACTCATATGTTTATGTATACACAATGTTCTTACTTCTTTTGCTGGAAAAAGATGATCTTTCCTTTGGTGATGAGAGTTTTGTGGCATAATATTGTAGGACATCCATGGATGACAAGCAGTGTAGGGGAAAACAGACCAGTATCTGTTGGAGAGACAAGATCAGTGGCTATCCTAACATGAAGTCCATCTATGTCGAGAAACACCATCCTCAAATATATATATATATATATATATATATTTATTTATTTATTTCCACACACCCAATTTTAGGTTTGGCTCTGTGGAAGAATCCTTGTAGAAATTTCAGTGAAAGGTTGTTTCAAGACAATATTAACACTAGTATATAGACTTTTTGTAGCTTCTTTTTTATATGTCAAGAAAATAAAATTATTGTTATATAAAATTTTTAAAATTACCATTGAAGTAGAAAATATATGTATAAAAATTAATTATGTAAAAGTAATTAAATTACTAATGAAATGTATTTTAAAAAAATAAAATATATATAATTGAAGTGTAATCTTATTGGATGAACTTTCAAAACCTAAACAACTTGTAAGCAGATAAATACATGGGAGCAGGTGAAAAATAGACTAAGCAAAATTTTATAATAAAAGGTTTCCATCATCAGCATAACAAATTTTCCAACATTTCTTTGAATTCACACTGGATTTCCTTGATTTTTGTAAAACTCCAAACGTAGAATTTTATATATATTATTACAACAAGATGTAATTAATTAACATGAGACTTGTCTAATTTAATCTATACCTTAAAAGACGGATTATAAAAAAAAAAACATAAAACATGATTGTTTTGTTCATCTTAAGGTACACACAAAGATGAAGTAATTTGGTTTTTTTTAAACTGGAACTGTCCTTGAACTTTCTTGAACACCTTCATTTTCAACTTCTTCATTGTTTTCCTTTGATATTTCCTCCAGTGATCTTCCTTTACCTTCTGGTACCAAGAATGTGAAAAGCATGCCTAAGAAGTTAACACAGCCTAGAACAATAAGGGAGTTCTTGACACCAATACCAGGTGGGTAACCGGCATCTGTCTTTCTTGGATCACTAGGTTGAGCAGCATATAAGAATCCAAATGCACCAATTATCGCACCAGCTTTACCGGAAGCAGCTGATATGCCATGGCAGGTAGACCTTAATCTTGCAGGGAAGATTTCAGCTGGGACAACAAAGGTTGTAGCATTTGGACCAAAGTTAGCAAAGAAGAAAGTGAGTGAGTACATTATGACAAAGCCAATTCTGTTGTCTTTAAGTGTCCAGTGATGGTAAGGTATGGCTAAAGCAAACATGAATACTGTCATGAAGAAAAATCCCATCAGCTGAATAATGAATCTTCCAATTTTGTCAATGAAGAAAACTGTGAACCAATATCCAGGAACTGTACTGCAAAGTGCAATGAGAGTTTGAGCTCTTGATATTCTGTAAACTTCTTCAATTGCATTCATTGTTTCACTTGGAGGAATCCATCCAATTGCGCTAAATATGTCCTTTTGGAAAAGATTTTGACTGTAAAAGGCGATGTCGAGTAAGAACCATGTGGTACATGTTCCAAGCAAGTGAAGTCCATGGCGTTTGCGAAACTCTCGAGAAAACAAACCGAATTTATTTCCAGATTCATCCACAAACTTCTCCACTTTGTCTTGCTCTGCTTCTATTTCCACCTGCAACACTTTAGCATTCCATGTCATTGCAGCCTGTTTGGCATTCTTGGCAACTAGAGCTGTGTAACGGGCAGTTTCTGGCATCTTCATACGCCAATAATAAGTAAGTGCAGCTGGGATTGCACCAAACATCAAAATCAAACGCCAAATATAATCAGCTTGATCAACAGTTGATCCAAGAGGATCATCTCTATATGCTTTTGCAGGGAATGCAGCCTTGAAAGATGCAGAAACTATAATTGCAACCATTCCGCCAGCAAGAATTCCAAAGCCTTGCATAGCAAAAACTGCAGCGATAAACGCTCCTCGAGTCTTTTTGTTAGCATACTCAGACATGATGGTAGCAGATAAAGGATAGTCACCACCAATACCAAAACCAAGCCAAAAACGAAAGAAGCAAAGTGTTGCCATCACAGCCTTTGGTTTATCACCAAAGGAAAGACCAGATGCAATAGATGCAATAACCATAAGCATAAGTGTCATTCCATACACTCTTTTCCTTCCCATCTTATCTCCAAGCCAACCGAAGAACAATTGACCGGCAAGGGTGCCACAAAACGCGACACCATTAACTGCAGCCGAAACATTTGGAGGCAAAGTTCCAGGCTTTAATGCACCATCTTTGTGGTAATATAACCTCCCAAGCAATTTGGTAACCAAAGATATGCAGAAAAGATCATATGCATCAGTGAAGAAACCCATGCCAGCAATCACAATAGCAGTGAAGTGATACAATTGTGTCTTGGCAACATCAAGTGCATTAAGCACTTGCAGCTGTTCTTTAGCCATGAGTAACTAGAAACTACACACCCTTTTGCTGCAATTTCCTCACCAGATTCTTATATCCTGAATGACAGAAAAAAGGACAAGAAAAAGAATACTTTAGCATATCACCTAACAAGAAAAAACTTGGAAATTGTCATATAACAAAAATTATCATGGTTTTTTCCTCCTCACATAGTTTTGACACTCCCTATGCAAATGTTTGATTTTTCAAATTTGGGTGGCCTATAATTGTGACCTTGTACGGGATGTGACAACTAGAATAAGACTGTCTGAAATCAACAATTATCAACAAAGCTTTTCCAAAGTCAACTACAGAAATAGTATAATATTCAATTTTTGGACTTCATAGTTTTCAAGTAGTATTTTCAATCCAAGTTTCATATTTATACCATATAGGTAGATTTAGAAACTAACAGCTGTCGGATTACTAATAGTATATATATATATACAAACATATTTTCTATTAATTTCTGAAGTAGTTACTTCTTTTCTCACCCCTTTGAAACTATCAGAAAAAAAGTGGCCTTTTCCTCTGTTTCTCATCTATTTTACATTTTAACAAATCATGCAGAATTGTTTAGAAAGTAAAAAGGAAAAAGGCTCCTTTTTCTTAATATTTTGAGTAAGATGGGGATTAGTGATATCACAAAAAGATCTCCAAAATCACAGGAAAAACGAAGTCTTTTGTAAAACAAAGTAAAGACTTTTCAGTGAAGCCGACAATCCCACGTGACTGACTAACATAGTACCGGAAAAAAGAGAGGATAATTCTAACAATTGTAAAGTTGAAATTAAAGATCATATCTTTTAGATAATCTCGTTAAAACTTAATACCATCCAAGTATCTCCTTTTGGTTCATGGACTCTTCAGAAACGATGAATCCAAGAACCAAGAACAGTTGATGGTAAGCAATTTGTATTTGGCAAGCAACCGTAGACTATTATTACAACTTTAAAAAGTTTTGAGGACAGTGCCCATCTCCTTGTATGTACAAGGAATCTTTATATATGGTAAGAAGAAGAATTTTCTACCTTTCCTTCTATGTGCAGTGAAGCATTAGATGGGAAAAGGGAAAAATGCATTGAATATAAATATGAAAGCTCTGTATAAGATGGGCTTTGGTCCAAGAAATCATTACAGATGTTTCCACAAATATGTGGTGTGCTTGAAGAAATCAGTTCTCGGTTGTTCACGACGGATTAAACAAGAAAACAGAGTACAAGGTTAGGAGGAAAGACAATGGAAGCAAGCGCAGGGGTCTATATATATATATATATTACCATATTTCTCTCCAGTCAAATTTTCACACAAAAACTGATATTGGGTAAAGTTACTGTGAAGAACAAACTTTTTATCAAATCAATCAAATGCCATCTTTTCTTAAAAATATGTTACAACTAAATAAGGCAATTTTAATCCTTTTTCAAAAGCTTAATCACATAATAAAACCCACCCATTCTTGATCCATATACATAGAAAAAAAAAATCAAACCTTTTTCCTTAATCTAATTTGAAAACAAAATAACATCAAAATCCCATCATGCATGGCAAACAAAGACATACATCTATAAAAAAAAAAAAAAGGGCATATTATTGATCATCACAATCCCTCACCTTGAAAGTCGAAACACACTGTCCGTAGAGTTCAAAATCTTGCAGTGTCAAGAACGCTTCAACTTCTGCAGGAAAACTGAAATGTCACACGTAAAGAAAACCCAAGAAGTTGAAACTTTTAGTATGCATTTATTATTGCATACAAAGAGAACAGAGGAGGAGGAGGAGGAGTAGGAGGATAAGAGTAGTTTACCAGGGCAGAGGACTGTACCCAAAAAAAAAAAAAAAGGAAAAAAAGAACTCCTTGGATCAGTTAATGAAGGGATGGAACACGCTTTATAGATGAATGGGGTGGCACAGAAGAGAACAGAACAGTAGTTTTCTGTGTGATAAAAAAAAAATCACAGCAGGGAGTAATCTTGTAGCAGAGCTGTGCAGATTATTTTGGAGTCTCTTTTTAGGGGTTTTTTTTTTTTTTAAATAATAAATTAAATTTATAAAATAACATTATTTTAATTTGTAGTAATATTAATTAAATAAGGAGTTCATGGGGGAACCGTGGATGGCGGAATAGGAAACGGCTTCCGTGTGAAATAAACTGCAGCGAACTCTTCTTTCGTCAAAGAATCTGTTTGGCATATTCTTTTTTTTTTTTCCTTTGTTTAGGCCCACAATTTTAGATTTTTTTAGCCACTAGGATTTCGCCGTTTCATTATTGGGGCCCACTATTATGACGTGTTACGAATTTGATATTATTTTCTTTTTTTAATTTATATTATAATTATACGTTTTTTTAACAAATTTGAAAAAGGAAAAAAGAAAGGTGGGTAAAGGCCATATAGAAATTCCAAATACAACCAAGCATAAAAAAACAAAGTCAACTGATTAAGGTCACAAGAATGTGAACAGAATTTTATGTATATTCTTAACATATATATATATATATATATATTTTTTTTTTAATGTTTTCTCTTTTGTTTATTATTTTATATATATATATAATGTAATTATCAAGTTCTCAATTACGTACGAAATGTGTAACTATTAATTATAAATATAGCATGAACAAAACAAATTAAATGATTTCAATATAATTTAATTATATTCACATATCGATTTGCGAAAGATATATGCCATAATCTTTGACTTTATCTTTTTTTTATATATTATTATTTAATATTTCGAATTTATAATATATAAAATTTATAAATGATAATATTATTAACTAAATTACGTATTTTTTTATTATTATATTTCAACAGAGTCTAGATATTTTATATATATATATGTAAATATTTAATTTTTTTAAATTAGTTTATTTCAAATAAAAATATATTATCGATTATTTATATTGAGAGGAAGTATTATTATCTTCTTTCTTTTTTTTTCTATTTCAAATCTAAAAGTAAAAAAGACATCCTCTCTAGTAAAAGGTCTTATCTTTTTAATTTTTATAAAATATAATTTTTTTGTAATTTTTTTTGTTATTGAATAATTGGTGAGTTTAGTCCTAAACAAATTTATGTTTTTTTTTTAACTTTTAAGGTCCCAAACATTTTTTTAAGTGAACAATAAAATTCTTTTGGATGGATTCTGTCAAAAATTCTAAAAATCTAACGGTTTTTACATTTAATTAATTAAAAATAAGGATAAAAAAATTATTACATGTAAAAAGAAAAAAAATATATTTAAATAAAAATATTTTTATATTTTAAATTTTAAATTTTAAAAATAAAAAATCTATCAAAATAGTGAGAATATCAAAATTTCTTAGTCAATCTCTTTCTTCTCCGACTACAAACAAGATTTTTTTTATTTTCTGATATTTCTAAATAAAAGAAAAAAAGAGACAAAGTTTTTATTATTTTCTGACATCTCTAAATAAAAGAAAAAAAAGACAAAAGAGAATCTTTGTAAAAAGAAAAACTTTGTAATGAAATATTTTTGTTGGCAGAAAAACTTTTATTATTAATAAAAAAAATGTTTATGTTCTTCTTCTTTTCTTTTATATATATATATATATTTTAAAAATATTAGAAAATAATAAAAATCAGTATTCGAAGAAAATCATATTTGTATTCGAAGAATATGAAGATTGATGAAGAATTTGATAGATTTTTTATTTTTAAAATTTTAAATGTGAGGACATTTTTATGTTTTTGTTTAAATATTATTTTTAATTTTGTCATTTTGTAATAACTTTTTTATCATTGTAATGATTTTTTTATCATTATTTTAATTAATTAAATTTAAAAACTTTTTTATCATTATTTTAATTAATTAAATTTAAAAACCGTTAAGTTTTTAAAGTTTTTGACAGAATCCGTTTAAGGGGACTTTATTGTTCACTTTAAAAAAAAGTTTGGAACCTTAAAAGTTAAAAAATATATTTTGGGACTAAACTTGTCAAACATAAATTTATTTGGGACCAAAGTCACCAATTATTCTTTTGTCATTGGTTCGTCTTTCTTTCATTTTATATTTTACATAGTTTCTATTTTTATTATTAGTTTTTATGTATATTTTTTTTTCAAATGAAGCGTTTTATCTCTATAAAAGAATTTATACGAATATAAAATAAAAGTTTAAGATTAAAATATAACATCTCACGTACGAGTAAATAATATTCTTATTGCTTGTCATTAATTAGAAGCATAATTAGCAGATCATGTGCCCTAAAACAACAATTAATCATTAATTAGTGAGTCACTATCCAAAGAAATTTGATGGGATTTCTTTTAGATTTTAAATAATTACTAATTAAATAATAATCCAGATAATTATTGAACATAAAGACAAAGGTGGAGACTTCCTAACCGGTCGAGTCGCTTTAAAAATGAAGTGGGTCCCATCCCCATGAAAATCCTTAACTCTCATGTTCCAAAAAGTCTTAAGTCAACGTAGACTTGAAGTACTAAATTGTCGATATAATGTGGGGTCCATCACTTCTACTAGCCCCCAAAAAAAAATAAAATATATATATATATATATATTTATTTATTATTAATGTTTTGGCACAATTTTTGAAAACCTAATCGTTTGTCTAATCCATTATGAAAGATGAAGATTGTTCTACTAATTAAAATTAAGAAAATTGTATATATTTTTAAAATTTATAGATATTCTATGTTTATAATATCTCGAATTTGAACTATAATATCCAAAAATTATAAATTAAACAAAAATAAAATTGCTATTGAATTATATCTTCTTAATTTAAGTAATTCGGAATAAATTAATTTAATTAAATACAAAATTCACTATATATGAGTAATATTATAGTAAATTATTTATGGAATTCATTTATGGAACTCAAAATTCTTTTTATCGTCGTTTCCTTATTGTTTCTACCTTTTATTAGTTGAATTCTTAATGCATTTTGCAAGGTTGAAAATCTTCTATCATTTCAAGAAAAAAGAAGAAGATAAATAATTGGTAAAATATTTCATATATATATATATATATATATATTATATATATATATATATTTGGACTTAAAATCCTATATTTTATGAGGTATTTTTAAACAACGTAAGATCTACGTTCTAACAAAATACATGCGATGCTGTTCAATTAGTGAAGGTTGACCAAGAAAAAAGAATTGTGTGGATTAGGTTTGCAGAGAGGAAGACTTTTGACTTTTAACATTTATTGGCATAAAGATGAAAGAAATTCAATACCATACCTTAAAGATAATGCTAGCTAAGGTTATCCTTTTGGTTCCATGCATGAGATTCATGCACTAGGGACCGTCGTATAATTAGGGTTTCATAGAGTTCCAATTCCTAATTTTTGAACTAAAATTTATTGCACTAATTTGTATATTATACAAATTTTGGCTAACATCTCCAGAAATTTTAAGTCCCAATAAAAAAATATATATTTTGAAATATAAATATGTTATTTTTATGGATATCTTGAAATTAATTGTATTGAATTAAGGAATCTATGTTCGTTGCTATGTGTATATTTGCGTAACAGTAAAGACTATATAATAAAGTTTAAAATAAGAGTCAGATTAGGGTGGCTCTGAAATTTGCCGGTTACAGATTGGATCTTCTTCTTCTTGATAACATAAAGGGTAAAAAAGAAAGAAACTAAAAAAAGGCAAAACTTTAAGATGGAAATTTTGGTTGAAAAGTATATTAATGGTGCTCAGAAGAAGTCAACTTTCTCATGCTCTGATTCTGCCCAAACCCTTCATTTTCATTGTATTTTAGAATACGTTTCTGCTTTCTTTTTTAGCAGAATTTATTTTATGCCTCATGGAAAATTTTCTATTAAAACTATAAAATTAGATTAATGACGTTTGAACAAAGCTCTTGAACTATATGAATTCAAACTTCATTAAAGATCACTTGTGCATTAAAATTTAAAAAAGTATTTATATTGTTACGGATAAAGTCAAGGTCAAAAGTCAAATAGACTAAAAGAGGCTGTTTTTGGTGTCATTTATAGCAATGTTCAAAACTTTAAAGCCCATACTTTATCTTGATTGGACACAAAAAAAAAAAAAAAAATTTTTAAAAAAAAAAAAAAAAAAAAAATATATATATAATATATATATAATATTATTTATTTATTATTTATTTTATTTATCTGTTCTGTTACATTTTCTAACTAAAAAGGAGGAGCAAAATTTGACCAAATCAAAAAGACAACTAAAGAAGAAAAATCAAATTGCTGAATGCGGCGAAAATGGTGAGAAACCAGCTCACTCATATTTCTAACAATTTAGTTTTCAGTGTTTTGAATGATTTTAAGAGTCACCCGAAGATTAATTTATATTTTGTGAGAGAAAATTAATATTTGAGTTAGAAATTAAAATTTTTTAATTTTTTTATCAATTTAATTATGCTTTGGAATTCAACTAAAAATTTTATTTCTAAAATTTTAGGTAAAAATTTATAAATTTAAATACATATTTATTTAAGAGTATTTGATTTTGGGAATATTAAAAATGAAATACCATGCACTATTGAATTGGATACTGGGCTTTGTCTCTCTTAACTTTTTGGGCTTTTAAAATATTAAAATATTGTGAGTGTCATATATTTTAATTTCTTTCAATTAGAGAGAATTTAAATCCAAATGTTGCAAACAACATAAAATGCACATTTACTATATATATTGGTGAATAAAATTTCACACTATAATTCCAACAAATAAAATCACACACTAAACATTTAACACACACACACACATATATATATATATATATATTTTCCACACTTAGACCAAAATAAATTTGACAAATATAGAGAGAGAGAGAGGGAGAATGCCTAAACTGCACGTGCAGGTTGAGTTTGGCCACCATATTCTCCCAAGTTTTCCTTGGATGCTTCCTCGAGAGATTTCCCTTTGGATTCAGGTACACAGAGAGTACAAATCATCCCAAGAGCATTAATGGCTCCAAGAACAATCAGAGAATTCTTCACCCCGATACCCGTAGGATAACCCGGATCCGTTTTCGTAGGGTCTTTACTCTGCGCAGCGTAAAGAAACCCGTAAGCACCCACAATCGCACCCGCTTTTCCCGCCGCCGCCGATATACCGTGACACGTGGATCTCAAACGAGCAGGGAAAATTTCAGCTGGGACAACAAACGTGGTGGCATTGGGTCCGAAGTTGGCAAAGAAAAAAGTCAACGAGTACATCACGATGAATCCTATATGGTTAGCTTTTTCCCTCCAATGTTCGTAAGGAATGGCTATGGCGAACATGAAAACCGTCATGAAGAAGAATCCCATCAGCTGGATTGCGAACCGTCCGATTAAATCGATGAAAGCGACGGTGAACCAGTAACCGGGCACAGTACTGCAGAGCGCAATTAGAGTTTGCGCTCTAGCGATTCTGTACACTTCTTGGATCGCGTTCATTGTTTTACCTGCCGGAATCCATCCCACGGCTGTGAATACATCTTTCTGGAAAAGATTTTGACTGTAAAAGGCTATGTCTAATAAAAACCACGTGGAACACGTGCCGAATAAATGTACACCGTGGCGACGTACGAATTCCCAAGAAAACAATCCGAAATTGTTGGATTTGTCGCGAATTATTTTTTCTAATTTTTCTTCCTCGGCTTCGATTTCTACTTGCAAGACTTTCCCCATATCTTGAGCCGCTTGTTTTGCGTTTTTAGCTACTAACGCAGTGTAACGTGCCGTTTCGGGCATTTTCATGCGCCAATAGAATGTCAGAGCAGCCGGTAACGCGCCGAACATTAATATCAGCCGCCAAATGTAGTCGGCTTCTCGTACGGTCGATGCCACGGGATTTTCCTCGTAGCTAGGAGACTTATAACGATGGTCAAAACCACCTGCGACGGCTAAAGCCACGATACCGCTGAAAAGTATACCGAATCCTTGCATGGCGAAGACTGCCGCTATGAATGCGCCACGTGTCTTCTTATTAGCGTATTCAGACATTATAGTGGCTGATAACGGGTAGTCCCCACCAATCCCAAACCCTAACCAAAACCTGAAGAAACAAAGGGTTGCCATAACGGATTTCGGGCTTGACCCGAAAGAAAGGCCCGAAGCAATGGAACAAACGATCATGAGAATTAAGGTTAGACCGTACACTTTTTTTCTTCCCATTTTGTCCCCTAGCCAACCGAAGAAGAGTTGGCCCACTAGCGTGCCCACGAGGGCAACACCGGTAACGGAAGAAGCAACGGCTGGTGGTAACGAGCCGGGCCTAGGTGAGCCCGGCTTGTAATAGTAAAGTCTGCCTAGTAACTTTGTTACTAGGGAAATACTGAAAAGATCGTATGCATCGGTGAAGAATCCCATTCCGGCAATTACTATGGCGGTGAAATGGTAGAGCTGAGTTTTGGCTACGTCGAGTGCATTAAGCACTTCTAGTTGTTGCCCTGCCATTTTTGCAAATTTTTGCTTGCTACTTCTCAATCAACATGTTTCATCACTTGCTTATTACATATATATATATCATGGCTATGTGAGAATAAACTCCGGCATATGTTGGGAATATTCCCTTCATTAATGTCAACCCTATATATGAGAAGATTTTTGCTTCTTAATTAATTTGCATGTGTACTCAGCATTAGACAAGTACATATATATTATTATATATATATTCACAAAGAAAAGAATATAAAATATATATAAATGTATGATTAAGAATCTTATTATTTAAAGAAAGTTTAGTTTAATTGATAACAATTTGTCGGTCTTATAGGTAAGGAAAAAGGAAAATTTGAAATTAATTAAATTACCATTTGATGAATATATTGGTTCAAGAATTTTAGGTGAGAAAATTAATATGATGATTAAAGTTTTAAAGAAATAATGATAGTAATAAAAATATAACTAACAAGAGATTAAAAGAAGAAAAAAAAAGTCAAAGTGTTTATCCAATAAAGTGAAACTCATCGGTATGCCTCACGAAAAAAAGGTCAACTAATATATTTGTTAGTTTGTATATTAAAATTTTGGTGGGGATAAAAATAAAATGTCAACCAGCTGAAACCCTAAAAACTGAAGCTTTTGGAGACAATGAATAGCCAATCCACCTTCTTGATCTCGTCATTTACGCTTACGCTTTCCATTTATATATATATATATATTTTATTTATTTATTTATTTATGTGAAATTTGTACTTAAAAATGTACTTAGTCTACATTTTCTAATGGGATTTTTTTGTGAAGGAAGAAATCCCATTTCCTGCTGCAATTGGAAATTAGCGATACCAGTAGCTATAAAAGGAAATAAATCACCAAAGATGCAAATTTAAAAATATTTATTCAATATAACAGTTTTGATATTGAATAGAGTTAAAAAAGAAGTAGTATCACTTTTACTAAAAAAAAAAAAATGTAAGAATCCGTATTTTTAGACTTTGATTATAAAAGCTCATAGAGTTTTGAGTTATAATAAAGGCGGAAATTATTGTAGTTAATTTTTTTTTCTTTTATAAAAAATAGAAATTTTAAATATTTTAAATAAGTTTATTTTAGTTTTCTTGCTAAATTTTAAATATAATTTTATTTAAACCATTGTAATAAGATTTTAAAAAATTAAGAAATTCTGATTAAGGAAATATATATATATATATATAAAGGTCAAAACCCCTATTAGAGAAGAGCACAGATATCTCAATAATATTTCTTCAATTTGCTTGCACGATCGCAACATGTTCAATTTATTTATTTGAATGTAGATTTCAACTCTTTCCTTTTTTTTCATATATATATTTTTAATTTGCACAAATCAAAGAAAATTAATAACATATTTTTCTAAAATACCTTATATGAGTTGGTGACAATCAAATAATAAATAATTTTCACTTACTTATAACTTATAGATGTTTTATTTATAATATAAAAATTTACTAATTATAAAAAAAATAATTTAGTCAGTAACATAAATATGAAATATTATTTAAATAAAAATAGTTCAAAACCTTTTTTATAAAATAAGCTATCTAAAACCTTATTTAAAATTTTTTTATATAATTTATTAGTATTCAAGCCCTTGGGTTGGCCCTTTGTTGGATCTCATTTCCCTAAGCTGGAAACGAGGGCTCGTGATTGGGTTGGTTTTCTCCTACTAAAATTTAGTTAGGCCCATATTTATATCCAGGTACTTTGAAACACACCATTAGGTATTCCAGCCCGATGATAATTTTATGGACTTTAAATATCTGATCCAAGAACATGAAATAACGTCTAAAATCGATGTGGTACTCCAATTAACATAATTCTTCTTCTTAATTAAGTATATTCAGTTCACACTTTAAAACAAGAACATATATTGTATTCAGGTCACATTGAAATTAAATTATGCTACAATCTCACAATTCTCTTTTTCTTGTATACAAAAATAAAAAAAGATTCAACGTACGACATCCCAGACAGAAACTTATGAACTATATATAACACCATATCAGACATGTTTTACAAAGGAGACGAATTTCTTTCCCAAATCCTATATATATATATATATGTGTGTGTGTGTGTTGTGACTTGTAAAAGTTGAACTTTTAATCCAGTATTACACTGGAGCTGTCCTGTTAGAACTTGGTGTTGCTTCTGATTCATCTATATTTTCCCCGGATAATTCTTCCAGGGATTTTCCCTTAGGCTCCGGGACTAAGAAAGTGAACACCATCCCCAGTGCATTAACACAGCCAAGAACAATTAAAGAATTCTTTATCCCAATACCAGGTGGATATCCAGCATCAGTTTTCCCCGGATCTTGATTTTGTGCTGCATACAAAAACCCGAATGCCCCAACAATAGCCCCTGCTTTTCCAGCTGCTGCTGATATACCATGGCAAGTTGACCTCAACCTAGCCGGGAAAATTTCAGCTGGCACGACAAATGTTGTCGCATTAGGACCAAAATTAGCAAAGAAAAACGTTAATGAATAAATGACAACAAATCCAATTCGATTGTCTCTTAATGTCCAGTGATGGTAAGGAATAGCCAGAGCAAACATGAAAACCGTCATGAAGAAAAATCCCATCAATTGAATGGTAAATCTTCCAATTATGTCAATGAAAAGTACTGTAAACCAGTATCCAGGGACAGTACTACAAAGAGCAATCAATGTCTGTGCTTTAGCAATTCGAAAAACTTCATGAACTGCATTCATTTTCTGTGCTGCTGGAATCCATCCAATCGCTACAAAAACATCCTTTTGGAACAGATTTTGGCTGTAAAATGCTATGTCAAGTAAAAACCAGGTTGAAGTTGTGCCCAACAAGTGAATTCCATGTCTACGAAGAAATTCTTTGGAGAATAAACCATAAGTGTTGGATTGTCTTTCAACAAATTTCCCCACTTTTTCTTCTTCAGGATCAATCTCCACTTGTAACACTTGAGCCATGTCTTGTGCAGCCTTTTTGGCATCCTTGGCAACGAGGGCAGTGTACCGAGCAGTTTCGGGCATTTTCATGCGCCAGTAGTAAGTTAGAGCAGCTGGAAAAGCACCAAACATTAAAATGATTCGCCAAATGTAGTCAGCTTGTGGCACCGTTGAGCCTTTGGGATCTTGTTCGTAGGTTGGAGAATTATAGGCATGATCGAAAGAAGCAGAGACAATAAGTGCTACAATTCCACTTGTTAGTATACCGAATCCTTGCATTGCAAATACTGCTGATATAAATGAGCCACGAGTTTTCTTGTTGGCATATTCGGACATAATTGTTGCACTGAGTGGATAATCCCCTGTATTTGTATGCCATTCATTAACAAAAACAAAAAATTGGTAATTCTAGTCTATAATTTTGTGGAACCAAAGTTTTAAGGATTTATACCTCCAATGCCAAATCCAAGCCAGAACCTGAAGAAGCAAAGAGTAGCAATGACACCTTTTGGACTGCTTCCAAAGGAAAGTCCAGAGGCAAGGGAACATACAACCATGAGGACTAATGTCACACCATACACTCTTTTTCGTCCCATTTTATCACCAAGCCAGCCGAAGAACAGTTGGCCGGCCAAAGTACCAACGAGGGCAACGCCGGTTACAGCTGAGGAGGCAGCCGGAGGTAAGTTTCCGGGCTTTTTTGCACCTTCGTGATAGTAATATATCCGTCCCAATAACTTGGTGCAAAGTGAAATACTGAAGAGATCATAAGCATCAGTGAAAAACCCCATTCCAGCAATCACAATTGCTGTGAAATGGTAGAGCTGTGTCTTGGCCACATCAAGTGCATTCAGCACTTCTAGTTGCTGTTGGGGCATCTTTTCTTTATTCCTTCCTTGCCGGCACTCCAATTCAAATTCAATTCCCTGCATTCATTCATATATCTATCAGCAAAAACAGACTCACTCCTCTTGGCTAGGACTAATTCAAGAACCAAACTTTTTCCCTTAATTACCACATTACATTCGTCAAATAAATCCATAACTTCCATTGTGTCAAAAGAAAACTAAAGAAATCAAACCCCTTTCTCCCTCCCCCATCCCACATGTTAAACAAATTGAAAACAGAGCATGACTAATACATATATATATACCTGAAGCCAAGAGAAAACTAGAAACAGAACGTGAATGTCCGCTAACAGCAGGGATACGAAGGGGTTTTTAAGGATACAATTAGCAAGGATTATTCGGTATATTAAGGTATATACCTTTTTACAACTTTGCTTGCTTCTTCCTTGTGAACTCTCTCCATGTTTATACAAAAATTTCCTATTCTAATTTTTTTTTTCCTTTCTTATTTTAAATTTTATACATATATATATCATTATAGTTATCATAAATAATTAGATGAGATAATAAACACGTGAAATGTATACACTCCTAATAATAATTCCCCATATTTTTCAGCAATTGAGGCTATAATGGGAGAAAAGATAACCAAAAAGCTGAATTTCACTTTAAAGATTGAAGGACCCTTCTTTTTTAATTATTACAATCGATTATTTTAGTTTTTGTTTATAATGAATTTTTAAGAATAGTGTAAGAATTGCAATAAAATTTGGTACGAAAAAAACCTTACCTTTGCAGATTAAGAAATGATTGATGTCAGTTTATGGAAATTCACTTGCAACTCAATTTGGTAGTGACATTAATTAATCGAATATGATAATATATATATATATTGTATGTAAAGGGAAGACAAAGAGATACCATCAAATTTCAATTTGTTTTTGCAGTGAATATATTCTAAAGACGGCAAAGGATAATTATTGTAGGAAATTGTCCAGAAATTTGTGAACACGTACTCCTCACAACAGCCATAAAGTACAAATTTGTTATCTTTATAATCTTTTTATTCTTCTTCCTTCCTTTCCCCTAAGAAATTGTTATCACTTCTTTTATTATTAAATTATCATTTATACAAAAAAATTTAATTTATTTTTAATTAATAATAATTTCACTTATAACTCTAAATTTTATTAATTTAGTATTTTATTTAATATATATAAAAATTAAGGAATTACCTTTTTGTTATATTCCATTAATATGTTTTTGGTTCAAAATTAAAGATACTATTTTAAAATTATATGAAAAAATAAAAAAAAGAATTATTCGATTATATGTAATTGCCATTTGCGACGTCAATGTAAGGAAAAGGAATTGTAAGCAAAAAACATGATTAAAGAATCCAAACAGAACGTACCAAATCAAAGAGTTCTTTTCCATGGGGAAGGAAAACCGCGTTCGGCACTACCTTTTACATTACATTTACTTTAAAAATAAATTAATAAACCAATTGTTTCACGCGTTATATATATATATATTCTAAAATTTATATTTTTCAATAATTAATTTCCCTTTATCGACGTTAGAAATTGACTTTTAAAATATCTAATATCACAATATATTTCTTTGAAGAATTCACTTGCGTTTTAAAATTAAATTAAAATTAAATAAATTTTATGACGAACAAAATTTGAAAAATAAATCAATTTTGTATAAAAGTAAACTCTTTTATTAAAAAAAAATCACCTAACGGCCAAAATCCTCAACTCTGAGATTCCATTAATACAAGTTCCAAGTTCCCCCAAAGCACAACACAAAAAAAAAAAAAAAAAAAGGAAAAAGAAGGAACTTTGCTCTACAAAAGAGATAGAGATAGAGATATAGATATAATAAAATGGAGGGATGTTACTTATTACAGCTTCCCAGTTAGTAGTAGCATTTCACTGGAACAATATTTGTCACAACTCAAAAGTCATTTGTTTCTTCTAGAAACTTCCTCTGTCATCTGGTGGATGAAAAGAACACTCTCTACTTACTGTAAAATGTATTTGCCAACTTGAATCATGTCATCCTACTCTACCAAGAAATGACTGCAAAACAAAGAAAGAATGTAGCAAAATCAGAGTCTTGAGTCTTGGAAATAGGAGATTTCATGGCAGAAAAGAGCAAAATTATACCTTTGTTTTTGAAGGGGTTGTTCCTGTTTTAACTGTAGTAGTGCTCCCAAAACCAAACTTTGGTTTCTTCTCTGCTGGCTTTAGTATTTGGAAAGAGCACATTAATGTTTCATCCACGCTCATCATGGCACCAGCATTGTCAAATTCTCCACAATAGTTAGGGGCAGAAAATATTGTTACCAGTTGTCTATCCGCGAAAAATTCATATCCATCTTCCACAACCTGCACCAGACAAAACAATCAGACTCTCTATGTATGAAAACAGTGATAAGTTCAAGTGGAAGCAAACCTGGTGGGCGCGGCAAATAAGATCAAGATCTTGCTTTTGAAGAAATTCAGTCACTTTATCAGGGCCAAAAGTGTATGAAACTCCCCTGTCATTCATTCCCCATCCTTTCACATCTTTACTTGGATCTGACCAAAGCAAATCACAAAGTAAACCAGTTTCCGGGACATCAACTGGACGAGGAAGGTTCCTTATTTGATCCAAATTATGTAAGTCAGGAGAAAGTCCTCCGTGCATACACAATATCTTTTCGTCCACCAAAGCAGCTACAGGCAGGCAGTTAAAACAATCTGTAAATATTTTCCATAATCTCACATTGAATCTTCGTTTACACTCGTCATAGAATCCATAGATACGGTTAACAGAAGCACATTCGTGGTTGCCTCTGAGAAGGAAGAAGTTTTCAGGATACTTGATTTTGTATGCCAGTAGAAGACATATTGTTTCAAGACTTTGCTTTCCACGATCTACGTAGTCCCCTAAGAATAAGTAATTGGATTTTGGAGGGAGTCCACCATATTCAAAAAGCCTTAGCAGATCAGAATACTGGCCATGAATATCACCTACCAAAATTGTGGGAAACAACTTTTAGTAATTTCTGCAAACTGGATCTGACCTTAAGAACTAATAACAAGGCAACATTCTCCAACTCAACTAACACACACAAGATCAGTTTCATAGTACATTCATTCCAGAGATCAAGAATGTATGTATTCATTCATCTTATTATGATTTGATAAAGTAAATCCCAACAACCATTTTAGAAACAAAACAAATCCATATTTAACTCTTTTTCATTTGCTTTAAATGGACAAAAACTTGGATTTTCTACATTAATGATTGAAATATAATCATCATCATAAATAGCCATTGAAACTTACTATTCAAGATCTCAAAAATGCAAACACAGGGATAATGAGTTCAGTCCACGTGAAGTCAACCCCCCAAAGAGGGACAGATAATAAATGGGAGGGCGTGGGGATGCCAACTAACTTCTCCAAAATATCAAGAATCATTAAGACCCACTAGAAACCCCATTAGTAATAGAAAGCTAGGAATTACTCAATCCCTGTTTGGGATTCTACTTCAAGTCAGTCACATAGAATAATCAAAAATTACTCAGAACCCAGATTAAATTAACTGATTTAAAACAAAATTCCAGCTCCAAGAAAAGGCAAAAAAAAACAAAAGAGATATGGAAAAGGATGGACAAGAAAGAGAGCCAAACCACAGATCTTGATGGGAGCCTCCAGCTCAAGAAGATTGGGCTGTTCCAAGAAAATTTCTTTAGACTTCAAACAAAGCTGTCTGATCTCTGACTCAGAAAGCTGCACCTGTTTACCTGGTCTACCTCTAACCTCAAGCAAACGGTTGATTATACCATCAAGTGCCAAAGAATTCATCTTTCTTCCCTACTACAACTACAAATTAATTTTCTTTACAAAACCTTGTACCCACCATACACACACCAAAAAAAAAAGAGGTACACGGAACCAGATACAAACTTGAATTACAGTAAAGTTGACCAGAAGAATAATACATCAAGATTGATCATTTTGAATTTGATCAAAGAAAGAAAGAAAAGTAGAAGGGAATAAAGTTAGTGGATTGTGGTGGAGTTCTAATCTAATAATAAGTAATTGAAAGAACACCAAACAAAAGGAGATAACAAAAAAAGATGGAATTTTTTTTTGAATTAAAGAAGAGCATAAGCATATATGGATGGATGGATGGATAGCAGATTTTGCTTTTGGAAAATGACCAAATGAGACAAGGGTTTGATGGATGAATTACGGTCTCTTCTCTTTGTTTTGAAGATCAATTCATTCGTGTCTGTCTTATGTCTAATGTAGACTCTTTTTTGTGTGTATATGTGTCAGATGAATGGAAAAACCAAAGCAAATTGAGAGAAGAGAGAGAAAGTAAGAAAGAAAGAAGGAAGGTGAGGTGGGAGCTGCCAGACTTTTGAAAGCGACTAATATATATACATATATATATATACTTCCAAAATGGAAGCCGTAGTAAAGAATCAACGGATTTTTCAAGGTGAAGAGTTGTCTTTCATATTAATCCATCCCTTCCAAGAATTGTTCTTTTTTTCATTTTCTTTTTCCCTTTTTCCCATCAAAGCCTGTCTAACTAGGATCCCATATTTAAATTCGATTTGAGTTCCAAAAATTTTCAAATAATGAATTCTAAATGCACCCTTAATCATTGAATATCATATGATTTTTTATTTTATTTTATTTTTTTCTAATATTAATGGTATTTTACTTCTCTTCTCACTTGTGTGTGTGTATATATATATATATATATATATTGCACCAAAAAGCAACATAATAGTTGAAAATCCAAAAAGAAAAGAAAGAAAAAAGAAGGATTGATGTCTGCCATAAAGATGTTGAGAGCATGAAGGGCTTGTACTTTTGAGTGGACATAATACAAAATGACATTATTAATTTACCTTTATTCCATTATCCATATAATTTTATTCAAGAAAAATTAATGACCTCAAATATACACACATATGTATACACACACACATATATATATATATATATAAATGAGGAAGATCGAACCTAGGATAGGTATTTGTACATGTATAACCTACGAAGTCAGAGGTTGATGATGTCTAGATTATCTATTGTAACAAAGGAATAGAAGGTTCTAAGCTACATCGATCATCGATCATCTACATCTCCATTCTTCAAGTTGACTCCACATGTGTGTATTTATATATATATATATATATATATATTCTTTTTTTTTTCCTACAAACTTTTTCAAATAATTTGAAAAAGAAAAAGAAAATGATGATGATGATCAGATTTTGGCCATGGGTAGATTCCCAAGCTTTCTCACAAGTTATCTGTTAAAGAAAAAAAAGGGAAAAAAGAAGAAGGAATTCTTTGCTTTGGATGGTTGGTTTCCAACTATTGTAAAAAAAAAAAAAAAAAAAAAAAAAAGTGGAAAAAGTAAACAAAAGGGATAATATAATTGAGAAAAATGCTTTACCAAAAGAATCTTTAATAAAAATGTTGCCTTTCAATCAAGAAATTTTATAATTTAAATGAAAAAAATTTAATTTCTTATACATAATAATTTTTTATCTTTATTATAGATTAAATTTATAACTTTTCAAAATTTTTTATTATAAAAAAAATCTTATATTATTAAATGTTATATAAATTAAAATTTAATATTTTATAAGCAAAAAAAAAAAAAATCTACTTTGTAAATATTTTAAATTTTATTTTATTTGAAATTAAAGATTTATTTTGTCAAAATAAATTTCGAAACCTTCACAAATTCGGAAATACCTTCACAATTATATATATTTGCCCTATTTTGTGTAAAAAATAGTAAGCGAGTAGGACAGAAAATCTTTTGAGTCACTATTTTGTTCTGGAAAGAAAGATTCTTGAGTTAGATTCTCTAAGGAAAGAACAATACGAAAGTTAAATCCTTTGTGCGAAACCTCAGATGGGAAGCAGGAATGGCAATGATTTTAAGTACAGAAACCCATGTCTTACAATGCATCAGCCATGGGCTTCTTTGCTTGTTTATGGTATCAAGCGCGTCGAAGGAAGATCTTGGCCTGCCCCTATAAGAGGTACTTTCAAATCAATCCTTGTTTTCGTGTAATATATATATATTTTTCATGTTCTTTTATTAGGGATTTATGTAAAATTGAATTTTATTTGGATTTTAGAAGTTAGAAACCTTTTTTCTTTTTCCCCCTTTTCTTTGGCCAAGTTTGGGATTTTATGTATTGTTTTTATAATAATTCATGATTTATTATATTGCGAAGCTTTTAGTTCAGATTTTGATATGCTTTCCTGATCCCAGACCTCCCAGTTTTTGTTATGCTACCTCTGTTATCTGGTTTATATTCTGGTAATTTCCCTGAGTAATGCCTGAATTTCTCCTTAATTAGACACAAAATTTAATTCCCTGAGGCAGAATTGCTTGCTTCTCTTACTGCTGATGGATAAGTGATATCTATTGAGTCTCTAATAGGAAATTAGGATGCAAAAAATGGCTTAATGGATTCAGGTCATGATATGACTTATCAGGCAGGGAAGCAAAAGTTGAAATGATTAACTAATTTATTCTTGTTTGTGATTTTTGATCATGTTGTAATGCTTTTATCTGTGGTTACTTATACTTGTGAAGGACGTCTTTGGATTCATGCTGCTAGTAAGATCCCAGAACCTGATACAATCAAAGCAATGGAAGATTTCTACCGGGAAATATATGCAGTGAATGGCATAACTGATATCAAATTCCCAGAGCACTATCCTGTTTCAAGATTACTAGGTTTCAAATCCTTCTCATCTATCATTATATCATTTATGGGGATTTCTACCTTTAAAATTGACTCATGGGCCTCTTATTAGATTATGCATGTACCATTTATGAGTTGTATTGATCTAATGAGAAAACTTTACAGTCATTATGTAAAGTCACTCTTTCAAAGAATCTTTTCTTTGTCTTATGTTACTGCTTTATTATTATTGAGTTGTAATGAGAGGAAACAAGATCTGTTCATAGAAGCTTTCCCCTTCTCTGCTGTCTTTATTTATATATACATATATATTTTGTATTTTGCATCCAATGTAATAAGCACAGTTTGCGGGCTGACCTTTGCTTCGGATATAATTGACCTTTACTCATTATTTCTTGATTCCAGAATTCTTGGATTAAACCTCTTTTGACATCCCATTTTTTGAAGGTTATGAAACTCTCCAAATCCTGATATTAGGAATACTTCATTTTTTCACAGGTTGTGTTGAAGTGGTTGGATGTGTTAAACGCGACGAGCTAGTATCTTGGGAGGAGGTTCCTGAAGGGGTAAAGCTTTTAACATTTTATTTCTCTTACTTTCCGACACATATTATTTCGACTGTGAGGTTCTGCACTTATTCCGAATTAGTATTTGGTAGTTTTTCTTTTGATAATGTGAAGTGTTGTTTTACAGGTCAGACTTGAAGGGCAAACAGACTTTTGCTGGCTTTGTGAGCAACCACAGGTTTCTTTTGTCCATTCGAACTAATCAGCTACTGATTTCTATTTTCTCGACATTCCCAAAAATTTACTGGAAACTTACATCTTCAATATTGCAGAAACTTATAGTCCCCTTTGAGATGCGAGGCTACCAAGGAGTTTACAATTTGGAGCGTAAGGTACACGAACAACTAACTAATGAAGGAATTCATCTCATTTTATTGTTCTTTACAACTTCACTGATAAATGAAATTTCTTCTCTTGCAACTTTTGCCCTGTTCTGTTACTTTTGTACTGTCGTAGATATTTGATGCTGCCATTAGAGGTCTTTCCCCTGTTTCACCACCATTGCCAGTCAAATTCCCACTTCCAGATCCACAAGATCATCATTCTTTGAAGCCAGGGTCAGTACTTGTTCGCACGCCATCAAATGCCACTCGTGAATCTGAGCCCAAGAAATCAGATAGACTTACTGAAGCCATT
Organism: Asclepias syriaca; assembly: GCA_027405835.1. Lineage (NCBI taxonomy): Eukaryota > Viridiplantae > Streptophyta > Magnoliopsida > Gentianales > Apocynaceae > Asclepias > Asclepias syriaca. Next base: position 3,040,511 of record CM049925.1, on the reverse strand, counting down.
GCGGTGCACGTGCAGCTGCTACACAATTCTCAAAGGGCAACAACTTCCAGCCTCAGCCAACTTTAACTGGTAATCCAATTTCCTCAAGAACAAGAAATAAATCAAAGGAAGGCATTAGCTTTTCTACAAGTTCTGGTGTATAGCTAGCTAGCTAATAACAGTACATGATTAGAGTTAATTCAGTAGTTTTTGCCAGTCTGTAAATAGATATTTGGCATGACAAAGACAACTTGGATTCTTTGTATAATTTTGCATAATCTTCATAATCACCTGGTTTACATTAGAACAAATATATACATCTCTCTCTCTATATATATTGATAGATGAAAGTAGAATCATTTCAACCCCTGTTTTGTTCGAGATATATACATATTTGTTTGTGGTGTGTGCAATTGTAATAATTAAAATTGGACTATTCTTTTTTACGTATGTATGCAGAAATTGTTTGATGGTAACCATGGCGATAAGGACTAGAAAATATCAGAAAAGGGATAAGGACTAGAAAATATCAGAAAAGGGATGTCTTTTTATTTGTGGCTGATGTTTCACTCAAATCCACCTATAAAACCACCCCAACATCCTAGTTTAGTCACAAACCTTCCAATTATTTGAGCATTATTAATTAACATGGGTGTCAAAAACTATGCTCAAGACTATGAAACTCCTGTAAATCCTGGTAAGATGTTCCAAGCTTTAGTTATTGATGCAGACTCCATCATCCCACAGTTGTTGCCTGACTCTGTCAAGAAGATTGAAAAAGAAGCTGGATGTATCATCATCACACAACTCACTAATGGTCAGTGCTATATCTATATCTATATCTATATATACACATATACATATATAGTATTCATAATCTTTCTCCTGTTAATGGTACAGGTTCCATTATAAAGCACAAGATTGATGCCATTGACACTGGGGACTCACTTACAAATACACATTACTAGAAGGGGAAATAATAAATGGGAAATGTGATTCGATTACGTACGAGGTGAAATTCGAAGCTTCGGACAGTGGTGGATGCATTATCAAGATGAAGGGCGGGTGTTGCACCAGAGGTACTGTTCCGTGCGAGGCTGATCTTGATTCAGACAAGGCCAGTTATTTGGGACTTTATAAGGCTGTCGAGACTTATCTTCTCTCGAACCCCATAGCTGCAACTGCCTGATCAAGAAGAAGAATCCGTTTGAATAATTGACGGAAAATCGATTTCCGCCTCACATTTTTATGTTCTTCATCCACACTGTAAAATAAATAAATAAATAATAGAATTGGAAGAGATGAATTACTATGTTATTATGGATAATTTTAAAGGATATGTTCGGAATTTCATGTAAAATTTTATATAATTGTCGTATGAGAGAATTTTATTAACTTCCAAAACTACCCCCAGAAGGGATTCCGGAGAACATATTTAACCAAACGGCTCATTCGATAAAAATCCGGGATGTGGTCAACGACTCCTGTCTGTTAGTCAACGCTAGAATTTTTCCTCCAATTCTTCTTCCCAATATATATATATATATATATATATATATATATAGAGAGAGAGAGAGAGAGAGAGAGAGAGAGAGGAAAAAGAGCCCTTTAATTAATTTCAAGAATCATCAAACCCGTTCAATTTCCTTCTTTCTTTTTCTCTCTCTGTCGATCAATTCTTCCAATTACATGGCGGTCCGACAGTTTGTTTTGTTTGATCTTATAAGAGGTTTGTTTTGTATTGTTAATGATGTTTTCTACTTCCTTTATTCTGTTGTTGTCTCCTTAATTTGAATTCTCGATTAGTGATAAATTAGGGTTTTTTTCTTTTAATTTTTATTTCTCTTACTCCGATTCTTGATTTGCAGGTCTTTTTAATCTCTCTTTGTTGTCGTTGTATTAACTATGATCATCTGCAAGACTGTATTTCGAATGGAGAAAAAAAAAGGGAAAAATCTCTGGAAAATGTAAGTCTTGATTCTCTGATTTCTTGTCACTTTTTATTGATTTCTTGGTAACCGTATAATTAAATTTTAACAATGGAGCCTTTCTTTTACTTAGATTTTACTTCCTACGGTTGTAATGTTCTGCTGTTTGTTGCTCTGTTTTTCCCTGCTTTCTGTGTAAACTTTTGCCACTACTTTCTTTCTCTCCTTTTCTTTTGCTACTATTTAATTCTTGAATTTTTGAATGCTTTTTTTTTTTTACTGATTTTGAGATTATTATGGTTTCTGATTTTTGAATATTTTATTTTGTTTGTGCTTGAGTAAATGTTGTTTTTATTAGAGCTTAATTAGTTGGAAGAGTTTTCTCTTTATTAAGTATGATCTTCTCTTTTGTGCAATGGTCCTTAGTCCATACTCTCTTTTACGAGACGCCTTCTCGTTGGTACTCATCTAGATTCTTTATGTCTTCACTGGACTTTCGACCACCGGCCATCCATCTTTTACTTCTTCACTTAACCTTCCCACCCTTACTATGTATGTATTCATGGAAACCTATATTTACAATATACAATCCTTTTCCTTAAATGATAATTTGGGAAAATCACATTTAATATCTATTTATTTATTATCTCTTAATAAAATATGAATTAGAATCTTACTTAAACTCTGCTCTATCTTTTTTATTGAGAAAAAAGATAATTATATCGAAAAAAAAAAATTTCGAAAAGAATGCGATTTCTTAGTTTATAAATACTCTCTCGATCAATAGAGAGGAGTTGATTGCTTTGTCGTTTAAGAGCTTTAAAGAATAGCGATTTGGAAACATCTCTAATTCGACAATATTATATTGGCGCCCACCAATATTTTTGAAAATGACATGACAACCACAAGCACTGATTCGAAAAATTCTGGAATTCTTCAAGTAGCTCCCACGACATCCACTAGAATTTCTATGTCTATTGTCGCCAGCAAAGATAAACCTTTACGCATCACTTTTGCCATGACCGATTGGATCGCTCTAAGGACACACACTCCCTATCGGTTGTTGTATTTGCACAACCCTCTCGTCGGAACCTTCAAAATCCAACTATCCCGGGTAATTCTGCTCATATCGGTTGCAACTCCCATCAACGCTCAGCATCTCTTCTACCAAAAGATCATGCCGACAACATAAATTATGATAACATCATCCGAAAGCTCGACAACCTGACTACTTATCTTTGGACCAAGTGAACAAGACAAGACCCCGAGTTGGCTAATGATGCTACTTCTCACTTTTCTTAAGGCATCGGTTCCTCTGTCGGTATACTGATTCCTCCCAGCCGCTGCAAACAATGTACACGACATTCCCCACTGGTTACTGCTGCGCCACAATAGATCCCTCCTCAGCATGTGGTTTCACCTCCATCCATACCTAACATGCTGCAACCACACATTTGGCATCTATTCTCGATTCCAACTGGTTCAACACCTTCCCCCACTGGTGATCACTCCCGCTCCACCGGTGCCACCACCCGTTCTTGTCGCTCCATCTACATATGCACGTTTTCAGCATGTTTGTGAACAAGTACCAATTGAGCCTCCTCAGCTCTTGCCAGATGATGACATTGTTATGTGGAACACTCTTGACAATAACCCGCTGGCCCCAATCTATGCGCATGGTCCCTTGCTTGCAAATTTACAAATTCCAACTTTTTCTCAATACACTGGATTTTTAGATTCGGTAGTACACATTCGGCGATTTACTACTTCCATTGTCATGCATGATGCAGATGATTTTCTCATTTGTCAATTTTTTCCAATGACACTTGCCAGACATGCACAAACATGGTTTGACAGTCTTCTCGCAGGCTCTATTTCGTCTTTCAAATAACTTGGCAACATAATTCTTCAACATTTTGAGGGCTTTTGGGCTAACAAGAAGACCCGCTAGGAATTACTTTAGATTTGGCAAAAAATTGGAGAATCACTCTCTTCATACCTTCAACGCTTCAATAAGGAAGTTTTACTAACAAAGGACTGCACCGATACCTTCTATGTTGAAGCATTCCACAATGATTTATTGGATTGTGAATATTCAGATACACTCACTATTTGGGAACTCCAAAAAATCAAAGAATTTTTAATTTGAGTCGGCGCTTGGATTAAAGCGAAAAAGTTAAAATTTTCTCGACAAACAACAAAAAATCATGATATTATCCACAAGGCGAGCTTCAAGAGTCCCAAATATCTACAACTGCCTACTGCATCAACACATATGGATCAACTTGCTTATACTTCTGATTTTAGACAACGATCCGTTGCTTCTTCTTCTGATCAACCCCTACCCACTTGCTCCAGCAGATACAACACCTTCGAGTACATACCTTTAAATACTCAAAGATCCATCATCTTTAAAATACAAACGCACTAGGAATTTTACAACCTCTACGCCCATATTTGCTCCGCCTGAAAAACGTAACAAAGAGCTTTTTTGTGCATATCATAAATACGTAGTCCACACAACCGATGCTTGTTTCTCTTTGAAACAAGCCATTGAAGCTGCTATTCAACAAGGACACCTACAGGTATATATTAAATTTTCTCCCGAAGGCCATTCCACAGCTTCGGATACGACTCCTCACGACCTAGTTATTGTTCCCAACCATGTTATCAATGTCTTCACCGTCATCATTTTCTGTTCTTCCCCACCGCCAGAAAAATGACCTAAAATTTTTGAAGATAGTTCACCAGATAACCTTCCTTTGATTGTCTCTTTACATATTGAGACATTTTATGTTTGACGAATATTGGTGGATACGGCATGTCCGCCAACATTCTTTATTACAACACATGGAAGCAGATGTGTTTCGATAATCGAAAGTTACATCCTCACTTAGTCCCATTGATTGATTTCTCGGGCATCACAACCTATGCCCTCGGCACAACTAATCTTCTATTAGGATGGAAATCTTCTTCTCAGTTCCAACGACATCTTGTTACCTTCGTTGTCGTCGATTATCCAACTTCATACAACGTCATTCTCGATCGTCCCGCATTAAACATCATGAAAGCTCAAGTTTGTACTTTCCGCAATGAAATGATAGTGCTCATTCTTTTCGGTTCTTGGTCTATCAAAGGTGACCTACCGATACCTCAGATATGTTACCAAACGCCCCTTAAACATCCTGCACCTCCTTCTCCTTCCCTCGATGAACTGGAACTTTGCCTTGCACTATTTGATCAACTTGAATATTTTGTATTGATGCTACTCACCCAGACCGAAAGGTCTGTCTCGATGCTTCTTTACCATCTCAATACAACACCAAATACTCGACTTAATTGTCGAATTTGCATATTTATTTGCTTGGACACCACAGATCTAGGCTCCATTCCTCGGTCTTTTATGTAACACCAATTAGGCATTTCTCTTTCAACGAAACCCATCATACAAAAATGCTGCTCTTTCAACGCTGAGAAGCAAGTTATACTTCGCTAGGAAATTTTTGATCTTCTACAAGCAAACATCATCCGAAGGGTCTAGTTTCTGCAATGGTTAGCCAACCCGGTGGTCGTGCGTAAGCCAGGTGGTAAGTGGACAATTTGCATTGATTTCACTTCCCTGAATTAGGCTATTCCTAAGAAACCGTATCCCCTTCTGTGCACTGATCTGTCAGTTGATGCTACCGTCGAATACAATTTATTATCTTTTTTGGATGCTCATAAAGGATACCATCAGATACAAATGGCCGTAGAAAATGAAGAAAAAACAGCTTTCGTCTTATTGGAGGGTCTTTTTTGTTACAAACGAATGTCATTCAGACTTAAAAATTTTGGTGCAAATTTTTAAGATATGATTAACCGAATGTTCACATCTCAATTAGGTAGTAATATCAAAGCTTATATCAATGACATTCTTGTCAAAACTAGAACATCATTGGACATTATACAGGACATTCGGAAAACTTTTTAGATGGCACAATCATTCAGATTAAAGTTAAACCCAAAAAAATATTATTTCAGAGTCCACGTCAACAATTTTTTAGGATTTAATGATTTTTTAGAGAGATTTGGAAATCAATCCATCCAAAATTTTAGTCATCCAAAATCTTAAATCTCCCAAGAATATCAAGGAAGTTCAGGGTTTAAGTAGACATATCGCTTCTATCAACATGCTTATATCCAAATCAGATGAAAAATCTTTACCTTCCCCGAAAGCATTTTCTTGGACATTCGAATGTGAGGCAACTTTTCAAAATATTAAACAATATCTCTCTTCTCCGCCGATACTAGTTCCTCCTGTTGGGCCCACATATACCCACAAGGTTGGACTTCCACCACTTAACTCTACATTAGAATGATATTGTCCGCTCTGGGTCTAAGCCCTCACGATTTTGTTATTGGGCAACATCCCAAAAGGCCTCATACTAATGGAGTTAGTGAAACTCTTATATGCTAGTCACCTCTAGCATTATCTTCAGATGTGGGACATGAGTTGACACTCCAACAGTCTTCTCCTCAAACCAAGGACCACATACTCGTGGGCCTCCCCTAGACGAAATCGTACCACTGCCGCTCCTTCGACACACAAGGCGGCACAAGGCACCCATAATCACTAAGTCTTCAAGAATGAGGGCCTCCCCTAGACGAAATCGTACAACTGCCGCTCCTTCGACACACAAGGCGGCACAAGGCACCCATAATCGCTAGGTCTTCAAGAATGAGGGCCTCCCCTAGATGAAATCGTACAACTGCCGCTCCTTCGACACAAAAGGCGGCACAAGGCACCCATAATTGTTAGGTCTTCAAGAATGAGGGTCTCCCCACACATCTCTTACAAACAAGCCCATTAACCTTAAACTCTGATACCACTTGTTGGGAAAGAAAGAATAACACAAATACGGTTGTGCCTAAGATCAACACTTCCCCTCTTAAAAGAATCTATGAGAAGCATAAACAAGCAACAATACCAAGCAACAAGATGATCCAAACACAAAAACAAATGATATGAGGCACACGATTTTAACGTGGAAAACCCTTTCAACGTGAAAGAGTAAAAAACCACGAGACCCTTCAGTCTAACCAACTCCACTAGCACCAAAAGAGAGTACAAATCAACAATCCAACAATACCAATGATATCTAGCCCTTAACAACATTACGAAGGCACTAGAATCAAATAGAGATACAAAATTCGCAGGAAATCAACAAAAACAGCAACCTGGTGCGAAGCTTATAACTCAAAAACTAACCATTGCAATTTGATCTCCACTGTTCAGATTGAAGCTCCACGAGTTCCCTGACTCTTCCTAAAATTTCAGTTCGATCAGACAAGATTTGGACCTCCGATCGTGGCAAAAATTGACATAGAAAATTTCCAGCAGCAGCCCTCTCTCTCTAATCTCTGTTTTTGTGCGAAAATAATTATCTGTTCTCCCTAGGATGGTGCTGAGTTTTTAGCCTTCAAAGTGGACAAAAGGTCTGAAGACTTTTCTTCAAAAATGGGCCATTTAAAACACATAGTTGGGAGCCCAAACCCAAGGTCATGATGAATTTGGCTACAGACTTTATGATCCTGTTGAGAAGAAGCTTGTCAGAAGCCGTGATGTTATTTTTATGGAGGATCAGAATATTGAACATATCCAGAAGATGGAGAAGTTTGAGTCTCAAAGGTATGATGATCTTGTTGATTTGAACCCAACTCCCGTGTCTCGTATGCCTGATGTAACCAATGAAGACCAGGTTGATGATCAGAATCAAGTTCAACATGATTTTGTTGATGGCAATGGAGAAGAAGATCCACATGAGATACATAATCAACCTCATGAGGATAATAATGAACCTGCAGTTGTTCTCCGGAGGTCTACAAGGGAGAGAACTTCTTCTACTCGTTATCCAGCTAATGAGTATGTGCTCCTCACTGACGGGGGAGAACCTGAGTGCTATGAAGAGGCTATGGAGAACGAGGACAAGGAAAAATGGGTTGAGGCAATGAATGAAGAAATGAAATCATTGCATGATAATCATACTTATGAGCTCGTCAAGTTGCCCAAAGACAGAAAAGCTTTGAAGAATCAGTGGATTTATAAGTTGAAGAACGAAGAGGGTGCTTCATCTCCACGATACAAGGCTAGACTTGTGGTTAAAGGCTACAATCAAAGAAAGGGTATCGACTATGAAGAAATATTCTTTCAAGTTGTGAGAATGTCTTCGATCCGAGTTGTTTTGGGTCTTGTAGCCAGCCTTGATTTAGAAGTGGAACAAATGGATGTGAAAACAACATTCCTTCATGGTGATCTCGGGAAGGAAATCTATATGGAGCAACCAGAAGGTTTTGTGATGAATGGCAAAGAGAACTATGTTTGCAAGTTGAAAAAGAGCTTGTATGACTTGAAATAAGCTCCAAGGCGATGATACAATAAGTTTGAGCCTGTGATGATCGAGCAGGGATATAAGAAGACTACTTCTGATTATTGTGTTTTTGTGCAGAAGTTTTCTGATGATGACTTTATTATTTTGTTGCTTTATGTTGATGACATGCTTATTGTTGGTCATAACTCTATCAGGATTGTTGAGTTGAAAGCAGAGCTTAGTAAGTCCTTTGCGATGAAGGACTTGGGACCATCAAAACAAATTCTTGGCATTCAGATCACACGTGACAGAGAGGCAAGAAAGTTATGGCTATCTCAAGAGAAGTACATTGAAAAAGTGCTTCAGTGATTCCACATGGAGAAAGCTAAAGTGGTAAGCACACCTCTTGCTACTCACTTTAAGCTTAGCTCTAGACAGTCCCCATCTAATGATGTTGAGAAGGCAGACATGCGACGTATTCTTTATGCATCTGCAGTAGGAAGTTTGATGTATGCAATGGTTTGTACGAGGCCAGATTTATCTCATGCAGTTGGTACAGTTAGCCGTTTCCTTTCCAATCCTGGCAAGGAACACTGGAGTGTAGTGAAGTGGATTATGAGATATCTCCGAGGCACATCCAGTTTGAAACTTTGTTTTGGAACTGGAAAACCTATTTTGAATGTTTACACTGATTCAGATATGGTTGGAGATATTGATACCAGGAAATTCACATATGGTTATTTGGTTACCTTTGCTAGGGGAGCTGTTTCATGGCAATCTAAACTTCAGAAATGTGTTGCGCTACTACTACAGAGGCTGAGTTCATTGCAGCTACCGAAGCTTGTAAAGAGCTGCTTTGAATGAAGAAATAACTTCGTGAACTTGGTTTTGTGCAGAAGAGGTATGTCTTATATTGTGACAGTCAGAGTGCTATACATCTTAGCAAAAATTACTTTTCACGGCAAATCTAAATTTATTGATGTACGTTATCATTGGATTCGAGACGTGCTTGATCTCAAGTTGTTAGAGTTTGAAAAGATTCACACAGATGATAATGGTTCTGATATGATGACAAAGGCGTTGCCGAAGGGGAAATTTGAAGTTTGCCGTTTGATTGCTGGTTTGGCAACTTCCTCCACATAGTCGGGAGGGGGGAGATTTGTTGGGTTTGAGCTCCCAACTATGTGTTTTAAATGACCCATTTTTGGAAGAAAAGTCTTTAGACATTTTGTCTACTTTGATGGCTAAAAACTCAGCACCATCCTTGGGAGAACAGATAATTATTTTCGCACAAAAACAGAGAGTAGAGAGAGAGGGCTGCTGCTAGAAATTTTCTATGAAACGTAGGTCCGATTTTTACCACGATCGGAGGTCCAAATCTTGTCCGATCGAGCTGAAATTTTAGGAGGAGTTAGGGGACTCGTGGAGCTTCAATCTGAACATTGGAGATCGAATTGCAATGGTTAGTTTTTGAGTTATAAGCTTCGCACTAAGCTGTTGTTTTTGTTGATTTCATGTGAATTTTGTATCTCTATTTGATTCTAGTGGCTATGTAATGTGGTTAAGGGCTAGATATCATTGTGGTGTTGTTGGATTATTGATTTGTACTATCTTTTGGTGCTAGTGGAGTTGGTTAGACCGAAGGGTCTCGTGGTTTTTTACTCTTTCACGTTGAAAGGGTTTTTCACGTTAAAATCGTGTGCCTCATATAATTTATTTTTGTGTTTGGATCATCTTGTTGCTTGGTATTGTTGCTTGTTTGTGCTTCTCGCAGATTCTTTTAAGAGGGGAATGTGTTGATCTTGGGCACAACCGTATTTGTGTTATTCTTTCTTTCCCAACACCTCATACGCCAAACGAAATCCTCCATTTATATATCTCTATTTCTCCTCTGTTCTCAGTGCAATATTATGCATTGATCGCCATTCCGTTTCCACCTTATGTATTATGTCAGCCATATGCTACATGCCGCCGAAACTTGATATTCACTATTAGAAAAACATATCTTCGCTATCATCATAGTCGGCCGAAAGCTACAACATTATTTTTAAGCTCATGCTATCTTAATACACACGGAAGCCCCCATTCGTCAATCTCTTCAGAAGTCTGATATAGCTAGCGAAATCATGCGTTGGGCCATCGAACTTTTCGAATATAACATCACGTACACTACGCAAGCTCATCAACGCCAATGCTTTATCAAATTTCATTGTCGTGCACGAATTCGGCAGTAGTCGCACATCCTACCACATATATTGACATCCCTCCTGATTGTTGGACAATACACGTCGATGGTTCCGCAACCGAAGTCAATAGAGAGCCTGGATTATCAATCACATCTCTCGAAGGATTTAAGTTATTTTATGCATTAAAATATATACTTTTTCTCATAAGCAACAAGGAGTCTGAATATGAAGCAACTCTGGTAAATTAACTCCCAAACAAATAAACTTCAAAGCTATCAATTCATTAATGACAACTGCATGGAATTTGAGAGACAACCTCAAGATTAGACATCTAGACACAAACATAATCTCATGTGAGTAGATAAAGGTAGAATAGCGGAAACATGACTCAGGGTTGTTAAGGAAGCCTCACTAAACCTTATCCCTTAGGACCCCGACCCTACTCTCGGTCAACTTAACTTTAAAGATTGTGCGTATTGGGTCCAAATCCACAACCTGTTCCCAAATAGTATGCACGAGGAAAATGTAGTAGAATTGGGAGAATACATTGGAAAATTAGTCAAAGTGGATAAAGAGTCCATCAAAAGACAAGTGAAATAGTTTCTAAGGATTCGAGTCTTGATAAACATAGAGAAGAGGTTGAAAAGTGGATGCAACGACGGAGGAAATGACATACAACACTGGATAAGTTTTAAATATAAAAAAGCTATATGATTTCTGCTATGTTTGTGACAAAATAAATTCAAAAAATGAGCATGCGCAATGAGACAACCATCGAAGGAATACTAGATAGTGGAACTCAACTACGGACTTTGGATGCAAACCCAAAACAACACTTAACATCCCAAAGCTTCAAATCCCTTGCAAAATCACATTAGAAGCACAAGCAAGATAATATCCACGGTCTGTCCATCGAAAGAATTGATCAAAAGAAAGATGATGCTATCCAATCACCCTAGCCTCGGTCCTAGTCCCCGAGAAAGTTGACAGTGGCTGAAAAGGACAAAACTTTCTAAGCGTCCTCCTCTGACAGATATCTCAAATTAAATTCTCCAAAATCCGCTGATTTATTGTACCTTGAAACAACATGCTTCCAATAAAGAAAGTCAACACCAACAAATCCTTTCTCCTTGTCCTGAATTACTATATAGTCATGTAAAACTGGGTCAAGACTCACACTATAGCACATCAGCCCATTCAACCACATATATGGACATGGATACAAGTGGATCTCTACCATCTAGCACTATTCAATTCAGCCCAAATACAATATCTACAACCCAAATCCTTGACTTTAATTCGCACATAAGAACAAGACACATGTCGACATGGACTCAATAGCATGATCATTAAATGGTACGAACTAGACCAGATTCACATCTTAACTTGAACTTTGGTAATTGGATATTCAACCTGATGTTGTAATCACACCCCAAGCAGACCAAGATACACAAGAAGGGGTTGCTATGATCATAGCAGAAACAGTGGAAATAGTAAGACAAAAATTTATACATGTCAAGCAAGAAACCAAGAGGGGGTATGCAATGCAAAATGAAACGGATGCTATACGTAGAAGTCAAGTGGTACTCTCAAAGCTTGGCAATAAGTCTGCCTTCCCAAACACTCAGGAGGACTTGGGATTAGGAAAATAGAGGAAGTTAGTCATGCTTATACTGCCAAACTAGCATTCATCATTTAGCCTTACATTGTCCACTTAGTAAACTGATTTGGTGAAATTTGTTGGACTCGAATAATTTCAACTTTCATAATTTTATTTTTGGATAACTATCTAAAAGACCTCGTACTAATAGAGTTAGTGAAATTCTTATATGCTAGCCAATTCTGTGACTTGGGAATTTGGGTTGAAACCCCAACAAAATTCTCCATGACAAATGCACATAAAACAATTTCAAGGTTAAATTATATTGATACAACTCCATAAACTTTAAATCCTAATAGTATTAGAATATCAATTAAAAAAATTATATTGATACACACTGTACTTGAGGTTAAATTTTTAATTCAAAATTATTAATATAAAGATAACAGTTAAAATATAGATCTATACACACACTATCCTTAGTGTCGAATTTTGATCGAAAAACTATGAAAATTCACATTCCAAAAAAAAAAAAAAAAAATTCAATATACACACTCTCCTGATTATTGAATTTTAATCATAAAACTATTAAAAAATATATATATATATATATATACTAATCCACATTATCTTAGTGTTGAATTTTAATCATAAAATTATTAACATAAATATACAATATATATACTAGATGAGAGAATTTAGTCGTCCAGTTTTTCTTTTTGTTTTTTTTATTTGAGAATTTTAATTTTAATTTATTACTTTTAATAATGTAATCTGAAAGAATCTCTATTGGATGATGCTTTTGGAGAAAAGAAATGTCAAATACAACTCTTCCATAATACCAGATAACATAAACTTCTTGTTTTTGTCACAGTTTTAAAATTGGTAAATAACTTTTAGCTCTACAAGATGCAATGTAATACATAATCCAAGAACCCTCTGTCAATATGTTATGTGTGTTTTAATTGTAACAAAACTTTTGATCAAAAAGCTAACCAAAAAATAACAATGGAAAATCATCTTTGACTTCTCGTGCTACTAAGTTACAATGCACTAAATTTTTTTGCTATATAAACAACCCTTTCCTACACAATTTTCATCACCAAACCATTTCATCTTCATCTCTACACATATCAAGAAATTATAAAAATGTCTTCTCGATCTTTCTTAGTGTTGTTTTTACTTGTTGCAGTTGTGGTTATCTCCATAGCTGCTCCTGCAATTGCCATTGATCAAGATGAACCCCTCAAGAAACGTAAACCATGCAAGCCACCAAAGCATTCACATGAACCCCCACCTGCAGCAGCACCATCACCAGATGAACGACTCAGCATTATGAACGAAGAAGATATCGGTGAAGATGCTGATTTATTTCGCAAACGCTGCAAGAAATCGCCTCCACCACCCGAACCACAAGGCGATTTCTCATATCAGCCACGCTTCCGCACAATTCAGCCAATTCCGATACCGTCTCCTGTCTGAAAATGAATACAAACTAATTATTAATAATTGAAATAAAGGAAATCATAGTTTCCATTTTTCTTTTTACTTTTAAATGTTAAATGTCGAGAAAAGAAAATAAATCTGTTGTATTATCGTATTCTTACATTAAAGCTTTCGTTGCCTGATGTTAGGTACGATTTTCCTTTTATGATTTGAACGTATATAAAATTATAACTTGCTTCAAATTTTCTCCATGGTGTGTTATAGTGACGTAATGTTAAATTCATCTTTTTACCTATATTTATTTTTGGATTAAATCTACACTTAAATTAATAATGAAGTTATTAATTACAATCTAATGAGAAATACTTGTTATAATATATAAAAATAACATAAAAAAAATCTTATATAAACAAGGCTTTTATCCATTATATCCTAAGCACGAAATAAATAAATAATTTGTTATGGTATTAGAAGAGCCATTCACATGCACTTTGGAGTTAATCTCTGTCAAATTATACATAAAATACGAGATATCTTAAATGAATCTTAAACTATAAAAAAATATTTTTAAGGTGATCCATAATTAATCTCTGTATGAACTGTATTGTTTTTGCAACTCCAGTTAATTAAATTTTTAATCTTATTTAAGTTAGAAGAGATTTTTACCAATTAACCTATGCATTAAGGTTAAACTATATAAAATTTGATTACACTTAAAATTGCTCATGTCATGAAGTTAGGCTTTAATTTTTTTTAAAAATATTTGATATCTTTGTGTTTTTATATTGATGTTTTATCAAATAATGAATATACTCTGGTATATACACCTTTTTTCAAGTTATTCTTAAAAAGAGATTTAAGTGTTTTATTTAATTTAAATTATTATTTTTTTATATTTATCTTTCTTTTCTATATAATTTTAAGGCTGTTTCAAAGAAATTTATTTAACAACTCATTCTTCTAAAGCATTTTCTTACAATTTTAATGAGTTTTTTTTAAAATCATTTTATAATTCATATCTAAAAATTTTAATTTATTTATCTTTTATGTTTTCATCTTTCATATTTTACTTTTTGTTTCTTATTTAATTTTTTAAGATTAGTTAGCACAACTTTTTACTTAATCTCATTCACAAAAAAGCATATTACAATGTCTCTCTCTCACATATATATATATATATATATATATATATATAAACAGCTGATTTATTTTTATTTTTATTTTTTTCATTATTGTACATAAATCAATTTCATCACAATTTTAAAACGGGTAAACAACTCATAATATCTATGTAGTATTTCACGTTATCAGATTCCCTATTAGTAATAATAATGAGAAACAATTGGTGTCTTAAAATTGTGACAAAACTTTTGATTAAAAAAGCTAACCAAAAAATAAAAACGGAAAATCATGTTTGACTTCTGGTGCAAGTAGAGTTACAATGCACTAAAATTTTTTTGCTATATAAACAACCCTTTCCTACACAATTTTCATCACCAAAAACATTTCATCTTCATATATACATAAAATCCAAGAAATCATAACTATGTCTTCTCGATCTTTCTTAGTGTTGTTTTTACTCGTTGCAGTTGTGGTTGTTTCCATAGCTGCTCCTGCAATTGCCATTGATCAAGATGAACCCCTCAAGAAACGTAAACCATGCAAACCACCAAAGCATTCACATCAACCCCCACCTGCACCATCAACCTCACCAGATGAAGATGTTGATTTCTTTCGCAGACGCTGCAAGAAATCCCCTCCCCCACCCGAACCAGAAGGTGATTTCTCGTACCAAATGCGCCACCGCAAGATTATTAATGAAGAAAGTACAGATGAAGATGTTGATTTTCATCGTAGACGCTGCAAGAAATCGCCTCCACCACCTGAACCAGAAGGAGATTTCTCGTACCAGAAGCGCCACCACATAGTTCATTCGGTTCCTGCACCGGCACCGGCACCGATGAGAGAATGAATGAATACAAATTAGTTAATAATAATAATAATAATTAAAATGAAAGAAATAATAGGTTTCTTTTTCTTTTTTTTTTCCTTTTTAAAAATGAGTTGAGAAAAGAAAATAAATAAATTGTAATATCGTAATCTCACATTGAAGCTTTGATTGCTTGATGTTGGATACGATTTTTCTTGTGTGATTTGAACGTATATAAAATTATGACTTGCTTCAAATTTTCTTTGTGTACGAATAACATAATGTTCTAACAAAATCAAAATAAATTTACTAACCTAAATCATTATATGTTAAGATTTAATTTAATAGTTAAATAATTATAAGATTAATATGAATTTCTCTTATTATTGGAAGAATTAAAATCAATGAATATGAAGAGTAAAATTTAAATACATATAATAAAAGATAATATTTTATGGTGTGTGTTATTTTTTAATTTATCATCACTTTTTATTTGTCACAATTCTAAAATTATTGCAATTTATTTCACTATTAAAGTTTCTAACGTTTTATAAATGATTATACTTTTCTGTCATCGTTCCAATGGCAATTTTTGATTTCCTCATCTAAATTCTGATTTTTGAATAATCAATGATCCATTCATTCTAAAAAAACCATATTCTTTTGTTTTCAAACTTTAAATTTTTTTTAAGTAATTTAAAATATACCTCTTAAAACTATTAAAGCGAGCATCAAACCCCCTAATACATACATAATTAAAACATTTTGGAATATATATATATATATTTGTTATAGTGAACAATAATGTAGATATCTTTTTCTTTAGAATTTGTTTGTAATACATATAGATTTACACAATCCACCTCTATTAATATATTATCTGCGTAACAAAACTTTTTGACTTAAAAGTTAACCAAAAAATAACAATGGAAAATCATCTTTGACTTCTCGTGCAAGTAGAGTTACAATGTACTAAAATTTTTTATGCTATATAAACAACCCTTTTCTACACAATTTTCATCACCAAAAACATTTCATCTTCATACATACACACATCAAGAAATTATAAAAATGTCTTCTCGATCTTTCTTAGTGTTGTTTTTACTTGTTGCAGTTGTGGTTATAATCTCCATAGCTACTCCTGCAAGTGCTATTATTGATCAGGATAAAATCCTGAAGAAACCATGCAAGCCACCAAAGCATTCACCACCCTCATTATCCGATGATACAAATGAAGATATTAATTTATTTCGCAGGCGCTGCAAGGTTCATCCAGCTCCTGCATCTCCATCACCACCACCACCACAACCGCAAGGCGAGTTCTCACACCAGCTCCGCCACAGTAAAGTACATCCAGTTCCTGCACCGGCACCGGCGAGAGAATGAATGAATACAAACTAGTTAATAATTAAATGGTGTCTCTATATGATGTTAACGTGAGGGAAAACAATTTGGAATAAAATTTTTTAAATTTTAAAAATAAAAAACAAAAACTTAACATAAATTTATAAATTTGTTTGTTATCAAATTTATGGATTAATAAAAAAAGAAATCTAATTAATATTGATGGACCTTAATTAAATGTAATGTTTAGCTAATTGCGTTCCTATAAAAGAATTATTGGTTACAATTTTATGGATGAACGTGAAACACATGTCACAAAAATAACCTTAAAAATGCTATATAAACAACGTTTTTGTCCACATTATTTTAATCACGAGATAATTAATTAATTAATTAGCTATGGTGTCTCCACAATATTTCTTGTTATTCTTGTTTTCTCTTGTCCTAGCGGTTCTTATAACCACAACTCCTTCAATAATATTAGCTAGTGATAATCATTCTAATCGACCGAAGCCACCGAGACCGCCGGTAGAAGGGAAGATTCCTCCGGAGGAAGAACCTTATCTAAGGCAGCCACCGAGACCACCGGTAAAAGGAAAGATCCTTTCAGAGGAAGAAGAAGAGGAGAATTCTTATTTACAGAAGTCACCGGTGGAAGGAAAGATCCCTCAACGGGCATAATCCGCTGCCGGTCAGCATGTTAGAAGAATGGATGTAAAACTAATTTATATGAAATAAAAGAAATTTTTTCCTCCCTTTTGTAATATGAACTGGAAAAAATAATTATATAAAATAATTATTTTTTTATTCTTGCCAGTTCAATATATTTATGTGTATATATGTTGTTAGGTGATAAATATGATTGAAGAAAAACACAATCAGGCTAAATCTAAGCAATTAAATTAGAATAATCAAAGGGAATAACAAATATATACAACTAATTTAATATTAAATGATTGATTTAATTTTAGCTCGTATGTTGTGTAATTATTATATATAAAAGTGAAATCAACTGTATATTATTAAAAAACAAATTTAATATAAAAAAACTGATAGCGCATATTTACGGTTATTTAATATTTTTTTAATCCAATAATTATTATTGTAGTGATTTAAATTATATATTGAGCCGACACGACTTTCCCAGGCGAAGTAACCGACTTAGAGGATCAAGAAAAACCTCCAAGACGACTTAAATACCTCTTTATGGACACCATAAATGGGGAACGTTACGCAATCATTCCCCCATTTATGCCCCGTTACACCTAAACGGTTAAAACGGTAGAATTATTATTCATAAAAGGTCCATAACGGTCCAGTGTCATAATAGCCCAATCAATGATCAAGCCCATATAAAAGGGAGATCCAAACAGAAGGTAAGGACAATTCCTAATTTCCAGATATCCATAATACACTCTACTGACTTAAGCATCAGAGAGTTCACGGGGTACAAACTCCCCACCGAACTTGTTTTGCAGGTTGATCAGAGGCTAAGTATACTACTCCGAAGTACCACATACTCTCAGCGAAGTGTCACGCCACACTTTGCCTCCTCAGAAAAAGCCTTCCTAGCAAACCCAGTTACAAAACTCTTCGAGTTCCCGGCACCCTAAATTACTTTTTTACCCTTTGACAGATTCGTGCAGAATCAGTTTGGTTCCGTTACCGGGAACGTTTTATCCACTCATAATATTCATCCCTTACTCTCTACTTATCATGTCTCGATCCGAAGGACAAACCGTCCGTCAATCTTCTCAACGACAAGAAAAAACGAGAATGACTGTCACTTCTGGTTCCAGCTCCGGTCGCCGTCCAGTATCGGAGAGGCTGGGGCCCCAGCCAGGAACTTCTAGACGTTCATCTGATTTGCGAGACCAACTCAATTCCAAACGAATTGAAGAAGTAGAGAAAGAATTGAGGAGACTGCGGAAACTTCAGCAAGATGAGGAAACCAAACGAGATCAGGAACTCTCTCAAAAATGGCTACAGTTGAGAGCGGAATTCCGACAGGCCGGGGTAGAGCTTCCCCCACCTAGATTGTCCAGTGGTTTAGAGCTCCCGCAGCGGACCCACACCGCGACTAAGAAGGACGATAGGCGTGGAGCACGTATGAGCTGAAAAATAACTGCTAGCGAAGTAGGGGAAAGTCAACACTCCTCTAAGCCAGTGCATAAAAAGACCGCTAAAAAGCGATCTCCCGAAGGTAGCCCGGAAGTCGCTAAAAATCCTACAAAAGTCCAAAAGTCCAAGTCAATTGAGCTGGGACCTTTTGTTAAGTGGATCCGAGACGTTGTTCCGGACCCTAATCTTATGCTTAAGCTTCCGCAATTTGTCCTATACACTGGCTCAGCTAAACCTATTGAACACATTTGTCGATACAAAGCAGCCATGGGATTAGTCTCCAGCGATGAAGCTATTCTATGCCGTGCCTTTCCCACTACCCTAGCGGATAAGGCAGTAACCTGGTTTACGTCCCTCAAAAAAGATTCCATCGATTCATGGGACACCTTGGAAAAAATGTTCCTAGATAAATTCAGCACTGCGGGAACAATTCCAAAAACCAGGGGAGATTTGGCTAATATTAAGCAGCGAGAAGGTGAGTCGTTGCTTTCATTCGTGGATAGGTTTAAGAAAACCTATGAAGAGATCGAAGGTATCAGCCAAGACACAGTGATCACGTGTTTTGAAGGAGGGTTCAGGTCGCGAATGCTATACACCGAGCTCCAACTCCGCAGGCCGGAGACGATTGGAGAAATGTTCAATGTAGCCAGGAAAGTAGCCCTGGCTGAAGGCAGTGCGACTGAGCCGACTTGGCGAAGAAAAGATAAACAGCCTGAACCATCGAAATAGGCGACTTCAAATTTCCCACAGCGGAAGGACAATAATCGAGGTAAGAAACCTGAGACGTTTACGCCTTTAAATGTCTCAAAGGAAAGTTTAATTGCAGTCTTGAAGGAGAAACACGGAGTCCGAGACCCCGCACCAATGAAAGCACAGACTTATGCCTCGCGAGATAAGACCAAGTTCTGTGGATTCCACAGGGATTATGGTCACACGACGGAGGAATGTTTCCAACTGAAGTGAGCCATCGAAAAACTCATTCAGGAAGGATGTTTAAAGGAGTACATCGCAGACGTACAACATCGGAAGGATAAGGGAGAACGGGTAATCAATATGATTAACCCAGAAATGGGCTCGGTGAGAAAAATAAAGAAAAGAATCTATAATCTCACTAAATCATACCTTGTCCCGAAGTATGAATTCGAGCATCAAGAAGTCATTACTTTCACCAACGAAGAGCTGGCAAGTAATGAGGAAGCAAAAATCAGTCCCATAGTCATAGAAGCAGGGATGACCAGAGAAGGGATTGACAAATGCACGGTAAAAAGGGTCTTAGTGGACACGGGAGCCACAAGGAACATCATGTACCGGAGATGCTTCGAAGAGATGGGTCTGAAAGATAAACATCTCAAGACAAGTCGAATGATGTTAGAAGGATTCACACCTCAAAAAGTACCGGTAAGGGGAACTGTAAGACTGCATGTCACCCTTGGCGAAGGCGATAAAGCCCGAACAGAAGAGGTTAAGTTCTACATAGTGGACTTAGAATCTCCTTATAATGCCATAGTGGGAACACCTTTCCACGCAGCTTTTGATCTAGTTATCTCCACTTCACACCAGCAAGTGAAGTTCCACACCTCACGAGGTGTCGGATTTGTAAGGAGCAGCCCTCGGAGTTTATTAGGGCAAATAATGAAGATAAAAAGAAAGAGGGACTCCCCTGAAAAGTCTGGAAAAATCAACATGGTGATAGAGGAGCATTACCACGAAATGATTATTGATCCTGAAAGGATTAAAAGAGTCAATGTGTCGACAGAAGGGCTCCACCATGAAGTTACCAACAATCATGAGGCGAAGGAAAGAAGAGATGCCGAAAATCATAGCTTTGCCCCTAATCCCGAAGTATCAAAGGATAAAGAATATGACGAGGTAGAAATAAATCCCACTTATCCTGAACAACTCATCAAAATCGGGAAAGGTATGCCAGACAAACTCAGACAGGACCTCATTAAATTTCTCAAAGAGCATCAACAGAACTTCGCGTGGTGCACGGAGGATATGCCTGGAATCGATCCCTCTATCTCAGAACATGCCTTAAACATCGACCCGAGGTATCTCCCAATTAAACAAAAGTCAAGGAAATTCGGTGATGACAAAATACAAGGCATGAAGGAAGAAGTAAATAAACTTTTGCAAGCGAAGTTTATTCGTGAAGTCCAATACCCCATATGGCTGGCCAATGTAGTAATGGTGAAAAAGTCTACCGGAAAATGGAGAATGTGTCTAGACTACACCGACCTCAACAAAGCTTGCCCCAAGGATTGCTATCCCCTACCCCTGATCGATGCACTGGTGGACTCCACAGCAGGATACGAATACCTGAGCTTCATGGATGCATTCTCGGGGTATCATCGAATTAAAATGAAGCCTAGCGACCAAATACATACTTCATTCCGAGCAGCAGGGGCCGTTTACTGCTACAACGTCATGCCCTTTGGATTAAAAAACGCAGGGGCCACATATCAACGGATGATGAACTATATCTTCCAAAGTCAAATCGGAAGAAATATGGAAGTGTATGTGGATGACATGGTAGTAAAAACAAAACACGGCACTTCGCACTTAGAAGATTTAGAGGAATCATTCTCTAACTTGGCAAAGCACAACCTCAAACTCAACCCCACGAAGTGCACCTTCGGAGTAAAATCCGGTAAGTTTTTGGGTTTTATGACATCAGAACGAGGGATTGAAGCAAATCCGGAGAAACTGGAGGCAATAGCTCGGCTCACTGAGCCCAAATGCGTGAAAGATATCCAAAGGTTGAATGGATGCATCGCTGCTTTGGGAAGATTTGTATCAAAGTCAGCAGAAAAATGTCTCCCACTTTTTAAAGCTTTGAAAAGTTCAAAGAATAGTTTCGTATGGACTCCGGAATGCAGCCAAGCGTGGAAAGATTTAAAAAGTTACTTGACAAATCTTCCTCTATTACGACCTCCGAATTACGGAGAAACACTCTTCTTGTATCTATCATTTTCAGATGTGATTATAGCATCGGTATTAATAAAAGAAGGAACAACACAGTTTCCCGTGTACTTCGTTAGCAAAGTTTTGAATGAAGCAGAATCCAGATATTCTAACATTGAAAAGTTGGCATATGCCTTAGTCATTTCCACACGGAAACTGAGGCCTTACTTTGAATCTCATCCCATTGTAGTCTACACTAATGCCCCGCTAAGACAAATTTTTCATAAGCTAGACCAATCTGGGAGGATGCTACGCTGATCCATTGAACTGTGTGGTCAGGACATTACATTCAAACCCCGCACAGCCATCAAAGCACAGGCTCTGGAAGATTTTCTCGCGGAAGGTTCATTCACTGAGGACAACTTGAAAAAAACTGAACCCGCCAAAGAGCCATGGGAATTGAAAGTTGATGGAGTAGTAAACTCCAGCGGGATCGGAGTTGGACTAGTGTTGACATCACCAAACAAAGAATACTCGGAAGTATGAGCTATCAAATTAAAGCCCGACATATCAAATAACCAAGCAGAATACGAAGCACTGCTAAAAGGATTGGAATGGGCGCATAGCGCAAACATTCGAGCCCTCAAAGTCTACAGTGATTCGCAGCTAGTGGTGAATCAAGTTCAGGGAACTTACACAGTACAATCGGAAGGACTACAGCCTTATGTAGACAAGGCTAGAAATTGGAAGGATAAATTCTCTTTTTTCTCACTGTCCCTGATCAGTAGGAAAGACAATCAACAAGCAGATAGGCTGGCAAAGATTGCTTCAGGGGAGACTCCCAATGAAGATGACATTCCTATCGAAGATGCATCTGGGGAACACGAAGTTATCCAGTGCCTACACCCTACTTCAGCGAGTTGGGACGAAGAAATAAAAAACTTCATCCAACATGGGACTCTCCCAAACGACGCTACCCTGGCGCGACAAATCAAAAGACAGTCTGCGAGGTACACTATTCATGATAATATACTATACAGACGGTCTTTCACTAGACCTCTACTTCGTTGTGTTCCACCATCTCAAGTAGAGGATTTATTAGCCGAAGTACATGAAGGAGTGTGTGGAGGTCATCCAGGGGCTCGAGCTCTAGCAGAACGGGTCATCAACCAAGGATATTATTGGCCCACACTTAGAAAAGATGCCAAAAGGTATGTTAAAAAATGTGATACTTAGTCAAATTTTTGGTACGGTTCCGCACCTGCCCTCAGTGGAGCAAACCCCGGTTGTGGCGGCTTGGCCTTTCGACATGTGGGGTATGGATTTAATGGGGAAGTTCCCAAAGACAAGGAACGACTGTGAATATTTGGTGGTAGCAGTAGACTATTTTTCAAAGTGGATCGAAGCAAGAGCACTCACAAGTCCCACAGAAGAAAATGTCTCCAAGTTCTTCCGCGAACAAGTGTTGTGCCGCTTCGGGATACCCCGCAGTAATCACGGACCACGGAGTACAATTCTCCACCAAGTTCACGTCAGAATGCCAACGGTTGCACATCAAGCATTGGAAATCATCCGTGGCACACCCTCAGGGGAACGGACAAGCTGAAGCAGCCAATAAGTTGGTATTAGCAGCATTAAAGAAAAATTTGGAAGGGAAGTCTAACAAATGGGCTGATGAACTAAACTCTGCTCTATGGGCAGTACGCACTTCGACTAGGGGCCCCACTGGAGAAACAACTTATTCTTTGGTGTACAGATCAGAAGCTGTAGCACCAACCGAAGTAGCACTGCCCACAACAAGAGTAGCCATGTACAGTGAAGATGCTAATAAGGAAAGAAGAAGTCTAGAGCTAGACCTACTAGAGGAGAGAAGAATAGCAAGTCGCCTAAGGTCACAAACATTCAAAGAAAAAACCAAGAAAATTCACGACAAAAGGCTGTTCAAATGACCCATAAAAGTCGGGGACTGGGTACTACGAAAAATTGAAGGCACAACACGACATATACAGGCAAACAAACTAACCCCAAATTGGGAAGGCCCGTATCTCGTAAGCACGAAGTAAGACCCGCACCTACAAGCTCATGAACAAGGATGACATTCTTCTTCCAAATCCATGGCATGTAAATCACCTAAAAAGGTATTTTGTATAAAAAAGGCTTAAAATTATCTTGAATATCAAATTATCTACTAAGGCAAGTCCTTAAAATTCTCTGAGCATGAGTCAGACTCGAGCACGACCTCGAGAAGACACAAAAAACCTGCGAGTAAGGTCGCAGTAAATCAGGCCAAGGCTTGATTGAAACCCACGCGAAATGTCATGGTTACGAAGTGCCAAGACATGACTTGGGATTCACTCCAATACCAAGTTAAGAGCATTGTTGAAGTACCGAAGTACGCGACCACTGAATCCCAGTAGGTACTTAAACTTACTATTACGAGGTATCGATTTTGAAACACTTGGTAAAATTTTACAACATAGTTCGAAGTATCGAGTTCAGACTTATTACTTGGTAGATTTTACTATAAACTATCAAGATCAAAGGTCAAAATGAACGACACTTGGTAAAATCCATAATATTAGAATAAAAATCAGTCTTGATTACAAAAGATATTTACAAGTTCAAGGGGCAGCAGAGCTGGACCCCGGAGTAACAGGACTGGGCCCTTCACCTAGCAAATCCCAGAAGGTAGGATCAGAAGGCTGCGGTGGAGTCCAAGCAGGTCTACCTCTCCTTGCATCCCACTCCCGAAGAGCTTCCATTTCTTCAGAGGTAAAAGGAACGAAATCTGCTCCTTGGCGACAAAAGTTATTATCGAAGTTAGACTTGAAGGCTTGGAGAAGAACTGATTTATCCTCGAAGTACGGATGCAGCTGCCTAATAATATGAACACATCCCTTATCCAGGACAGAGCGGGCTTCTGCTTGATACTCAGATGAGTTACGGAAGTCTTCAATAATCTTCTTCTTGAACTCTTCTGAGCGACAGTAATCTAGTTCTTCCTGCAGAGAAATACGACTCGCAACTGCCTCATCTCTGACCAATTTCAGCTTGTTTCCCTCCTCCTGCAAGGATTTATTCTCCACCTTCAACTCCGATACCTCCACCTTCAAGCCCGTCAGCAATCTTCTCACTTCTGCTACTTCGTTGGCATAATATTGTTTCTCAACAGTCAACGATTCTACAAGGGCTGTTTGATTGTTGACTTCTCGCTCCAACGACAGCAGATGAGGCTCATTAACACTTCTCCACTTCATGTCCTCTGCCGCCTGCCTACTTTGTTCAGTTACTCGGGAGCGAGATATATGCATCGCTAAGGAGGAAGCCTACAAAAGGAAAAGAACAAGTCATCATTCCCAGGAAACCTCGAAGTAAAAAAAAAAGAGAGCATACCCGAGCAAACAAAGCCCCAAGGCAGTTGGTAGCCTCTTCCACAGACATCTCGCTCATACCAGCCAGACTGCTCGGGTCATGAGCACGTTCCAGAATAGCCTCACCAACCAAGGCTGCGGCATAAGGATTGTTGAATCGAAGGTTGGTAAGCGGCGGAGTCCTCTCCACAATCTTCATGGCCAGAGACTTGAAATCCTCTGCCTCTGTAGGTAACTCAAACCCTGGCTGAAGCCAAGAAGGGCCAGGAGACTTGGAGTTTACCTCAGGTTCAGCTGCCGGATTATCCTTCCCGTCATCAACAGGGGAAGGCTCAACCGGAGTTGACACAGAAGCAGGTTGAGCTGCCAGCGGGACTGCCTCTAAAACCTCTTCCGAAGCTGGCAAGGTAGGTGACAAGGGAGAAGAGTCTTCAAGAAAGTCCCGAGGTAAGTCTTCAGCAGGACGTCTAGGCGAAGTCCTTCTCTTTTGGCGAGGACGAAGTCCCTCTTCCTCCTCCAAAGAAGCTTCCTCACGAAACTCTAGAGCTGGACGCGGAGTTTCCTCCCGGGGCCTTCGAACTCCCCTGCTCCGTTTGGGAACCTCAACAGATGAGGCGTACGTCAGCGGAGTATCCCCAGAGGCACCCCGGTCTATGAGCCTAGGGGGAAACCGAGGAAGAGAGTTCAAGTGGGTTTGACGAACGTCTCTCTCCTCCTCACGCTCTCCCCATATGGTCTTAAACATGGTTGGACCTGCAAGTAGAACAAAAGGTCAATACCGAAGTAAAACAAAAAGCAAGAAAAACAAGTATGTGACTATACCCTTGCCCGTCCGACAACCCCGACCAAGAGAACACGCATCACACTGATATGAAAAAACACCCCGGGGTGTATGGTCCAATCTTCATTTGGCTCCTCCTTCGCGAAGCCTAACTCCCTTTTTCTTTCAGACAATCCGGGCCCTATCCCACACACCTAAGACTCGACTCACTAAGCAAATCAGCAGACGAATAAACCCGAGTTTGTTTCTGTCTATCATCTCCTAAATCTCGGGTGATGATCTCTAAAAAAGATTTTTCGGAATGATTAAGTGTCGAGGATACTGGATTTGGGGCCATTGAAAGTTCTCATTTACATAAGGGCGAAACGGAAAACCAATGCGGGATTCTATCATCATCCATCTTTCCTTAAACTCTACTTTGTTAGGAGGAGAATCAAAAAGTAAAACTCTATTCTTACGGGGACGAATAGAAAGGATATTATCTGCCATCGGAGTGAAGAAAAGAACATGCTAAGAATATCAGTCAGCTCGAAGCCTAATCGACGACAAAGGCAAATTAAACAAAACATTGTCGGACAGTGTTCGGATGAACCTGTCCGGTTGAGCTCGAGCAAAAATTAAAAAATCTGCAAAAGCGGGGTCACGGGAAGATGGAAACCCAATTCAAAATGAGCTAAGGGGACAGGAAGTGATGAAGGGACATTTTCCGGCTAAGGGCGGACAAAGGACTCTATAAACTCTAGGGTCAATACTATATTACGGGCGAAAGATTCAGATTGTTCCCTGGTTACCCTATTTCTACTTAAGGAAAATCAGAAGGAGGAGGACCAGGAAAGGGGCTGAAAGGGAACCCTTCTGGAACTTCACCCCGGGCAGCCTCCTGGCCACTGTGACTTTGGTCGAACAGGTTGAGGGCTCCCAAAACCTTCCTCCATCAAATCCTCAACTTCCCTATCACTTTTCTTCGAGCAGCCATATTCTACTGCGAATGGAAGCCAATATTTAGAACTCCATGCAAGTACAGAGCTACCCGAAAACTAGCACCTAAAAATCCCTCCAGTCTCACAAAAACGCAGAACCAATCCCAGAAAAGCAGAAATAAAACATTTCAAGACCATACAGTATTAAAACCCATCACCATAAGCAGACAGAGCTTACCTTTTAAGATGATTGAAGCCGAAAGAAATACTGAAGAAAGAAAGAGTCGAAAATGCTGAAAAATAGAGGAATCTTCAGAGCAATGCAAGAGAAGAAAGAGTTTTGCAAGTAAGAGAAAATGAAAAATATGTAGGAGAGAATGAACTAAGACTTTAAGAAAAATCCCTGCTATGATTACTCCCCAGAATCAAGGCATGGGAAGGTAAAAAGGTTTCTGCCGCTGTCATTCTGACATTTATTGCTGGGTACAGACGAAAGAACTGTAAATCGAAACGACGGCTGATCCACGTCAAAACCCTAAGCTTCCAAACTTCCGAAAACTGCTAAGTGTCGACATTGCGCCGAAGCATCGTTCCTCAATACTTCGACGAGGGGGCCACTGAGCCGACACGACTTTCCCAGACGAAGTAAACCGACTTAGAGGATCAAGAAAACCTCCCCGACGACTTAATACCTCTTTATGGACACCATAAATGGGGAACGTTACGCAATCATTCCCCATTTATGCCCCGTTACACCTAAACGGTTAAAACGGTAGAATTATTATTCATAAAAGGTCCATAACGGTCCAGTGCCATAATAGCCCAATCAATGATCAAGCTCATATAAAAGGGAGATCCAAACAGAAGGTAAGGACAATTCCTAATTTCCAGATATCCATAATACACTCTACTGACTTAAGCATCAGAGAGTTCACGGGGTACAAACTCTCCACCGAACTTGTTTTGCAGGTTGATCAGAGGCTAAGTATACTACTCCGAAGTACCACATACTCTCAGCGAAGTGTCACGCCACACTTCACCTCCTCAGAAAAAGCCTTCCTAGCAAACCCAGTTACAAAACTCTCCGAGTTCCCGGCACCCTAAATTACTTTTTTACCCTTTGACAGATTCGTGCAGAATCAATATATATATATATATATATATTTTTTTTTTCTTTTTGATGAAAAAGAGAATATATTAAATCATTGAAAATATATACCAGTGAAATACGTAGCAATGAATTCAGTAAAAACCAGTGAAATTATATATACTTGAATTGTTACTGTTTTTAGCTTTTATTTATCTATAAATGAAAGGTAAATTCCTTTAAAAAGAAAAAAATATGTAAAAATTAAAAAAAGAAGGTAAAATAAAATACAGAAACTCTGACCCACACAAAGTTTAAAAATATTTAAAAAATATTAAAACTTTGTCCATGAATCCAGATTAAACAAATCACCTCAGATCGAAATAAGATCGATAAATTAAATTTTTTAATTTTATTTTTAACTTCACCTTCAAAAGAAAAAAGAAAAAAAAAAGAAAAAACTTCGCCTTCAAATTCCAGTGGTAATGAAATCCTTATTGGATGCACATAATATTTTCTTGAATTATGTGCATGATTTATTTACATAACTCCAAAAGCCTCTAACCGTCTGTTAACTTTATTTATAATATCGGTGGAGTTTGAACATAACTTTGACTTATTGTTCCTATTTGCTTTTTTAATTTTTTTTAAATCACTATATTTTAATATTTTAAAATTCACAAAAAAAAAATTTACATTTATTAAATTTTTTTTAATATCTCCGAATATTTTATAACTCACATTTATTAATTAGTCTTATTAAATAAACTACAGTAAAAATTATTTGATTTTCAATTTTTTTTTAAAAAAAACTGATTTTTTTAGACTTGAACATAGATTTATGTTTTTTTTTTCAAAATTCAATTTTCCTATATTTGATTGAGGAAAGAAACTCGAGGGAGTAGTATTAAAGTTAATTAATGAAGTTGGTTACAGCTTGGTCCAAATTCTTCTATATAAACAGCCCTTTTCTTCACTCTTTTCACCACCAAAAATATTTCTTCTTCTCTCTACTCAAAAAATATTGTAGTTATGTCTACTAAATCTTTCTTGTTCTTGTTTTTCCTTGCTGCAGTGGTGGTTCTCTCCACCACCACCACTTTTGCAGCAGCCCGGGCCCTATCACCCCTAATACCGGCAAGTGAATATATTCCCGATGAGAACGAGGGAATATTGGAAGTGGAACCCCTTCACCATAAACACAAGAAACATCCATCCCCAGCACCATCCCCCGCTCGTGAATTTATTCTCGATGAGGATGAGGAAACATTAGAAGCCGAACCCCTTCGCCATAAACACAAGAAACATCCATCCCCCGCACCATCACCCTCAGACAAGTTTATACTAGAAGATGTAGAACCCCTTCGCCATAAACACAAAAAGCATCCCTCTCCTGCACCATCTCCCGCAAATGAATTTATTCTCGAGGACAATGAGAGAATATTAGAAGCCGAACCCCTTCGCCATAAACACAAAAAGCACCCATCCCCTGCACCATCACCCTCAGACAAATTTATACTAGAAGATGTAGAACCCCTTCGCCATAAACACAAGAAGCATCCATCCCCTGCACCATCCCCTGCACATGAATTTATTCTCGAAGACAATGAGAGAATATTGGAAGCAGAACCCCTTCGCCATAAACACAAAAAGCATCCTTCCCCTGCACCATCCCCCGCACATGAATTTATTCTCGAAGACAATGAGAGAATATTGGAAGCAGAACCCCTTCGCCATAAACACAAAAAGCACCCATCCCCTGCACCATCACCCTCAGGCGAGTTTATACTGGAAGATGTAGAACCCCTTCGCCATAAACACAAAAAGCACCCATCCCCTGCACCATCACCCTCAGGCGAGTTTATATTGGAAGATGTAGAACCCCTTCGCCATAAACACAAAAAGCACCCATCCCCTGCACCATCACCCTCAGGCGAGTTTATACTGGAAGATGTAGAACCCCTTCGCCATAAACACAAAAAGCACTCATCCCCTGCACCATCACCCTCAGGCATGTTTATATTGGAAGATGTAGAACCCCTTCGCCATAAACACAAAAAGCACCCATCCCCTGCACCATCACCCTCAGACAAGTTTATACTGGAAGATGTAGAACCCCTTCGCCATAAATACAAGAAGCATCCATCCCCTGCACCATCCCCTGCACATGAATTTATTCTCGAAAACAATGAGAGAATATTGGAAGAAGAACCCCTTCGCCACAGACACAAGAAGCATCCATCCCCTGCACCATCACCCTCAGATAAATTTTTATTGGAAGATGCAGAACTAGAAATAGTAGAAAATGTTGAGGAACTTAACAAGGGCAGTAGACCACCGACGGAAGCTCCGGTGATGCCACCAGTGCAGCCACTAGTCTGCCGGAAAACTCCATCTCCATCTCCTGCACCATCACCAAAGCAAGAATGAATGCAACTATAAGAAATTGTAGTTTTGTTTTTTTCTTTTCTTATTTCAATTAAAATGTCGTGTTTAAGAAAGATAAGAAAAAAAAATATTGTATCGTTAAACTTTCAATGCTTGATGTTGGATTTGAATCTCCTTATCATATTTGAAGATCTATAAAACTTTAGTTAATTCGAAAATTTTTCTTTGAATAACTATATATTCTGTTCTAGTAAAATTGCATTAATCCAAGCAACAAATTCGCCAAAATCATTCCAAATAACAAAAGAAACTTTTTTAAAAAATTCATTATAGGTTATGTATAACTTAAATCAATATAAAGTAATTTTGGATTATTAGATGAATCTAGATGTAATAATCACTTAATTACTGATTTGAAACACTTTTTTTGTAATTAGTGTGTTAGATGTCAAAATAACTCATAAAGAAATCTAAGATTAAAGGTGATGTTTTTAAATTAGCTGTTCCACAATCAAATTATTATCACTCTTATAAGAGAAGATCTTAAAAACTATGCAAGATCTCTAATAATAGCTCTTTAAGGCTCTAAAGGAATATTCAAGAAATCAATATAGGATATATTGTATGCAAGAGTGTTAGTTGTTAGAGAGTGATAAAAGCTTAAGTCGGCAAAGAGATTAACTTTATTCTTTTTAACACTCGCCTTCACATTTGAATTGATGACAAATTTAACTAAAGAATTTAAGCAAATTTTTAACAAAATATAAATCAAATTTCAATACTTAGATTTAAACTCTCTAATCTTTTACTCTTCAAAGCAACAAACATCGAAACATTTACAAACACCTAATAACACCAAACACTATGTTTTTTTGTGCTAAGTTGTTACATATGTTTGTCGCCATTCACCAATTTTTTAAAAAAAGACATTTATGTTTGTAACCGATCTTTGACTAAAATTTTACCAAAAAAAAAAAGTAACGCTTGAAAATCTTCTAGTATCAATGGAGTTTAAATGCGAGGTTGGTTACAATCAAACCAATCAATAAGCAACACGTAGCTAAATTATGTACAAAATTCTGCTATAAAAACAACACTTTTCTCCAATCCTTCTTCACTGATCAAGAAAATTAATTAATTAAAGCATATAGCTATGTCTGCTCAATGTTCTTTCTTAGTCTTTTTTATCCTTTTTGCAGTGTTTATTATAACTCCTTCAATTGGAAGTGGTAGTGATCCTCCGGCATGGCTGAAGGAAGAAGATCTTTATGAGAATACTAATAATAAACTTAAGTCACCAAGTCCTGAAAATGACATTCTTTGTCCCCCATCGGCTAATTGTAAAAGGCCTCCTCCGGCAGTGGAAAACCGGAAAGTTTTCCCGTTTTCTGCACCGTCACCGTCAGAAGAAATAGTTGTCAATTGGCAAGAATGAATGTAGTGATTTATTTATTAAAAAAAAAGAATTGTTTTAGATGAATTGGGAGAATTGTACCTCACATGTAAGCTCTTGCTGCATCATGTTAGATACGAATATATATATATATATATATATATATATATATATATTCATATATGTATTGTTTGATTAAAGATCTATAAAATTCTATGGGATTCCTAAGCTATTGCTCGTTTTTGAGGGAAATTTTTTGTTTTCGTATTACTTTTGTTTTGTTTGAGGATCAAAACTTAAAGAAAAATAAGTAATGTACCAAACTTCAAAATTTTAGGCCAAATTGGCTAATATGCCTAATTTCATCTAAAGAATTTTTTTTTTCTAAAAAAAATTGGGGTTATTTTTACATCTACAGTGTCTCAATTTCAACCATCTAACCTTGAATTTTGATACCACTTACAGTGCCAAATACTCCACAAGGTTTGACAGCTACCATCGAATTCCCTATATTAGTATGATATTATTCACTTTGGATCTAGTCTTTGTACTAATGGAGGTAGATAAAATTCTTATGTGCTAGACAACTTTATCAGCTTGAGAAAATTTTTATTGAGATATTAATCCTAATCCAAGTCCTATATGGGAACATGATACTAGAGTTATTTAATATATAAGAATTTTATATGTTCCATTAGTAAGAGGCGTTTTGTTCTAGAAAAGCACTAAAAAGAAAAATTGGGATGACTTAATCTCCAAACAAACAATATTATACTAAATTAAAAGTTTTTTAAACATTATATGTATACATAAAGCCTAGAAAAAAGGAAGGAAAAAAAAAAATCTAGGAAACACTTGAGATGATGTATTATATAAGAATGACAAATCTTGGAGCATTTTCAAGAAACTCTAAAAGTTGAGACACATCCACAGCTCTTCTTGAAGCTAAGAATGTCTAAGAAATACTTGCTTCTTTCGCAACTCTTAGTGTTACTGTTTCTCATCATTAATCCTTCGGTAATATCATCAAATGAAGCCGAAACAATGGCAGAGAAAATGTATAATATTGAATCTGAAAGAGCTGCACCACCTGAGAAACCAGCAGCAGCAGTGAAGCCGATGGATTACATCTTTTGCCATCCCTGGTGGGATCACGATTGCCACCACAAACACAGACCGGCAAGATCACCGACAGCACCGCCCAAGATGGAAGCACCGACTCACGAGCGCCGCCACCGCAAGCTTCGAGTTTCTCCTTTAAAGCCTGCAGAAATTAGTTACTGAATACAAAGACTTCAAATTAATGTATTCTGAACGCAGTTCAGTTATGTGAAATTAGATCAATGACATAAATTTTATGGATCTTTATTTTTTGGCGGAAAAATGCACTTAATATTTCTTTTTCGATATCGTTATATATAATTAGAAGATTTACTAAATATTTGTGATTAATTCTTAATTGTAAATTGCAAATCATTTTGATTGAATTCAATTAGTTTGTTAATTTTTTTGCAATCAAATTTCTAAGGTACCGGAGCCCAAGAAACAGCCAGCCCATTGTTAATACTTTTTTTTTATTTTGACGTCTGAAACAGACAGCCCATTGCCGATAGACCAGAGAAGATTGTAACGTTTTTCTTTCTTTCTTTTTTTTTTTTTTTTTTTTTTTTTTTTTGTTTTTTTTTTTTAACTAATAAAAAAATAAATAAATTAGTAAATTTGATTCCTTAACTTATAAAATTTTTATGATTTTAATTATTTTTAAAATTTTCAACAAATTTCATTCTTTCTGTTAATTTATTAACAATCAACTATTAATTAATATTTAAAAAAATTAATAATTATATTAAAAAGAATAAAAATGTCAATGTACTAATTCACTTGAGTTTATAAAAATAATTCAAAATTTTTTATTTTATTCTTTTTTTTAAATAGTGATTTTTTATAAGGATTTTACAAGTAGTTTGGTGATTTTTTATTGAAAACTTTTATGTTAATAGAGTTAAAATTCTCACGATTTTCTTATTAAAATAATACCACCAAAGTTTTTCTTAAGAGGTGGGTGTTTTTTTAGTTTGTTTTTTGGATTTTAGTTACTGGAGGTGAGTGTTGTGTGTGTGTGTTTTTTTTTTTTGAGAAAAAAATTTATTTTTCATTTATAAAGAAATTATATACAGAATAAAATTTTCAATTTATAGATTAAAAGTTATTTATGTAAATTACATTTTATTAAAAACAATGGAAAAATATTTTATTTATATAAAAATTGTATTCACTTTATTTATAAAATAAAATTTGTAAGAATAAATAAAAAATAATAACAATTTCTCAACTAAAATTTTGATGGCAACTAGTGTTGCCGTGGAGATTGAAGCCTTCAATTATTTTATTTTATTTTTAAAATTTTTAAAATTTTCTTCTATTGCCAATAAAAATAAATAAATGGACGAAGGATGAAGAAAATAGAAAAATTTACAAATTATAAGAATATAATTAGTATCCTTTTAATATAATTATTAACTTTTTTAAAATATTACTTAACAGTTGACTGTTAATAAATTAATAAAAATGATAAAATTTTTTAAATTGAGTATTTTGTCTCCACCTAGTTTCAAATTAACGTTTTATTCTTTTATCTTGGACCATTGAAATCATTCATTTGTGTAATATTTTCTTCTAATAAAATTTCATTTATAAGAAAAAAAAATTAAAAAATAAAATACAATAAACACAATATTTTTAAATTTATTTTTAGCATCCAAGAAATTATTATTTTTAACTAATTTAAATTTACCTCCAAAATTTAATTTTTTAAAATATTTCACTCTCATGTGGTGATATTCACGATACCTCTACTTATTTTACCAAGTCAAAAACATTTAAATGCTACAAAAACTTCAAAACAGTAATATATTGCAAAAATATATATATATATATATATATATATATATATATATATATATATATATATAATATATATGGGCTGATGAACTACACCATATCCTACTTTTGTTCATAAAAGTGTTTCCGAAGTCCATAAGCCAAAATCTTCCCCGTTGTCATATGATATTATGCCGTTGCAAAATTCTTTTTGCCATCCCTCCTAAACATTAACACATTTCTGGTATTTTTAATTGAGATTCATCTTACGAAAGATAATAACATATACGGAAGAAAGGTAAGGAAAGGAATAAATGCATTGAGGGAAAAAGAGAAGAGGAAAAAGTTATGCACACACCTACGGGTAATAATTGTTACTTTCGGTTTGTGTATGATGAGATCTTGCATCAATTGATATATACTATATAGAGTATATATATATATATATATAATATATATATATATGCATGATCAAATATTTTGGTAGAAAAAATATTATATTGCATATGAAGAAAATAAACAGTCAACTCTATTCAAATTACTATTATCATAATTCGAATCTACTAGTATGTCATGACTGACTATAAACCTAATAACACCATAGTAACAGATTAAATATCCTCTTGATTTTGTTCCTCTGAGAATACGATGTATCCTAGATGGACATCTCAAACTATGGAAGACTCTTTTAAGTTAATTATGGTTTAGATTAATTTCCGTTGGAACTGAATTGGTCTTTTGTAAGAGAAAACTTAGAACACAAATTTTAAATAACTGTATACATGATCAAATTAATCATCGAATATTTTGACATAAATTAAGTTAGGAGAATTCTTTACAGCTTTAGTTGGATCAACTTAATAGTACACATGATAAGGATATCATGTTGATATCACAGGTAGAGAATAAATATCCTGTTGATAAAGATGAGATCTTCTACGATTTACTAGGTGTATATATTGTTTAGGAAATGCAGTACCTACGAGTGCAATTATTCTTGCGAGGACGAAAGCTTTTGAACATGGAAAACTAGTCCAATTTTTCTGTTCAACACCCCATTTGATGGTCATATGTAATTAATTCTTGTTGATCTTTTATATGTGCTGTTTTTTTATATGGTAACTAGAAAAAAAGGCAAGGCTACCTCTCTCTCTCTCTCTCTCTTCACAATCAAGCGAAATAAGTACTCTACCAAAGGTCCTATTTTTTTTCACCTATAAAAAGGGTTGTCCTTTTATCATTTTCTAATTCACTCATAAACCTTTGTAGCATTATTATTACTTACACACACACAAAAGAAGAAAAAAACAAAAAAATGTCAACCAAACACTTAGTTCTCGTACTCCTTTGCCTTGTGTTTCTCTCCACTTTAATGGTGGCTGATTCTTCAAGACTTCTTCTTGAAGATGCTGATGATGCCGACGATGGCAGTGATGACATTGGTGATGATGGCGGTGACGATGAAACTTCTCTTCAATGGCTTCAAGAACCATTAGGAGAGACTGAAATTCTTCGTCGTCACCATCATCATCATAACCATGGTCACAGTCACGGCCACGGCCATGGCCATTCACCTACACCTTCACCGGCTAAATCACCGAAACCCCACCATCACCATCATCATCATCACAAACACCCTAAACATAAATCACTATCTCCGGCACCGGCGGAAGAAGCACCATCCCCAAAGGCTAATGACGTCAATGAAAAATCTCCATCTCCATCACCAGAAGCTGAAGCACCATCGCCACATAAGGATAACCACCACCACCACCACCACAAACACCACCATGGACATAAATCACCATCTCCGTCTCCATCACCATCACCAGCAGAAGAAACACCAGAAGTTGAAGACTCACAAAATGGACACGGAAATTATTACCTTAATTATTAATAATTATTTTTCCTTAATTAATATATATATATATATATATCTACATACCTTTAGATGGGTTTTATTATATTCTCAGCATCATCAAGAGATATTATGAATCTTATTAATAATAATGACTATACATATATATATATATATACAAGAGTATTCTTGCTCTTGAATGAATGAATGAATCATGATTTTCTTTTCTTATTAGTGCAAATATATGATGTCAGTACTTATTATATAAAATGGAGAAGGAATAACTATTTTAATTTATGTTATATATATATATATATATATATATATGTGTGTGTGTGTGTGTGTGTGTGTGTATATCTTTAAGACATTATTAATTTCAAGCTTTCGATCTCCATTTGTTTTTTTCTTCCCTTCCCCTGGAGATGGCTAAGGACTTCTTAATTTAAAAAAAAAAGAACTTTAACAGTTACAATTATGATCATTATTTTATATTTTGTCTATTCTGTGAATTGTCAAAAGCACCATACATTAGGCAAAGTCAAACAACATTTTAAAATTTAATTGTAATAGATATTAATAAGGGACCTCGTAAATAATATCTTGCCTTGGAGAAAAGGAAAAAAAATTCAATAGAAATTCAAATTAAAATATAATTTTAACAATTAGAAAAATCGCATAACTCAATTTTATTTATAATTCTTAAAAAATTATGGGTTCGATACACAAATTATAATTACAATTCCAACTAAATTTAATAGATTCAGTAAATAATTTTACAAATAAAAATTTTATTAAAAAAAAAAGGTTTGTCCAAAAGTACTACTATTTTACTAATAAAAAGGGAGATTGGTAGTGAAGAACAAAGGAGAGGGAAGAAAGAAGTAACCCTGAATTTTACCAACTCTAAACAGACATATTTCCAATGGTTCAAAAATCCCATACAAATATTTTATTTCTACACTATAAAAACCCATTCTTTTGTATTCTTTTCTTCCTCACTCATCATCTAAAGCAAAAAAAGAGATTCATAAACCCTAATACACAAAGCCACTGACAATTAACAACTAGCCATCTCTAACAAGTACTTACTCCTTTGCTTACTGTTTCTGTCTACTTTCATGACGGCTAATTCTTCAAGAAATCATCAGGCAGATGCCGATTATGAAGAAACTTATGATCGATTGCTTCTAGAAGAAGACCACGATCAACCGAACAAAAACACACCTTCACCCGCGGAATCACCCAAGTCCCACCATAACAAAAAACATGATCATCAGAATCACGATCACGATCACAAACACAAATCTGCTAAAACACCCAAACACCACCACAATCAGGATCACGACCATGACCACGAACATAAATCTGCAAAAGCACTGAAGCAACACCACCATAAAGACCATGAATATTCACCAGTACCAGCACCTGCAATTGATCAATCCCCATCACCAGCTGATGATCAATCACCTCCGGAGTCATCACCAGATGAAGGGCTGTCTAATTAACTAAATAAACACATGATTAACACTAGTAACATTATTTACTGATCATAAATAATAGATGCACGGTATATATATATATATAGATAGTTACTCGGTGCATCAACCAATGTCATCAATCTTATTATAATAATGCATGATTCTTGAGAATCATTGTTTTTCTTTTGGTGCAATAGTGTACTTTTGTTTTAAATCATCAATAAAAGGATAATTATGCCTGCTATATTTGTGTTGTGCAACAAAAATAAAATTTAACCGACGGATAATCTCAAGTCTTAATATATATATATATATATATTCTAATTGTTAAAATGTAAATTTGATATATATATTTTTTTTTGCAAAAGTCAGTGACGAAGCCTTACCATTCAAAAAATTCTGAATTTTGAGCAAAATACTGTACTTTAGATATATTTGTCGTAGGTAAATAAATCCATTCCGATTTTAAATCTGTGAGGCTTTGAGATAAATAAGTTTCTTCCGTTCGACTAATATTTATTTATTTATTTTTATTGTTATTCTTATAAATGATTGATATTAATTAAATTGTCAAGAAAGTGTAGCTCATTTCATTATCAATTGTTTTTAAAAAAATAAAATTAAAATAAAATTAATGTCTTAATTCATGTTAATTGTAAATTGTTCAATTACTACTCACGAGTTAGTGATTCTTAATTATTATAAACGGTTAAAAATTAATAATAGAAAAGTTACATAGTTTACATAATAGAAGCATATCTGAAATCTTAAAAAAAGAAAAAAAAACGTGTATATATATATATATATATATAATTTTTTTTTCGCAGAACACTATAATTATTTATTAATTTTTAAAAATATTTTATTTATATTCAATTTTGTAATATAGTATTTATGATTATCAAATCAAATAGTAATATTATTTATAATTTTGAGAAATTATGAATTTGAAGTGTTTTAAAAGTAAAATATTTTTAATATTTTTTAAATTCTTTTTTTAAAAATATACAAATAAATAATATACTTACACACTATTATGTTGATTTTTTTCCCCTTTCCTATAAAAGTTGACATAAACCAATTTTTTCTTTCAACAATTTCAGTTAAAAGTAAATTTTACTTGTAAATAGTCAATTATTGTGTAGGACTTAAAAGTCAATTGTCCAAACACAAATAATGGGATTCTTAATCAACCAAAACGGAGATGTAAGAAAGTCGTACCCATGAATTTTACCAACTCTGAACAGACATTCTTTTTTTCTTTTTCAATGGTTCAAAGTTTTTGAAGTGCGGAAAAACTACCATTTTACTTGGAATCTCCAAAATCTCACTCAAATGTTAATTATTTATTTCTTTACTATAAATAAAAACCCACCCTTTTTTTATTCTTTTCTTCATCACTCATATATTCATCTATAAACCCTAATTCCAATATACCTATAGCTTTTTACAAAAGCCAAGCCATGTTTACCAAGTACTTACTCCTTTCCCTTATGTTTCTTTCCACCTTCATGATGGCTAATGCTTCAAGAAATCGTTTTCACCGTAGCGATTATGAAGAAGGTTATTATGATCGATTCCTTCAAGAAGAAGATGATGACAATCAACAAGGAAAAAACACAAATACGTCCCGTGAATTACCCCCAAAGTCCCATCATAGCAAAAAAAAAAAAATGATTATGATCGTGATGACAATCACAATCATAAATTTGCTGAATCACCAGAATTTCACCATAGTAAAAAAATTGATCATGATCACGACCACGATCACAAATATAAATTTGTTGAATTACCTGAGTCCCACCATAGCAAAAAAAATTGATCATGATCATAATCACGATCACAAACATAAATCTACTGAATCACCTGAGTCCCACAATAGCAAAAAAATTGATCATGATCACGATCACAAACATAAATATGCTAAACCACTCAAATCCCACCGTAACAAAAAAATTGATCATGATCTTGACCACGATCACAAACATAAATCTGCTGAATCACCTAAGTCAAACCATGAGAAAAAACATGATCATCGCGATCATGACGATGACGACAAACATGATCATTGCGATCATGACCACGATGACAAACATAAATCTGCAGAAGCACCCAAGCACCACCATCAGAAACATCATGGTCATCATGAATATTCACCATCTCCATCTCCATAACCAGCAGAAGCACCAATAGTCCTGCAAGAGCCTGCAGCTGATCAATCCTCCCCATCACTGTCACCAGCTGATGATTAATCACCTCCGGAGTCATCACCAGATCAAGAACCGTCCAATTAACTAATTAAATAATTGATTAACACTTGGAATCAAATTAAACTCACTTATTGCTTTGTATGAAAAAATAAAAAAATAGCTAAGTATTTTGATGCACGGTAAATATATAGTTATTCGGAGCATCAATCAAAATATAAAAGGGCTTTAATTTGCTCTTCAGTATATCAGTTGTTTTTCTTTTGGTGTTCTTCTATATCATCAATAAAAAAATAATGCTTGATTTATTTGTATCAATACAATAAAAATTATATTAAAAAAATATATATTGAACTCATTATGTTTTTATATTATATTATAAGTGAAATTATTACTAATTGAATTACACTTATTTGACACAATTATTCTTAATAATTAATTATTTAAAAATATTAAATATAGAATTTGACACTTATATGAAATTGGAAAGAAGTATAAAATAGGATTGATTATGGAATATTGTCGGAACAACTAAATTATCAAATTTAAGGAATGTGAAATTCTTTCTCCAAAGTGCATGTGGACAGAGATTGTGTCTATATTCCAAATAACTGAAATAAAACTAATTAGTAAGAACTGTGAATGAATTGAGATGATACCCAAATATAGTAATTCAATCAATTTATTTTTTTAATTTCTAAAACTTATTATTCACAATTAAATTTATTAATTCAAATGATTAAACACTCTTAATTATAATCATTAATTTATCAATTTCAATAATCATTCTAACAAAATATTGTAAATAAAAATATATTTTCAAAACATCAAAATAAAAGAATGACAAATTGATTTTCAATACTTGTCCATGTATATTTTTCTACGTAAGTGATCTTGCTTCAAGTAGTATATTGAGTATCATCCTACACCTTAATTTATATGGAAATGTAGATTTATCCTTTTTAGGTCTGCTTGTAAAAAATTTGTCTTATATACAACCATATATATTTCCTAAAGAAAAACAATATATATAAATAAGAAGAAATTTTCTGTTGACTTCTTTTAAAATTTACTCAAAGTACTATTTTGGAAACTAATTCGTGGTCTCCTCTACGAGCAAGACTCCCTTCACAGTGAATACCGTTACAAAAATCCCTCCATACTTTCACCTATAAAAAGGGCTCATTCTTTCTTTCACTCATTGCAAAAAAACATTTAGTAAAATATATATAACTTTTCTAAAGCCAAAGACATAGCTATACATACAATGTCCATCAAGTTCTTAGTTTTCTTACTACTTTTTCTTGTGTTTTTCTTCACCTTCAATGTGGCTGATGCTTCAAGAAAGGTTCTTGAAAATCACGGTGATAATGGAGCTTTTATTAGTGATGATCAATGGCTTCAAGGTGCAGATAAGCGTGGACATCGCTACTTACCATCTCCATCTCCATCAGAAGAAGTACGAGTACCAGAAGCTGATGTATTAGAAGATATTCGCAGCAGTGGCCGACTCTGGCCTCCCCACCATCCTCACCCTCCCCACTACCTTCACCCGTTACCATTTCCATCTCCAGCAGAAACACCTGTGCCAGAAGTTGATATATTACAAGAGAATCGTCACAGTGGCAGAACTCGGCCTCCACACCATCCTCAACCTCCCCATCACTCTCACCAGTCACCATCTCCGTCGCCAACAGAAGCACATGTGCCAGAAGCTGATGTATTAGAAGACAAACACCGTGGTGGCCAACCTCGGCCTCCACATCATCCTCACCCTCCCCACCACCCTCACCCTCCCCCTCCCCATTACTCTCACCAATCACCATCTCCATCGCCAGCAGAAGCACTTGTGCCAGAAGCTGATGTATCAGAAGACAACCGTCGCGGTGGCCGACCCCGACCTCCACACCATCCTCACCCTCCCCACCACCCTTATCCTCACCCTCACCCTCCCTATCACTCTCACCAGTCACCATCTCCATCGCCAGCAGCAGCACCTGTGCCAGAAGCTGATGTATTAGAAGACAACAGTCGCGGTGGCCGACCCCGTCCTCCACACCATCCTTACCCTCCCCACCACCCACATCCTCCCCATCACTCTCGTAAATCATCATCTCCATCACCAGCAGAAGCACTTGCACCAGAATCTGATGTATTAGAAGACAACCGCAACCCCCACCATAGCCATTACTCACCAGCCCCATCACCATGATCAACAGAAGAAGCACTTATATAATAATTATAAATATTATTATTATTATATAGATTAATAATTAATACTTGATGATCAACAATATTCTTACACAGTTATTCATATAATGAATATTAAAATTATAATTCAAATCAAAGAATCTTATTTACTCTCTCTCTTTTCTTTTATTTAATTTTTTGAATTGTTATTTTTTTACTCTTAAAAAATATTAAATTTGTCTAGTAGATTAATTGATTGTAATTTTTATTATAACTTGAAACACGTAATAAAATATTACGAAATTTGAGGAGAAAATATTGAATTTGATATAGCTTTTGATCTAAAAATTAAAAATAACTTGAAAAACTAATGAGTATCATTTTTTTTAATCAAAAAATGAGTATCGATTATTAAACATTTTATAAATTATATTAAAAAAAAAATGCTTACATGAAGAAACTTATAACTGTTGCATACAAGTTATTAATGTTATAAAAAGGGTGGTGACTAAAAAAATATATAGAGAAAATAAAAAATTCTGTGTTGTTTGATATTTTTTAATTTTTTAATAATTATTAATAAGTATAAATTATAAATTATTAAATTATAGCATACTAAAATGAAAAATATCAATAAAATTCATTATAATTTTTAAATCTGAAGTAAAAAATTAATATATTTATATAATACTTAATCACTTATTATTTATTAAATAATAAAACTAACTTATGTTGATGGAAGTGAAAGGAATTTGGTTCTTTTTATCAAAATTTTGAGTGAAGTTCGAACTTTGTGTAAGAAGAAAAAATAGGTGTAGAGAGCTTTCTCCCCGTTTGAATATGATCCGCTCAACTATAAATTAGTTGAGGTCTAAA
This sequence comes from Asclepias syriaca, assembly GCA_027405835.1. NCBI lineage: Eukaryota > Viridiplantae > Streptophyta > Magnoliopsida > Gentianales > Apocynaceae > Asclepias > Asclepias syriaca. The sequence continues at coordinate 2,997,297 of CM049925.1, read as the reverse complement.
ATAGTTTACAAACTCAAATAATTAATTTTCAAAAGTTATTATAAAATAATAACAAATTAGCATAAATAATTATTAAACTATAGAGATTTGGTAATATTGATTTAAATTATTTTTTTGGCGGAATTGGTTCACAAATTATAAAACAATTGTAACATTAGTCTTTTCTTTACAAATTATGTTAAATCATCGTTAAATTTTTTTTTCAAAAAAATAAAAAATATTTATGTTATTACACTCTTTTTTAATTCTTTTTTTGGGTGAGGAACTAAAGACACCTATTTTCTTTTTCCATAAAATCACCGCAAAGTGAGAGAGGTTTGATTAATCAAAAGGATTGAAAATTCTTTTTTAAAAAAAAATTTCTTTTCCTTCTATAAAAAATTTTTCCGATCAAATCACCTCAAGCAAACAGAGAAGATTGATTGATTAATCAAAAGGTATGGGGAATCTTTTTTTTTTCTCTTTTTCTTCTTCTTTTATAAAGGAGCCCAAGATGTCAAAAAAAAAAATTTAATGAAATCACCTACAATAGAGATAGAGGAGGCAATTATTCTCAGAAAAATCTTATTCTCTCTCTCTCTCAAAAATTAAACAACGAGTTTTCATTTTTTTTATCTTGGGATAGAAATCACTCCAAAAGATTGATCAATCGAAAGGAGGCAGAGTAGTTTTTCAACGGAAAAATTGATTTTTCTTATAATTACATAGAATTAGGTCACACTTAAAAATATTGACCCAGTCACAATAAAATATATTAATTAAAATATTAAAATATTCTAAAAGCATTCTTTTTTAAAAAAATACTTAATGACTTCATTTTGAATATATTTGAACTCATTACCTCTAAGTGGTGCTTATTATCTAAGTAACTCCTTCTCCACAAGAGCATTCATATTATTAAAATATTATAAAATATTATAAAATATATTATATATATATATTATTAATTGTATTTATGTAGTGTAATAATATAAATATATTTAAATAAATTTTTTTATAAAATAACTTAAAATTTAACAAAATTTTTAATAGAGTCAAATTTTTTTTATAATTTAGAAACAAATTCCAAAAAATAATAATTTGAAACGAATATCACCAAACCTTTATAATTTAGAAAATATTTATGTTAATTTGCTTAAAATAATAAAAAAATAAATTACCTTATAACCTTTTAACATTATTATGAAATTGAAAAGAGTATTAATTTTAACACTATTATGAAATTGGAAAAAGTATTAAATACAATTTATTACTAAATATTTTTTGGCAAACTAAATTACCAAATTTAAGAAATGTCAATTTTTTTCTCGAAGAATTATAAAATTTATATTTATATAATATGTGTGGGGAAGATTTACCTATTTGAAGAGATTTTTATTATTATTATTTTACAATTTACTCAAATACAGTAATCTAGAAATTAATTAGGGACTCCTTTGTTAGGGCAACACTCTCTTCCGAATAAATACCTTTACAAAAATCCCTCCATACTTTCACCTATAAAAAGGGCTCATTCTTTCTTTCACTATTGCAACAGAACATTAGTTCACAAACCTTTAGTAAAATATATATAATTTTTCTGAAGGCAAAAATAATGTCTAACAAATTCTTAGTTTTCTTACTGCTTTCCCTTATTTTTTTGGTGGTTGATGCCTCAAGAAACGTTCTTGAAAATTACGGTGACGATCAATGGCTTCAAGATGAAGACAAGCATAGACATCACCACCATCACTCACTATCTCCATCTCCATCAAACGAAGCACTTCTGTCAGAAGCTAATGAATCAGAAAATAGTCATTCCCACCGCCGCCCCCCTCCCCATCACCCTCATCACTCATCATCCCCATCGATAGTAAACGAAGCACTCGTGTCAGAAGCTAATGAATCAGAAAACAATCATCCCCATCGTCGCCCCCCTCCCCATCACCCTCATCAATCACCATCCCCATCGCCACTAAATGAAGCATCCGTGCCAGAAGCTAATGAATAGAAAACAACCATCTCACCGCCGCCCTCCTCCCCATCATCCACATCACTCACCATCCCCATCGCTAGTAAATGAAGCACTTGTACAAGAAGTTGATGAAAAAAACAATCACCATCACCGCCACCCCTACCCTCCCAATCACTCATCATCCCCATCTCCATCAGAAGAAGTACGTGTGCCAGAAATTGATGTATTAGAAGACAATCGTCGCGGTGGCCGAACTGGGCCTCCCCACCATTCTAACCCTCCCCATCACTCTCACCCCTCCAGGCCTCCACACCTTCCACACCTTCCTCACCCTCCCCACCACCCACACCTTCCTCACCCTCCCCATCACACTCATGAGTCACCATCTCCATCGCCAGCAGAAGTACCTGTGCCAGAATCTGATGTATTAGAAGACAATCATCACTCCCACCATGGTCATTACTCACCAGCCCCATCACCATGGCCAGCAGAAGCAGTACTTATGCAATAATTATAAATATTATTATTATATAAATTAATAAATAATACATAATGATCAATAATATTCTTATGTAGTTACTCATGCAATGAATATTAAAGTTATAATTCAAGTCAAAGAATCTTATTTACTCTTTTTTTTTCCCTTAAATTGTCACTTTTTGACTCTTAAAAAATATTAAATTTGTCAAAATTATAAATTAATTGATTATAATTTTTGTTATAACTTGAAACACAAAGATAAAATATTGCAAAATTTGAGGGAAAAAAATATTGAATTTGATATGGGTTTTGATCTAAAAAAATTAAGGGTAACCATCCAAACAACACCTTAACTTTTCGTAATTTTGAGTTTAGCACCCCTACTTTTTTTTCATTCAAGGTTACATTCCAACAAAAAAAAAATTAAAATAAAATAATTTTTTGCCTATCCGTCCAACTTTATTTGTTGTCTTTTTAAGAGCATTTTTATCTTTTCCTTTTAACAATAGTTTTTTATTTTTAAAAAAATATTTATTTTTCTTTAGGAATTTTAATTTTAAAAAATTAAAATATTCAAATGCTTTAGACACATTTTCGTCTTTTCCTTTTAACAATAATTTTTAAAAAATATATTATTTATTTTTCATTAGAAATTTTAATTTTAAAAAATTTAAAATATTCAAATACTTTTACGCCACGGTTTGTTTAAAGGAAATTGTGCCACTGAACGAATAATTTTTTATTATGTTTTAACAACTACTTTATATTATGTATTATGTATATATATATTGTTTAATTTCTAATCTTTAAAGGAAAGATAAAATAATAAAATTTTAAATTAAAAAAATAGATTTTGTTAACATTAATTTCATAAAATAATTAATTTAAGAATAATTTTGTATTTTTTTTATTAATTTATTAATTTTTTCGTCAAGCCCAGGAATCCGCGGGGCATCTCAGCAAAAGAGAGAGAAGGAACTTTCTGTGTCCTATGCCTTTTAAGATGATGTTTTTGCATTCGAATTTTTTAAAGAATTTTAATTTTAAAAATGTAATTTTATTTTACTAAAAATAACCATGGAAATCTTACACTTTTGTTAGAAATAAACTTACTTACTTTTAATTACATTTTAAAAATTAATTTAAATAATATCTTATATATAAAAATATATTTCTAAAATTCTAATATTTTTTAAATAAAAACTTATAAAGGTTTTTTTTATAATTTTAAATGTATATTTATTTTAAACTAATTATTTTAAATGATAACATAATCAAGTTTGAATTTGGATGATTTTTTTTTTATAGATTCGGTTAATATTAAACTCAAAACATAATAAATTTGGACACAATTATATATAATTTTAAATATTTATTAAGTTAAAGTTTGAATTGTAGTCCACTCTCATACTTTGAAATGTTATAAGTTCAAGAAACAAAAATATATTTATGAAAGAAAAATTATATATATAGTACATAATAGAAAGTAGTTAAAAAAATATAACGAAAATGCAAATGGTTCAATGGTTTGAACCCCTCCGAAAATGTCACAGCAAATGAAGCTGGATGAAAATTTTGAATGAAATGGTAAAAAAAAAATAACTTTTTTAGTTGGAGTGCAACATTGAATGAAACAAACGTCTAAAATAACTTACAACTCAAATAATTAATTTTTAAAATTTATAATAAAATATTAGCAAATTAGTATAAATAGTTTTAAAATAATAGAAATTTAGTAGAATTGGTCCTCAAACTATAAAATAATTGTGACATAGATCATTCCGTTAAAATATTTATTAAATCATCCTTGAAATATTATTTTTTTTTTAAATTAAGCGTATTAATATTTTTACACTATTTATTTTTATCTTATTCTTCTCTAAGGAGCTAAAGATGTCTATTTTCTTTTCCCATAAAATCACCTCAAAGAGAGAGGTTTGATTAATCAAAAGATTGAAGAATTTTTTTATTTCTTTTTCTTTTTTTATAGATTTTTTGTTTTTTTTTTTTTTTTTTGAAATCACAGCAAACTGATGAAGGAGAATTGATGAATCAAGAAAATGTCAATTTTTTTCTAATGAAATCACCAATAAACAGATATGCATGAAGATGTTAATTCTTGGGAAAATCTCACTCTCACTATATATATATATTTTTTTTCTGTTATCCTGTGGTGGAAATTACTTCAAAAGATTGATTAATTGAAAGAAATTAAAAAAAAAAATCATTTTTTCGAAAATTCTATGAAAACTTCTGTGAATAAAGGAGGCGAACAATTTTTCAACGAAAAAAATTGATTTTGCTATAATTACTTGGAGTTAGGTTACACTTGAAATTATTGACATGGTCACAATTAAATATATTAATTAAAATATTAAATATTCTAAGAACATTGGTATTATTAAAATATTTTTAATATATATATATATATTATTAATATATTTATACAGTGTAATGATATTGTAAATAAATTTTCTTTGAATATTTTTTAAAAATAAAAAATTACATAGAAAATAGGTTATAGGTAATAAAATCACAATAAATTTTATAGGGTCCTATTTTTATTGATCCGTTGATTCGATCCGTCATGAGCTCTAGGGTATTTTCGGACTTGATCTCGATCCAATAGAATTTAATTTCTTCGAGAAGCATTTTGGGCTGATTTCGTGATGGATTCAACTTCGAGGGTCATTGGTTTGACCTCAATCAGTTCAACAATTGTAGATTTCTTCCGATGACTTTTGAATTTTCATCATAGGCCTTTGATTATCTCGTAATGAACTTTGACAAAGTTTCAGTATGATTCTCTCACCTTCTTCTCTCTTTCAGATATTCTACATCTCAGCTATATCCATCTCTTTTCAGAGCTTCTATATTTTAGCTATTTCTTCATTTTTTCTCAAGGAAATTTGGTCCTTTATTTATGAATAGAAAAGATGACAATTGATAGTTATTATGATGCCATGTTTCAATTATACGAGAAGTAAATCTCTCAATATCTTAATATATAAATATTTACATATTAAAATATTTAAATAACATTTAAATATATATTTTAAATATATAATTAAATTTAAATGTCTACCTATATAAATGTCCTTAAATAATTTTTTTATAAAATAATTTTAGAATGATTTAACAGAATTTTTAATTGAATGATCAATACTACAAATGTTTTTAATAATTTAGAAATCAATTCCAAAATAAATATTTTTGAAACTTTTATAATTTAAAAACTATTTATGTCAATTTACTTAAAATAATAAATAAATAAAAATTACCTTATAACCTTTTAACTCATGACAGAACATTAATTTTAACCCTGTCATGAAATTGGAAAGTGTATTAAATATAATTATTACATAATATTGTTTGGCAAACTAAAATATCAAATTTAACCAATGTTAAATTCTTTTTTTCTTAAGTGTATCTAGACAGAATTGTGACTATAGTACATATATATTTATATAATATGTGTGGGGAAGGTTTACCCATTTGAAGACATGTTTTTATTTACTTCTTTCCAAATTTACAAAGGCATCTAGAAATTAATTAGGAGTCTCTTTTATCGGGGCAACACTCTCTTTCCAATAAATAACGTTACAAAAATCCCTTACTTGCACCTATAAAAAGGGCTCATTCTTCCCTTCACCATTGCAACACAACATTAGTTCACAAACCTTTAGTAAAATACATATAATTTTTCTAAAGGCCAAGACAATGTCTAACAAATTCTTGGTTTTCTTACTGTTTTCCCTTATTTTTTTGGTGGCTGATGCTTCAAGAAAGGTTCTTGAAAATCACGGTAATGATCAATGGCTTCAAGATGAAAATAAGCATAGACACCACCACCATCACTCACCATCTCCATCTCCATCTCTATCAAACCAAGCATTTGTGCCAGAATCTGATGAAGAAAACAGCCACCCCCATCGTCGCCCCCCTCCTCATCACCCTCATCACTCACCATCCCCATCGCCAGTAAACGAGGCACCTGTGCCAGAAGCTGATAAATCAGAAAACAGTCATCCCCACCGCCGCCCCCCTCCCCATCACTCACCATCTCCATCGGCAGTAAACGAGGCACCTGTGCCAGAAGCTAATGAATCAGAAAACAGCCACCCCCACCGTCGCCCCCCTCCCCATCACCCTCACTCACCATCCCATCGCCAGTAAACGAAGCACCGTGCCAGAAGCTGATGAATCAGAAAACAGCCACCCCCACCGTCGCTCCCACCCCATCACCCTCACTCACCATCCCCATCGCCAGTAAACGAAGCACCCGTGCCAGAAGCTGATGAATCAGAAAACAACTACCCCCACCGTCGCTCCCCACCCCATCACCCTCACTCACCATCCCCATCTCCAGTAAACGAAGCACCCGTGCCAGAAGCTGATGAATCAGAAAACAGTCACCCCCACCGTCGCCCCCCTCCCCATCACCCTCACTCACCATCTCCATTGCCAGTAAACGAAGCACCCGTGCCAGAAGCTGATGAATCAGAAAACAGTCACCCCCACCGTCGCCCCCCTCCCCATCACCCTCACTCACCATCCCCATCGCCAGTAAACGAAGCACCCGTGCCAGAAACTGATCAATCAGAAAACAGTCACCCCCACCGTCGCCCCCCTCCCCATCACCCTCACTCACCATCCCCATCACCTGTAAACGAAGCACCCATGCCAGAAGCTGGTGAATCAGAAAATAGTCACCCCCACCGCCGACCCCCTCACCATCCCCATCACCAATAAACGAAGCATCCGTGCCAGAAGCTGATGAATCAGAAAACAGTCATCCCCATCGCCGCCCCCCTCCCCATCACCCTCATCACTCACCAGCCCCATCCCCATCCCCATCCGAATAGTTAGTTATAAATTAAAAATATTATTATTATATAGATTAATTAAGTGATGAACAACAATATGTTAGATGCAGTGCATGTACGTTGTTATTCTGGTCAATCAAGTTAAATCAATCCTTATTAATCATGTAGTAATTTTTTAAGTTATAATTTAAATAAAAAAAATTTAATTACTTGCTCTTTTATTTTTTTATTTGTTATTTTTACAATATTTTGTTAATTTAAATACAAACATCTTACAATATTTTGAAATTTATAAAATATAATATATTTAATTAAGTTTATTACTCATTGTATATAATTTAAAATATTTATTTTTATATTTCATGTGATTAATATATTTTTTATTATTCGTAAATAAATTTGTGATTCAATATTCATATACAAAACTTAATTTTTCACAAAAAAAAATTAAATATATTTTCTTCACAATTATTTTAAAATCTAAAAAATTTATTTTAAAAAAACTTATACCAGTTAATGAAAAATGTGCAGTATACATAATAACAAAGTTACATAAATTGGGAGACATTTGTAAAAGAATTGTCTATTGTGAAAGAGACAGGTTTTAGAATTTATCATTTGGACATTAAAATATTAGTTTAATTATTGAATTAGTTCACATTAATTAATGGCACCAAATCTTTATTTTAAAAACTTTTAAAATTATTTGACATATTCCCTATATTTTCATATATAACATATTTAATTTAAAGTTAATTAATAGTACAATTTCTTTTTCTTTCTTTTTTTTTTAATCCTCAATACTACAATTTCGATCAGTAAAATATTAAATTACTCAAAAGATTAATTACATAAATAGTAGTTGATATATATATTGTTAATTAAAATTCATTATAAGTCTAATTAAATTAATTAAAATTAAATTTTAGTTTGAAACGAATTCAAATATTATTCTCTAAATAAAAATATTATTTATTTTTATGATCTCGTATTGTTTACAGTAAAATTAAAAATTTCAAACTCAATTCATATATATATATATATATATATATATATATATATATATATGCTAGAACTTATGTTCATAATAACTAACCTTATTCATTTGTATTTTTATATATGAAAATTTAAAATAATTTAATAATTTGTATACATATTAGTATGAGTAAATTTATGTTTTTATTAAAAACAACATTATTTTGATATTACAATTAAGAACCTTAACTTGAATCTTTTTGTTCTTTTTTTAAAAAAAAAAAAATTAACACGAATCTTAATGGTAAAGGATTTTTTCTTTTGCAATTTGAAATTTGTCCTACAAGCGCCTATCTTGCTCATCAAATTGTAATTATGAAGTAATTAATTACATACTCTCTAAACTTAAGTAAAATTATGCATAACTTTAAAATATATTATAGGAAAAAAATATTTTAAAAAATAATTTTTAAAGTTATATTTGTTTGACTTTATTATTAAAAATTAATAAATTTAATGATGATTTTAAAAAAAATACAGTAGAAGTCAATCTAGTTCGGACCAGTCTATTTTTTCTTTTTTAATAAGTAGATTTGCACTAAAACAAAATATTATACAAATGAATGATTAAAGACTGGTAATACAATAACAAACCAGCTTAAGTGAGTCAAAAAAACTATAAATAACAATAACAATACATAAAAGAAAAAAAATAAAAGGAAAATCATGTCTTGAAGCTACTATTTGCAACCTTATATACAAGTAAGGTTCAATTTTGTCTACTTTCTTCAATAGTAATGTAAAAAAACTATTATAAAATAATAATTAATAAATTAACTTATAACCTTTTAACTCACGACAAGACATTAATTTTAACACGGTTATGAAATTGGAAAGAGTATTAAATATAATTTATTACCCAATATTGTTTGGAAAACTAAATTATCAAATTTAATGAATGTTAAATTCTTCTTTTGGAAATGCATCTGGACAGAATTGTGACTATATTCAAAAAAGAAATAACAATTTAAATTAAATTTAAAAACAAAAATTATATATATATATTATGGTGGGGATGCTTTACCTATTTTAAAATGTTTTTTTTTTCTTTTTTTACAATTTACTCAAGGTAGTAATCTAGAAATTAATTAGGGAACTCCTGAAATTAATTAGGGGACTCCTTTGTTGGGGCAACACTCTCTTCCCAATAAATAACGTTGCAAAAATCCCTGCATATTTTTACCTATAAAAAGGGCTCATTCTTCCCTTCACCATTGCAACATAACATTAGTTCACAAACTTTTAGTAAAATACATATAATTTTTATAAAGGCAAAGACAATGTCTAACAAATTTTTGGCCTTCTTACTACTTTCCCTTGTTTTCTTGGTGGTTGATGCCTCAAGAAAGGTTCTTGAAAATCACGGTGATGATCAATGGCTTCAAGATGCAGACAAGCATAGACACCACCACCACCACCACCATCACTCACCATCTCCATCCCCAATAAACGAAGCACCCGTGCCAGAAGCTAATGAATTAGAAAACAGCCACCCCCATCGCCAGTAAACGAAGCACCCGTGCCAGAAACTGATCAATCAGAAAAAAGTCACCCCCACCGTCGCCCCCCTCCCCATCACCCTCACTCACCATCCCCATTGCCAGTAAACAAAGCACCCGTGCCAGAAACTGATGAATCAGAAAACAGTCACCCTCACCGCCGCCCCCCTCCCCATCACCCTCATTCACCATCTCCATCCTCATTAAACGAAACACCCGTGCCAGAAGCTGATGAATCAGAAAACAGTCACCCCTATCGCCGCCCCCCTCCCCATCACCCTCATCACTCACCAGCTCCAGGCTCATCCGAATAGCTAGTTATAGATTATAAATATTATTATTATATAGATTAATTAAGTGATGAACAACAATATGCTAGATGCACTGTATGTTAGCTGTTATTCTGGTCAATCAAGTTAAATCAATCCTTGTTAATCATGCAGTGATTTTTTAAGTTATAATTCAAATAAAAGTATTTAATTACTCGCTCTTTTTTATTTTTTATTTGTTATTTTTAACTTGTGACTTTCATAACTTTTTGTTTTTATATAAAAAACATTTAATGAGAGTTAGATATTAAATAATTTATAAACTATATAAAAAAATTCAAAGTCATTAGAAGATTATGAAAGATCGTTTTCATGATAGTAAATCTTGGTGATATTTTGTCCAAATTCAACCATATTTTAAGTGATATATGTGTGTAAGGGTACTTTGGTATTTTTTAGTTATATTGTGATTCTTCTCATACTAATTGCCCAAAATATTCAACTATGTATAAGGGATGAACTCGTATTTGGTGCACACTAGTCATTAATGCCATAAATAAAATGACGATCAACAATATTCCTATTATAAGGTGTGTTTAATATGGGATTAGAGTCATGGGTGTCTAGTTATGCTACATTACTCAATTTCTAATTACCTAACGTAATTCACATCAAATATATAGCATCAATATCGCTCGCCAATGAAGATGTTGAAATTACATTTGTGGTGAATCCACCAATTAAGACACCGTCAGTCTAATCTGGAGAGCCATATTAAAGAGAAAAAGCCACCAATTAATAAGTATAATAAAATAATCCGTGTATAGTATAATTACTTTCTTATTATCAATCCTAAATAAAATTAATCAAGCAAGATAAAGTAAGATTATCTTATATATATATATATATATATTGAAAGGAATAAATTCTACACTCCGCTACCTTTAGCACTTCGGAATTAACCAAGCATGATCGCCGAAGTAGAGGAGCAATATGATGTCCCAGATGTAAAGTGATGTGGAGCACTCCGGTATAGGATATCGAATTCGAAGTGGGTGAAGACCCAAATTACCAATATTCCTTTTGAAAGATTTTGGGTACCCAAGAAGGGTGATTAGTCAGCGGGACAAGTGTCAACATGCTAGAATACTCCTTTGACATGTGGCAGGATGAATGCCCCCAAATCAACATGTGGTAGGATGAATGTTTCCCAAATCGGCACGTGGCACGATGACTCAACACTTGGAGGTAAATCATTTTTACCACGATACGATAAAATGTAAAATTCTTATTATAAATAAGAGAAAAAGAAAGAGGAAAGGGGCTTTTGGTCCTTTTGATCCCCTTCATTTCATACATACATTTTATTACCGTTTAGAACATCTTTCAAAGGGAAAATTCTGACAAAATCGTCGGAGGGTCATCTTCGGGGACCCCCGTCGCTTGACTTCCCTTTGCAGATACTCAATCCAGATTCACATCTCAACCAGGATCAGATTTTTTCCCGATCAATATATATATATATTTCCCTTTTCAAAATTTCAATTCTTTTAGAGCCAAGAAGTTTGAAACTTTACCAATCTTGCAAATCAAATTGTAATTATGAAATAATTAATTACATATTCTCTAAATTTAGGTAAGATTGCGCATAACTTTAAAATATATTATAGAAAAGAAAATACTTTAAAAATTATTTTTTAAAGTTAAATATGCTTAACTTTATTGTTAAAAGTTAATAAATTTAAATAATGATTAAAATAATAAAACAAAAAAAATTCGTAGATGTCAGTCCAGTCCAAACTAGTCTATGTATTTTTTTAATGAATTTACATTAAAATAAAATATTAATAGATTTGCATTAAAATAAAATATTATAAAAATAAATAACTAAAGTTTGATAATACAACAAAACACCAATCTAAAATTAGATGGTATGAATAAACTCAACTTAAAAATTTTAAGTAAATTTAACTATAAATAACAATAACAATACATAAAAGAAAAAAACAACACAAATTCTATTTAAATCATCTATCTTGAAGCTACTATTTGCATCATTCTTATGCAAGAAAGGTACAATAATCTACTTTATCCATGATGCATTAAAGATTTAATAGAGTGCCAAAAAAATTATTATAAAATAATAAATAAATAAATTACCATATAACTTTTAACTCAGACATTAATTTTAACACTTTTCTAAAATTAGAAAGAGTATTAAATACAATTTATTACTCAATATTATTTGCCAAATTAAACTATCAAATTTAAGAAATGTTAAATTTTTTTTTTTGAAGTGTATCTGAACAGAATTGTGACTATATTTCATAAAGAAATAACAATCTAAATTAAATTAAAAGTAGAATAAATTTAAAAGCAAAAGTTATATATATATATATATAATATGTGTGGGGAAAGTTTACCTATTTGAAGAGATGCTTTTATTTACTTCTTTTTCAATTTACTCAAAGGTAGTAATCTAGAAATTAATTAGGGGCTCCTTTGTCGGGGCAACACTCGCTTCCAAATGAATAACGTTACAAAAATCCCTCCATTATTTTCACCTATAAAAAGGGCACATCCTTCCTTTTACCATTGCAACAGAACATTAGTTCGCAAACCTTTAGTAAAGGCAAAGACAATGTCTAACAAATTTTTAGTTTTTTTACTACTTTCCCTTGTTTTCTTGGTGGTTGATGCCTCAAGAAAGGTTCTTGAAAATCACGGTGATGATCAATGGCTTCAAGATGAAGACAAGCATAGACACCACCACCATCACTCACCATCCCTATCTCCAGCAAACGAAACACCCGTACCAAAGCTGATGAATCAGAAAATAGTCACCCCCACCGTCGCCCCCCTCCACATCACCCTCACTCGCCATCTCCATTGCCAGTAAACGAAGCACCCGTGCCAGAAGTAAATGAATCAGAAAATAGCCACCCCCATCACCGTCCCCCTCCCCATCACCCTCATCACTCACCATCCCCATCACCAGTAAATGAAGCACCCGTGCCAGAAGCTGATGAATCAGAAAACAGTCACTCCCACCGTCGCCCCCCTCCCCATCACCCTCACTCGCCATCCCCATCGCCAGTAAACGAAGCACCCGTGCCAGAAGCTAATGAATCAAAAAACAGCCACCCCCATCGTCGCCCCCCTCCCCATCACCCTCATCACTCACCATTCCCATCACCAGTAAACGAAGCACCCGTGTCAGAAGCTGATGAATCAGAAAACAGCCACCCCCACCGCCGCCCCCCTCCCCATCACCCTCATCACTCACCATCCCCAGCACCAGTAAATGAAGCACCCGTGCCAGAAGTTGATGAATCAGAAAACAGCCATTCCCACCGCCGCTCCCCTCCTCATCACCCTCATCACTCACCATCCCCATCTCCATCAAACGAAGCACCTGTGCCAGAAGCTAATGAATCAGAAAATAGTCACCCCCACCGCCGCCCCCTCCCCATCACCCTCATTACTCACATCCCCATCTCCATCAACAAACGAAGCACCCGTGCCAGAAGCTGATGAATCAGAAAACAGCCACCCCCACCGCCCGCCGCCCCCTCCCCATCACCCTCATCACTCACCATCCCCATCTCCATCAAACGAAGCACTCATACCAGAAGCTGATGAATCAGAAAACAGTCACCCCCACCGCCGCCCCCCTCACCCATCCCTCACTCACCATCCCCATTGCCATTAAACGAAGCACCCGTGCCAGAAGCTAATGAATCAGAAAACAGCCACCCCATCGTGGCCCCCTCCCCATCACCCTCATCACTCACCAGCTCCAGCCCCATCCGAGTAGCTAGTTATAGATTATAAATATTATTATTATATAGATTAATTAAGTGGTGAACAACAATATTAGATGCACTGCATGTACACTATTGTTTTGGTCAATCAAGTTAAATCAATCCTTGTTAATTATGCAATAATTTTTTAAGTTATAATTTAAATAAAAGATTTTTAATTACTCACTCTCTTTTATTTTTTTATTTGTTATTTTTAACTTGTAACTTTCATAACTTTTTGTTCTTATATAAAAAACATTTAATGAGAATTAGATAGTAAATAGTTTATAAATTATATAAAAAAAATTCAAAGTCATTAGAAGATTATGAAAGGTGGTCTTCATGATAGTAAATCTTGGTGATATTTTGTCCAAATTCAACCATATTTTAAGTGATGGTTGAATTTTAAGGGTACTTTAGTACTTTTTAGTTATATTGTGATTTTTCTCATACTAATTGCCTAAAATATTCTTCTATGTATAAGAGATGAACTCGTATTTGGTGCACACTAGTCATTAATACCATAAATATAATGATGATCAACAATATTCCTATTACAAGGTGTGTTTAATATGAGATTAGAGTCGTGGGTTGTGCTACATTACTCAATTTCTAATTACCATTTCATATAAAAACGATAGTACAAAATATAGAAAAATATAAGATAAAAGTTGGTACATTCATACATATTTTCTTTGAAATCTTCTTATTCACGCATTAATATATTAAGAAACTTGTCAAAATATCTTCTAAAATCTCGTCTTATTCATTATTAGCTTAATCATTTCCATCTCTTTCTCAAATTTGTCTTTGCAAAATTAGATCATCACACATCAAAGAAAAAAAAACTTGCTAGAAATCCTTCTAATTATTTTAATTTATTTATATGTTGCTTAATATATTGTTTTATAGACTTAAAGTGGCTACGGGAACAGATTCAATTAAAAGGAAAAAAAAAATACACCCCCATGTTCTTGCTGGAGCAATTTAAAATTAAATAAAATGAAAGGTCGAACCATAATGTATTTTTCTATGAATCAAGGATTTAGTTAGTTAGAATTGAAGTTTAAAATAATTTAATCATTTATATATATATATATATATATATATATATATATTTAAAAGAGTAAAATGTTTTTAAATACAGGTGCTTGAAACTCATTCAAAAAATTTTATATATATATAACTTTTATTGCAACTTATCCATGTTTAGATTTTTCTTTTCTAGTTCATGAGTCAAATATAATAGGAGTCCACACAAATAGAAATTTCAACTCTACAAGAGTCAAAATAATCTGCACCGCCAAAGTCATCAACTGAAGTTTGCATGGCGCCCTACGTGTTAATGCATTAGTTCCCCAAAAGAAAAAAATGTCATTATAAAAATGGCCAACAAACATATATGAACTGAAACTAATAACAAGAAAAAGAAAAGAAAAAAAAAAAAAACATGTCTCGCACATACTTCCTAGCTTTGTTCATCGGAAGTGATGCTTCTCCTCACCACTCCATCTTCCGCTGATCATCATCATATGCCATCGTCCGCCGGTGGCGGCGGCAGCAGCAACAGTGTTGAGTCTACGTTTGTAGTGAATCCACCAAGACACCGTCAGTCCGATCCAGAGCCCACTATTAAAGAGAAAAAGACACCGATTGCTCATCGTCCGGTTCCATCACTTTGTCCTCCTGGACGACCACGTTGCAACTAAATAAGTCTAGAAGGCCACATCTCCCAAGAACCCTAGTAGAAACTAAGTGATTATATACCTATCCTGATATGATCGGTATAATAAAATAATCAATATGATTACTTTTTTATTATCAATCCTAAATAAAACGAAACAAATTAAGATAAAATTGTCTTACATTTATATATATATTTATATTTCTCTTTTCAAAATTTCAATTCATTTTAGAAAGCCAAGAAATTAGAAGTTTGAAATTTAATCGTAAAATAATTAATTATATATTCTTTAAACTTAAATAAGATTGTGCATAATTTTTAAATATGTTATTAAAAATATATTTTAAAAAATATTTTTTAAAGTTAAATTTGCTTGAAGGATCAAAGATTATTACATAATACGTGTCGATAAAATTTAACGTTAATGTCAATTTGAGGATTTTGAAAATGTTACCAAGTTAGCCATTATATAAGAGATTCTTAGTTCCACTAAATCTTACCCCGTAGTTCCTAAATTTTGATTATTTTGATTATTTTAGAAAAAGACTCGAGAATACAACTTTAAACCAACTTTTTTGACTTTTTTAATCGAAAATTAGATTTTTCAAAATTTAATAATATTCTTTACGTAATTTTATATTAGCTTTACACATAGACACCCACTTACCTACCTTTGAATATAATTACCAACTTCGTAAATTTGATTAGATGACGAAATTACTTTTTTTTTTAATAATAATAATTTTTTTTAAAAAAAAGGTGTCATTATGTTCTTTTCGATAAATTACAGAAAATTCAACAGACAAATGCAAAATTTTCATTGACGTGAGTTCCGACAGTCCAAAACATGTGCTTTCTCGAATTCTAACAAGAAACCAATGCTTGTGTGACAAGAATTTCACGAATTCCCATTTATACTATCACTTTTTAATAATAATAATAATTTATATTAAAATCAAATAATTATTATTTAAAGAAAAATAAAATAGTAGATCAAATAATAATTAGAACAAAATAGAGTAGAAATAAATGACAAACTAATTTAGCCAAAAACATGTCAATCAAAAACAGCAAGTTTCTGGTACTCTTCACCAGCAATGGAAAGGTCCATGACCTCCAGAGGATTAACTATGCCGCCACCCTCCAAGAACAATTTCAAAAGGTTCTTAGAGAATCCACTAACGAGCGCCACCCCATTCTGCTTTTCCGGCACCGGAGTAGCCTTGGAATCCCTCAAATTCCAGAACACTATTTCCGGCACACTTTTATAACCATTCTCATTGAATTTCCTCTGTATCACTTGGTAATCCGTCTCCCACGGATTACTTGATGCCCGCTCGAATTCCATGTCGCTGAACACAAAAACCCTCTTCACCAATTCTTCTTCTTTCAGTTTCCCTTCAACAGCTACTCCAAAATCCTATCAAAAACCCCTTGGAAATTTGTGCCTCCACCCCAATTCATCTCTCTCAAGAACTTAGATTTCTCCATTAACGTTTCACCTTCAATTATATGAAGCTCTGGATCCCAATTGAATGTGAACACTTTCCCTTTCCATGGCTCCTCACTTAATTCAGAAACTAATATCCCAAGAGCTACACATACTTCCATTGGTATCCCTGACATACTTGAAGAAACATCACAAACAGCAATGCAATTGCTCAATTTCCCTTTCTTGATCATATCTTCAACCATTCTTCTCCATTGCAGCTCTGCTACACCATCTCTGTTTTCCTCCATTAGAGCCGCTTGAATAATCTCGTGGGGAAGCAAAGCTCCAGCGGCAATCTTAGCCTTTCCACTCTTTACATCTTCGAGATACTTCTTGAACCTTTCCCCATCGTGTTTCAGAAAGTGGGATTTGTAATTATTCATTGCAACAGAGGCTACTCTGTTATAAGGAAGTGAATCCCATTTGTTAGCACTCATGTAAACCTCAGGCAACTCTAATGCCTTTCGCAGAGGTACGAGGATTTCTTTCCTTAACCTATCTCTAACCTTATAAATATAATGTCTCTCTTCCATTTCCTTATATTCTGAGTATTTTTCAATTGGAAACATTTTTCTTGCAATGGTTTCGCATATCAGAGTGACCTTATCATATGAAGAATCAATTTTGGGACACCATTTTGCTGCTAAACTTATTTTGCTAAGATTCACAGCATTCAAATTTTCAACATCAACCCTCAAAAGCTCCGCGAAGAAATCAGATATGGCCTCGTGAAGGGACCTGAAATTCCCATCAGATCTGTATCTCTGCAAGCCTCTTTTGGCTTTATTAAGCTCCTTTTCCTTCCTCAGAGCCCTAGCCTTCTCTAATTCCAACTTAATTTCCTCTAAATTCTTCGCTGCTTTCTCCTTTACCTCTTCCGGATCTTTTACCTGCACCCTAGATTTCTTGCGTCCCTTCTCTTTCCTGCGCTTCCGTGCTCTCGCCGCCGATGATTTACCTTGCCGTTCCTGTTTATCAGTTTCTCTAACTGAAGGCCCTTCAAGTATTCTATAGAGAATTTCGAGGAAATCCTTAAAATACCCAAATTCAGCAATTGCTTTAACATTACCCACTAAAGTTTTCGGATGGAAAGAATGGAGCCAAATCGCCGCCGTGTAGAACCCTTCTTTATCGGACTTCCCAGTACCTCTGACTCCCCTCAAATTGCAGATTAATTTCAACGCCATCAAAGGGTCATGTGCCCAAGCTAACTCCAAACGCGCTATCAGTGTTTCTCGCGGGGTATCCGGGACGATGTGAAAGAAAAAGTCCAGACATGGATTTCCGTAGAGAGAAACGTGGGGGAAAGGTTCTCGGTGAAACCCATCAGCGGACGACCGACAGAAGATTCCAGATTTGATTCCTTGCCAGAGTCATCCGGGGATGGCTGATTATCAGTAGCGCTTGTGCTTGAGTCTACTGGAACGGCACCGGTCGTTGCGCTGCTCGGAGTCGGCTCATAAAGTTCCGGCGGACCAAGAAGTTGCCCGGTACTTGCCATCGTTCATACGGATTTTACAATCAGGAGGAAGTCTTTGCCAAGTTTGTCCCTATTTTTAAAGAAAATTGTGAAACTATGATCGAAATCTGATGGAAATGATGCCATTGTATTTTTTTGGTACTGATAATAAAAAAGTTAACACAAAAAAGCTGCGACATAAAAAGGAAATGGAATCTAAGTTTCAAAAATATAAAGAAACATAAACAATAGTCCATCCACGTCTTGAAAAGTTGGAATGATGCGATTTGATGAACGCAATCAATCCATGCGTCATTAAAGGAATAAATTCAAAGGGCCGATGGTTAAACATAAGTTCCCGTCCCAAATGTTGAATTTTGGCCCAAATATCTAAAATAAGTTTGTTGAGTAAATCTCGGGCTGTTATAATATAAGACGACCCAACCCAACCCAACACAGTCCAACAAAATATTTACGAGTTTTTTTTTGTCCTTATTTTATAATTTGTTATTTCATAAAATTAATAGGGTAAATTATCCCAGTAGCACTTGAACTTTTCAAAAATCTAGCTTTTGCACCTCTATTTATTTTTGCTTTGAATTGACACTCGAACTACCAAATATCACCTGTTTTGCACTTCCGTTCAAAATTTCCGTCAACTTTTATTTTCTGTCTATTTATCAAGGGCATTTTCGTCTTTTTAATTTAAAAATAAATTATAAAAAAAAATTTCCACCCATCACTTACTTTCCCTAAATATCTCTCTGTTCTTCTAAATCTCTCATTCTTTCCCTATCTATTCTTCAACTCTTTTTTTCAAATTATTTCGATTTAATCTCAGATTGTTCGTTTCTTTCAAATTAAATTACTTATTTTTGCAGAATATCCAATACCCAGTAGGCAAGAGTTGTTGTTAAGCTTTGTTTTATCCCGAAATTATAGTCGATTGGTTTGAAATTTTTTCATACTTTTTCCCCAAAATTCATAGTGAGCAAGATTTATCATTACCATATTGTTATTGAGGTCAAATTTATCGGATAAGAACATCATAATTTGAGATGTTCTTATCGTTATAATAAAATAAAAATCTTCAGCTCTTTCTTCTCTCTCTCTTAAAAAAAATAGCAATAGCAAGAAAGAGAGAGAGAGTGTGTGTGTGTGAGAGACAGACATAGAGAACTGATAAAGGAAAGAAGAAAGAAGAAAAAGAGAGGCATTGAGGTGGGGCTGCTCTTTTTTTGCCTTCCCTTCCTTCCTTTCTTCTCCTAACCCTACGTCATCCTTCAATAACCAAAAAAGAAAAATGACTACCAGAATCTCAAACAACATCAATGGCAACCATCCACCAACACACTATTACCCACCTCATTCTTCTTCATCATCTTCCTCTTCTTCTCTTTTTTCAAAGGCTGTTGTTGCTGTCTTTTCCTCATATTCGCTTTCCTCTTACTCCTCGCTGTTGCCGTAATCCTCGTCATCGTCTTAGTCATTAAACCTAAAAAGCCACAGTTCGACCTGCAATCCGTCCACGTACAGTATCTCGGAATTAACCCAGCGCCAATCGCTCAAACTCCTGTAACCACCGCTAATGCGGACGCCGCTGCATCTGCTTCTGTTTCCCTCACTATTCTCATGCTCTTCCGCTTCCGTTCAGAATTTGTCATAAGAACAAAAATAAGTAATTTAATTTGAAAGAAACGAACAATCTGATATTAAATCGAAATAATTTAAAAAAAATAAGTTAAAGAATAGATAGGGAAAGGGGGAGAGATTTAGAAGAAGAGAGAGATATTTAGGGAAAGTGAGTGATGAGTGGAAATTTTTTTTTTTATAATTTATTTTTAAATTAAAAAGACGAAAATACCCTTGATAAATAGACAGAAAATAAAGGTTGACGGAAATTTTGAACGGAAGTGCAAAATAGGTGATATTTGGTAGTTCGAGTGTCAATTCAAAGCAAAAATAAATAGAGGTGCAAAAGCTGGATTTTTGAAAAGTTCAAGTGTTACTGAGATAATTTACCCAAATTAATATAATATTTCATGATACATTGAATATTTTATAAAATATTTTAAGAGAAACCAAAAAGTTATACCAAATTCTAGACTAGGTTAAAGGAATTAAACATCCAAGGTTTTCAAGAATATCATAATTACAAATCATTGTTTAATTTTATCTGTTTAGAACAATTATGATTGAATTTAGACTACTAGCATTAGATAAAAGAAAAAAAAATCCCCAATGTATATATGTATGTATGTATGTATGTATGTATGTATGTGTGTGTATGTATGTGTGTATGTATGTGTGTATGTGTGTATGTATGTATGTATGTATATGTGTGTATGTATATGAATCATGGAAATTCTAAGTAATTAGGTAGAAACTAGACTTCTGTTATATATATATATATATATGTATGTATAATTTTTATAATTTGGATATGATGCATAGAAGAACATGTAGCAGAACTTATATCATGACATGCTTCATCATTAGGAGGAAAATTAAGGATAAATTAGGCAGTGAGAAAAAAATTGTCCAAATTCTATCAAACTGAAGTGATCTATTTTTTAGCCATAAAATGACTCGGTTCATTTAACCATTTTATAACTAATTTATATTTATAATCATACTTTTAGTAGAAAACAAAGAAAAATGCCCTTTTTCCCCTTTTCCCTTTTTCCGTTTACCTTTTTTTTAATTTTTTTATTACTTTGTGTTTTATAGAAGCAAAATTAAATGCAAATGCTCCTTTATGATACAAAAATTGACCATTTAGACTTTGAATTTGAATGTAACTTTGACCCCCCAAAATTAAGACTATATTTTCAAAATCTTTTTTTAAATTAAAAAAAAATTTTATTGTGATTTGAAATTTGACATTTTTCTTCAAAAATTTTAGAATGATTATTCAAAAAAAATTTAAAATTTTATATTTAATAACACATTTTATACTTATAAAAATGAAAACTTTGGTTATTCCTTTTACACGGGAAATGTATATAAAGTAACACAAATTGGCCACGGGAACTCCCTGGTTTCCATGACCATGCAATTTCTTTCAAAGGGAAAAAAGAAAAGAAAAATCTTGTCCATAAATTTTTGTCAAAACACTGTTTTGGTCTACATCTTAGTTTTGCAAAAGAAAACTTACATCTGTTTATATATTTTACTTTATAGTCAAGAAATTGACAAAACTCTTGGTTAGCAATTAAGTGAATTTACTATTTCAATTATATAATTTGACGATTGAATTCAATTATAATAGTATATATATATCGAAACTGAATAGTAGAGATTCAAATTAATATTTGTTTTAAAAGATTATGCTGATAAAAAAAATTAATATATTTTATAAGATGAAACTGATTACAAATTTTTGTAATAAGATTCAATTCATAAACAATAATCAACAAAATTAGAAAAACAAACATAAATTCAAACTTAAAACATTCCATTGATCATGATATTATATTAAATTTAAGTTTGATATGGAAAAAGAAAAAGAAATTTTCTAGATTTTTTGGGAGCATTGTAATGAATGTCAAAGTTTTTATATGGGAATGACACAATTCAGAAAAAGACTTGATAGCAAATTTGCAAGATCAATTTATTAATTTAGTGGTAAAAATACAAAAAAAGATTTATTACGTGCTGCACTACCTAAAACCATGGCCCTCCCCATATATATATATATATATAAAGCAGATCTATCCTATAAAATCTAGGTGTTGCTGTATACCTAATACCTATGACCTATTACTTTAGTCTAATACTTATTAGACTAAAACAGTAACCATGAATAGAGAAATCTAATTCTTTATCCCAAAACAGGCAAAAACTTATACCACCACCTAGTCGCTTTCCTTATTTAGATATTTTTATTTTTATTTAAACGATTTTGTATTATTTTTCTATAAAAATTTTTAAAATTAATCAATAAAGATAATTATAATACTGGTAAATGCCAGTAAATCATTGATAAAGAAGATATGTAATCCATTTAAACTAGAAACTCTTTTGCATTAAATGTTTCCTTCTTTAATTGTTTTCCACTTTCTTTCTTTGAGTTTTGTATGAAATTTAGAAAAGGGTTTTATGTGTAATGTTTTTTTTTGTATTACACAAAGTCAAAAGAGTATAATGTTAAGACAAACGATTTAAAATATATTATATTAAGATACAAGTATTTAGAAAGTAAAGATAATAAAGAGATGATGGATAATAATTTTGTAAAAAAAGTTTAATAACACAAATTAAATAGTTAAAATTCAAACTATTCATTATTATCGAAAAATCCACATATTATTTACAAGCTTTTGCATTAAACTTCACTTTTACATCTATGGAGTGAAGATACGAGAAACGAGAAAGTAAAAAAAGATCTCCTAATATCTGTCTTTTGGATTTAAATGGACCCCATATGTAATCTGACTCTTTCCTTGGGGATATTCTCATTCATGCCAAAAGAAATAAACTACACAAAACAACCTTAAAAAGAAAAAAAAAAAAAACAATTGCCATTTGTCCATGACACATGTAAGCTGTAATAACACAAATTTTTTTTATTATTATTAGTATCAACTTGTTAATAATAAGAAAACAAGTTGCTATGTGTTATTTTCTCTCGTTTTCTCACAGCTAACTAATATAATATACTCTATAGCTTTTGCTTCTTTTTCATCACCTCTAAAAGGATAAAAGAGTATACTGTTTGTTTTTAACTTTACATGGCTGCAATAATCAACAAAGTTTACAACACTCATTAATCAAAAAAAAAAAAAAAAAAAAAAAAGAAAAAAGAAAAAGGAAAAATTAAGAAAACGAAGATCTTCTTGGGGTATTTTCTTCTATCATTGAAAAATCAATCAAGGGTTTGTTTGATGGATACTCAAAAGCTCTTCCAAATAATCATTTCCTAAATCTTCAAACACAAATATATTCTCGACCTTTACCTTATTATTGTTATTACTATTATTATTGATATTATTTTTTCTGGTGACAACATTTCTTCTTTTCCTCATGGAATGTTTTCTCTTGAGTGCAATAACCGGAGAGCAACTGGAATCTTCTTCAAGATAGTATTTCATGTCAAGAAGTGATTCCCGGACAGTATCGACAGGGAAGTTGAGAATCGCCGCCGTTCCCCGCATTGAAAAGGCGGCTTGGTCGTAAGCCAGAGCAGCAGCTTCCGCACTGTCAAATGTGCCTAACCATACTCTTATACCGTTCCTAGTTGAATCCCTAATCTCCGCAGCGAATTTTCCCCAGGGACGCTTCCGTACACCTCTGTACGTTTTTTCCTTTCTGGGTTCCGAACAAGAATTAACTTCATGTTCTTCCGATGATGTTTCTTGAGCTGTTTCCGCTTGTGTTATCAGACCATAAAGAAGCATCTCTTCTGAGTCATTTTCATTGAAAGGAAGTGAATTTTGGTTGTAACATAATTGGTCTTGACGTGGGAAAGTTTCCATTGATTCGAAAGATGATGAATCAGAGGAGAATTCGGATTTTAAAGAAGAGAAGAAAACAGAGGAATCCATTTTTTTTCTCTTTCAAATTTTCTCCCTCCTCTCTCTAAGCCAAGATTTGGATGAACACATTTAGAGAGTGGCACGCTAGCCACCTTTATATACCGAATGGAAGGGTTGGGTGGGGGGGGAGGGGGGTAGGGGAAGATTGCATTTTGGAATAAATAAACTATGAAGAAAGATAAACCATTGGATATACATATATATATTTATGTAAGGAGAATGATGTTGTGTGACAAGATTTTTGTGTCCAAGGAGGATGTCTTGTTTTTGTGGGATTATATTGTTTAAATTAGTCATCTTTTTATTTATATATATATATATATATTTTTTTTTTATTAATTTTTTTTTTTTTAGGAATTTTGTTGGAAGGATATTGAACCAATAAAGAAATCAAACACGTGGGTCAAATGAAGCAAGGGCGGCCAGGTCAGACAGAAAGTTGGATGATGTCATTTGATAAGATTTTATTACCTCAGTTTTTCCTTCTTTAGCCTTTGTCTGGATATAGCAGATTATTGTCAGTACTCAAGCAGCATATTTTAGTTATCAAGAATTTCTTTTTCTTCTCTTGCATATATGCACCATCCATTTTTAGTAATTATATATGGAAACTAATATGAAGTTTCTTTTCCCATTTGATGCTCAAAACCACCTTGTATGTGTGAATTCCGGTTTCCTTAGTTTGGAATGATGTTTTTGAATCATTTTCTTTTAGTTTGGAATGATGTTTTTGAATTATTTTCTTTTATATATATATATATTGCGAGATATTAATCTTATTTAATTTTAATAGATACAATGTTGGAAATTATTAATTAGTTATGACTTTGGAAAGCTTGGCATGGTCATGAAAATGAAGTCTTACTAGCTGATGATCAACCAAAAAATGGCAGCAGCTTCCCAGAACCTCCCTTTGGAATCAAATTTTTAGCAAGAAAAAGTTGACATAATTTTATAGTTACCCTACTTTCTACAATTTTCTACTAATGAAAGGTTTGAAAAACAAACTAAAGATGTATAGCTAGGCATCTCTTTAATTACCATAAGACATGCAGACCACAAATATATATATATATATATATATATATATTTCCTTTTCTTGGATCAACTTGTTAATGATATGTAAGAATCAAAGAACATTCAAAGGTTGTATGCATATATATATATATATATATATATATATATATATATAGCTTTATATGTAATAAAATCTATATATTGGAATTTCTACATGCACTAAATTCTTCTTCAAATA
Organism: Asclepias syriaca; assembly: GCA_027405835.1. Taxonomy (NCBI): domain Eukaryota; kingdom Viridiplantae; phylum Streptophyta; class Magnoliopsida; order Gentianales; family Apocynaceae; genus Asclepias; species Asclepias syriaca. The sequence continues at coordinate 2,972,004 of CM049925.1, read as the reverse complement.
GGTCCAAACTAAAGAAGAAAAAAAAATGTGACAAAATTTACGAAATTAAAATTTGTTTTTTTATGGCAGTTTGAATGTAGCATAATTTTGAGTCAAAATTTTTGCTCTTTATTGAACCGGAAAATCAAATATATGGAGGAGTTGAATGGGTGGCACGGATCACCTGAGAATTTATTTAATAATTTTCAACCATTAATGGTAAATTATAGATTGCCTCAAAAAATACCAATAATAATAATAATAATAATAAAATTAATAAGGAGATATGACATTGAAGCAATGGTAATTCAGCAGGTGGATTGAGAAATCAAAATCAGTAATATATAGAGGTCCGGCGTACGTATGTATTATCTCTGAAATCAGTTGCGTGTTTCGTTTCAACTTTAAAAATTTTGGTCTTCTTTTTCTTAGTTACTGAGATTCATGTGAACCTACAATTGTATTCAACTATTAATCTTATATGTATATATATATCCGATTAATTTAATTAAAAAGAGTTTAGTTTCTTTTATTAATTAAAATTTCGAGTTTAATTTTTGTGTGTGAATAAATAGATATAAAAAAAATTTTAATTAAATTTTAAATTAGTTAAGATTTTGAATATTGGAAGATTAAACCAAAAAAATTTATATATATATATATAATAATAATAATAATGCAAGGGAATTTAAAGTAAGCAACTCTACTCTCACTATACATGAACACGCCATGATAGTAACATTTTTAGCAAAAACCAAGGTTTCTTTTCAACGTAAATCTGGATATATTCTTACATACATGTGAAAATAGTTATTTTTAGTCAATTGAAACATTAATTAGCTGATTTGAATATATATATAAATATTTCTTTTTTGGGAGAAATTACAATTTTATCGATGTGATGTATTTTATAAATAATAAATTAATATTTCAAAGAAAATTATATGAAAAATGAATTCATAACAAAAAAAAAAAAATATATATATATATATATTATTATATATATATAGCTAAATTAGTAGAATTTCTCGGTACGAAGATCATAAATTTCGAGAAGAGAGAAATATTTCAAAATTTTAATATAATATATATATTTTTTAGATTATTGTCCAAAATATTAATTAAATAAATCATGTATTAATTTCATTAACTTTAAAATTTATATTGTTATCTTCGATTAAATTAATATTTATAATTTTTTTAAATTATAAATTATAATTATTATCTCATTGAAAATGTTATAAAAACATGAAATAAAGAGGCGAATTTGATTAATAACGCTATTATGTTGATATATATTTTTAATATTTCCAATACTTTCCTTAAATAAGTTTCCTCTGTCAATATCCACTTATATTTATTTATTTATTTATTTATTCTCCAAATAATAGTCAATTTCCGTAAAGAAACTTAATCATTTATTTAAAATTTATTTAGGAAAAGCATGCAAAAAGCAATCATTCAACCCATTTAATGTCAAATATACTATAATATATTTACTTGTTGGATAGTTTAGAGTTCACATTATTTGTTTGTATACGTGGAATAATAATACTATTTTATATATACTTTTTTCGGAAGAAAATATTTTTATATTCTATATTAGATTATCTTAAATAAAACTTTTTTTTAAAAAAAACTATATATATATTTAATTTGAATATTATTATATGTTAAATTATTATTAATTGAGCTATACTTTCTTTTAACTATTGACTATTGACGTACATATCAAAATAATAACTAAATTAAATAAATTGGAACTTAAAATAATTCTCTTGAATATTATATTAAATCTGTATTTGCTCCAATAGTAATAACATTTAACCTAAAACAAGGTCATGACTCTTCTATGTAATGATATATATATATATATATATATATATATATATATATATATATATATATATATATATAGATATAAAAATATTTTTACGTTGTGGAAGGAAAGCTGACATGGAGATCTGGCGTGCTAGTCCAACCAACATGGTAGGGCCTGCAACTCCACCAGGCGTCCATCCACCAAGCTCAACGGGACCCACAATCCAGACAACTCACTTTGCCCGAAGTTCGACTGTTAACTAGGCAAATTATTTCTAAAAACTTTATCAAAGTATATGGTTTGACCAATAGTCAAATCTCAAAAGGTTGAGTCAAATTCTCTCAAGATCTTTCGGAGGGATTTTGGATTTATCTACAGAATCTGATAACTATTAGATTCTCCAGATTACATCATTCGACCTACCTATTTTTCAGGGTGGCTCACCTTTATAAAAGCCACCTGCGTAAAGGTAAAAATGGTAATATTAGATTACTATTCTAAAACTCTGTCAAATTAAATATTTTCTAGTCAAGATTCAAATATTGACTTAATCATCGAAACAATTCATCAGAGTCCCTCCATCCCTATGTTATGAAACGTTAACGCCAAGATGTCCGATTCATCAAAGTCCTCCACCCCTATGTTATGAAACGTTAAAGCGACAACATCTTGGCAGTAACATTTGGCTTCATCAAAGTCCCTCCACCCCTATGTTATGAAACGTTAACGCGACGACATCTTGGCAGTAACATTTGACAGAGATATTCAGACGACGCTGTTTGAAAAATATGTTGTACTTAGAAATAGAGTTGCATGATATATATATATATATATAATGAAGTGTGGAAAGTTAGTTAAACAAATTTCCTAAATGGCTTCTTCCAATATCGAATAAGAGTCGAATTTTGTTAGCGTTCTCATGCGAAATTCAGATTAGTCTCATCGAAATCAGGCACCCCAAATAGATAAAAAACAAAAAAAAAAGAATGGGTAAGAAGTTAATTTTTTTTAGTGTAAATGAAATTAAAAGATTACTTATGCAGTTATTTTAAATTTTAAAATAAAAGACAAAGAACGTTGTATCATTCAAAAAAAAAAAAAAAAAAGGGGAAAAAGGAAAGGCAAATGATGGAGATATTGAAATTGATTGGATGAAAATGTCTAGATGCAGATCCCCCGCCCTAGTTCCAAATGCTTACTAAAGTCATCAAGAATGAGATAGATTTATATGGAGCACTTCAAGAACCCTTCCTCCCCAGAAAACAAATTAACCTCACTATTTTATAATATTTTCATTTGGATAATGACCTTTCAGTCGATTCTTTGTCTTCCACCTGGGTGTGGTACCATCATTTTTCTTCCTTTTTTTCTTTAATAAAATTTTTATTTTTATATTTTATCTTCAAAATTCCACTGAAATTTCCAGGAACTCCCATTCAATGTAGCTAGTTACTTTTCCTGGCGTCTCTATTTTTATAATACTATATATATATTTTTAAAAAAATTCATTCACCACAATTATGAATATTTTTTCTTTAATACATTTACAATTGATGATTAAATTAATATACGTGAGAAAATATAAACTGCATTAAAGTTTCAATTACAAAATTATATATGTCCATCTTTTATGGGGAAATATAGTTTATTCCTTTCTATCTATTTAATTAGAAAATTAATTGGTTAATCATATATATTGATAACAATGTTTCTATATTATACAAGTTTTTTTTTTGCAAAATACATATTTTGAAATAAGATGTAGACTATTTTAAGTTACCAAAAATGAGTATATAAATAAAAGATAAATTATATATAGATATAGATATAACGTTTGGAAAATTAAAGCATGTCTTTATGCCAAACCATGCATACAATTGAAATATGTATCTATTCATGCATGTATATATATATATTATATATTTTTTTGTGCAAATTGAGATAATATATATATATATATATATAATAAGAAATGACTGATGGGAGCTTAGTTATAAAACTAGAAAGAGACATGTCATCCATCGTCATAAGAGAATATGGTTTCTCTTCTTCTTTTTCTTCTTCTTCGAAGTTCCAACTTTCTTAGTCAAGGATAAAAGTCTTCCCCAAAGAACCCTACAATCCGCCTACTCCTCTATCTCTCTCTCTCTCTCTATATATATATATATCTATATCTATATTATAATATAAATAGTGTGCGGAGATACTCAGCAGTCCAGCTAGCTAATTAAGGGAAATAGTGACGATGATATTGGATTTATTTTAATAAATAATGTGGATTCATATGTTAATTATGTATTCAAAGTTATTATATTTTATTAAATTTTATTAAAATAATATAATTAAGTTTATTGATCTAATATGCATCAATAATAAATATGAGTCCAAATATATAGATACTATATTCCCTAAATTATGATGAATTGACTAGAAATATTATTATTATAATATAATTAGTTATGGTCCCTGAAAGTGAGAGTGTCTATTCTATATCCCGCTAGAAGAGAACCTTAACTCCGATTGATGTCTTGGAAGACCATGATCTGATAAATTACAAAGAAAGCATCTTATACAAAATTAAATTAAGTATGCTTCCGTAATTTAGTTTTTATTGTTCTTATTAATATGACAACTAAGTTTTATAAGATTAAGTTAAGAAATATATACAATATATCTGTATTTTAATCCTATCAAATATTAAAGCCGTCATCTTGTGAAACTTACTCAATTTGCTTCTCTTCCAACCAACCCCTTTCATATTACTTTATTACAAACTCTAAACATATACACACACACATATAGATGTATACACATTGAGTTTTTCCCCTTCTTTTTTCTTCTCAAATATGATTAAAATGCATAGAAATTCTCTAATGGAAGCTAATTTGGATTGTAATCTGCAAATATAAATATGAGATTAGAGTATTATATATATATATATATATATATATATATAAGCATGGTTCTAAAAAATAGTTTACTATATGTATATATATATATATTTTTAAAAAATGACACTTGATCACAAATATGTAAAATTTCTTTTCAGATGTGAAAATATATGGAATATTGAAATACTAAAAGTGTAGCTATAGCTAGGTTTGATCGATCCCTCCCTCTTTTTGACCAAATTTACTTTTTCTTCCTTTCCTAAGACCTTTTATTTTGCTTCACTTTCTATAACATAATAGACCAATATGTAGTGGAAATTATCATATCATTAATATTCATACAATTACAAAAAATCATTATTGTTCATACAATCATTCAAGGAATTAATGAATTAATTCCAACATTATACATATTTATTTATATTTTATTATAACATATCATACATATAAACATAGAATACAATATATATATATATATATATATATATATATATATATATATATATATATAGCTAATATAAACATGTCAAACTTGACGCTTGGGTTCGATACCTTCCCGAACTCCATTGGACCTCTAAAAAAAATTAAATATATAAAATTTACCATTTTCTATGGTTTCAAAAACTAATTAAACCTATAGTCACCACTCTGTCAAAAACAACCAAAAATAATATATATACATATATATTTTCCATATAGGAAGCTCACTAGGAAGTTCAGTTACATAAATATAGTTAGCCACCAAATAAATAACCCACACAAGAATTAAAATTAAAAGAAGCTCCGCCTCCACAAGCTGCTAAATTTGTGGAATTTAATTAAATCTTATTATCCAAAACAAAATTCGCCACGTTTCCATAATCTTTTCTATCTTTATTATTATTATTTATTTCTTCGGTAGTTTTTCCCCTTTCTTATTTACAGCTTCATTTTTTTTTTCCAATAAAATAATAATATAAAAATGCATGTTGCGAGTAATTGATAATGCTCCCACCCCGCATCATTTTACTTCATCAGAAACACTGAAACTAGCGAAAAAAATAAAATAAAAATAAAATTGTGTGAATCCGCAGCCACATAACGATAACCAAACATAATTAAACATATATATATAAATCTCACAAAAATATATTTTGAGTCTAAAAGGTTAAGAGAAAGCAAGTCGTCATTATCAATATGGTTAACTGGTTAGGCAGGCTATGATGCCAACAGATTCATGGTACATAGTCCTTTTTTTCATTATTTTATATTTATTTATGAGTTTTTCTTAAATTTCCATATTTATCATTCCCTTAAACGCATCAAGTTTAAAACACATATTTTCAATAACAATTTGAACATGTAGACAAATAAATAGTAAACGAGTTAATAGAATTAATATTTCATTAAAATTATTACGTGAATGAAAATTTTATATTTGTTACTTTTTTTTTTGTTTTAATACTATATTAAATATGGATATAAACTTTTATATAAAATCAAATATAATGAGTTTTGGAAAATTTTAATCTCGGACATTTTTTTTTTTAAGGTTTTGTTTCTTTTGTGGGTCAATTTAATTGGTTTCTTTGTCGAGCAGCTTATTTTTAACAGTCAACTTCATCGTGGGTCGATCTGTGCTTATCACTATATAAAAACTTTTCTTGTTATGATTTTTACTTGAACTGTGGTCGCACTCAAAACCCTATTTTTTTCTCCACATATTGATTTTTTTAATTTTTTTTTTAAAAAAATTAGTTTCTATGGTGTCATTTTTCCCCAGGAAAATTCTTTAAATTTTATATATATATATTGGGATATTAAAAAAATGCAGCAAATTTATGATGAGAGATAACCAGCCATTTATATTATTTTATTTTTAGAGGTTTCTGTTTTTGGCCTCTAATATGAATTCAAGACAAAATGAATTACATTTAAATATTAACAAGAAAAAAGAATTAAACTTTCAATCATTGTATAAATAATTAATCTCTTCTAATATATTTACATTCATATTATTTGAACTCGAAATATCTTATATAAGATGTCAAAGATAATTTTGTCCTAAATTAAGTTTATATATATATTTGTTTATTTTATATAAATCTTTTGAAAAAATATATATATGATTATCAATGTCATAAAATTCATAACATTTTATTTATAAGTAAAATTGTTTGATTAATAAATTAAATTAGTAATTTCATTTATAACTCTATTGTAAAAGTAAAATCTCTTCAAATTTTCAAAAAAAAAAGAAAAAGAAAAAGTAACAATATGATGTCTTAGTAACTTCTAGATGATAATGACTTAATTATATATAAACTTATCTTTGCATAATTAACTAAATGCAATTCCTATAGAGAAAGAAAATGATTAATTATTATTATTCTGTGAGCAACTAACTATATATACATAATATATGTATATTAGTATACTTATATAGGGCACGAGTGAAATGAATTAGGGTCGCAAGTTCTTGGAATTGGGAAAGAAAAGACAGAATAGCGTATACAAATTGTAGAAATTAACTTTCTTAGACAATTTCAAACAAAGAATTTATATAGGTTTGGAACTCTTTATAATTATCATCATCAGAATAATAATATATCCCTTTTTTTTTTAATATAATAAAATAAAATAAATTAGAACGTGAATTACTTAAAAGAGTGCAGCAAGTGGGTTTGCATAACAATGAAAGAAATTAATTAACAAAGAAAAACCCTCTTACAAAATTAAGCTACATACATTGGATTACCATTTACTAATTTAAATTAAATATAAATTCGTGTCGGCAATTTAATTTTTGTTTGAAAGAAAATATTATTCTAACATAATCGAATTTATTTTAAATATTTAAATTTGTGCTATGTATATAAAGAAAGACAAATGGGAGGCAAGTGGATATATGTCATCAAAGAGAGGTCTGAGGTCCCCAGCCTATATATATATATAGGGAAATTAATTAATAATAACATAAATTATATTAATTTTAAGTGATTAGAGATTATGACTAATAATCCCAACTAAATGGTTATTCATATTCCAAAGAATTCATTTCAAATTTTTAGTCAAAAAGGGGAAAAAAAGCTTTCCATACAAGTAAATAGTAAATAATGTAATGATACAATTGCATTTATTTATGAGTCAAGATTTAAATTAAATCGAATTCAAATGAATAGATTCTTTTCATATTTAAAATTTAAATTCGAGAAAATTATTGCATTATTGCATTATTAATAGGTGTAATTTAAATCGGATAATGAGATTAAGGATTGTCCAACAAATTAGTGATATTGGGCCTACTGGGCTTAAACTTTGGATAAAATGTTTGTAAAAATAAAGCCTCTTTGTAGTCCATTAAGTAATTATGGATTTGTTCTTCAGCCCATGTAAAGTCATTAAGAGACTTCTTGAAAGTGAATATGGAGAAAGAAAAAAAATTATAATTTTTTTCTTCTTATGGAATGAAATGTATAACCATAGGCAATAGTTTTAGCCTCCAAATTTTAATTAAATCTTATGTATTTGAGCATAAATTATGAAATTTTTTTATTAAAACACTTATTAGTTAAAGTGAAAAGAGTTTGATTCTTTAAAATAAAGTCTGAATTTAATTCATACGAAAATAAAAGTGGTATAAAGAGTTTTCTTTCAATAGAGTCAATAAAACTCTACTTTTCATATAGGAATACATATATATATATATATAAAAGTTATAAACAAGTGTAAACACAAGGGCAAAAGAAGACAAAGATGTCACAATACTTCATCACGTGCAATTTTGGTCATGATAATAAGTCCATTCAAACCTATAAAATAGACCATAGCACGTGCCCTTGTAATAAACCCGAAAAAAAAATAAAAAAAAAAAGGAAAAGGAAAACAATGTGGGAAAATATATATATATGTGTAGCGAGATGTTTGTGAATTTTCTTTAAGACTTCCCCAATATTTTTGGAAGAATTATTTTCATTCCTAAACTTTTATATCCCATCTTTTCATATTATTGTTGTAATTTGGCATCATTTTTATGTTCGCCTAACTTTTAATTCATAAATTCATCTACTTATATTTTTTAATTTTTGACCATGAATTAAATTACTCTAAAAAAAGAAATTAAAGAAAAAAGGAAATAAAGAACACAAGCTCTATATCTAAGTGTTCCACTAATAAATCAACTAGTTTACAGTATTATGATTGGTTGGGTTTTCACGTAGATCAATATTAATTTGTAATAATAAAATTTAAAATCTATAAAAAATAAATAAAGAGACATCAAATCTTGAAAAGTATTAGACATGCTACAAAAAGAATCCCTTGTGAAAAACAACGTCTTATGTTTGAAGGTGTTGACTAGGAAATTCCATGCATGCATGCATGCAAGGGGAGAGAGGGGGCTACCTGTGTTTCTCATCTTGCGGAATAAATACTCTCTCCCGTGTAGTTTTTTTACGATCTACAAATTTGCAACTATCATTTTTGCCATTATTGTGCAGGTTGGTTAGAATATTATTCACTGAGCCATGCCTTGGCTTTTGTCGAGTGTTTTTTTGGGAAGAGAAAAAAAGAAAAGAAAGAATTGCTCACAGTAACAGCCAAAGAACAATTTGGGACACTTTCTTTGTTCTACTCTATCTATACATCCTTCCTTTTGATCCATTTGGTCGGCTCACAATTTTATTTATATATTTTAAATAATAATAATAATGATAGTTTCCTATTACACAAAATAGTAATAGTAAGTGAAATAATCTTTTATAGTTGGAGAAAATACTTTTTTTTAGAGGAGTTTAATCTTGATATTCAGATAGATTAATTTAAAATTAAGTTGGATTAGATTCAATTTAAAAAGATATTAATTATATTAAATAAACAATTAATACAATATTTTCTTGTAAGGTGAAATTGTATTAGTCAAATTAAGGAATCATATCCAAATAGAATCATTTCAATATATTCATATGAGCCCACAAAGATTTACCTCAAACTAAAAACATCTTCCCTTACAAATTTTACAGTAATCTATCTTAATTTGTTTCTTAATATTATATATATATCTAAGTGTTTTGAATCAACATTTAATATTTTTAAAGATGCTGCTAATCTTACAGGTATTCTTTTCTCTTTTTCTTAATCGGTTTTATATATATATATATATAAATTAAACTCGAATCTTGAACATTTATATTGAAGTTGCTACAAATTGAATTGCAAACATCTCGATGAATTTTATCATAAAATGTTGAAAATTGCAGCTTTGTGACTCCTTTTGCTTTCCAAGATTAAATTCTTGATATTATATATATATATAATATATTTCATCTGATTATCTATACTTATAGTGCATAGTGTTTGTTTTTCAATTATATTTGCAAGGGAAGGAATATATATCTGCTGAGAAAAGATTAGGTTTCCTTCTTTTAATATTCGGTAGGATTATTTGATGTAACCCAATCAAGCTGCTTTTACGGACCATTATATAGGTTTCCAAAGGAAAAAATTATTTTGAAATTTATTTCTTATAAACTTATGATATATATATGAAAATTATTAAATTATTCAAAATAATTACTATTCGTTATTCATTATCATAGATATCACACTAAGAAAGACAAACTAAATTTACATGATTAGTAAAAAAAGTTTAATTCTAATATAATAATAGTTTTATGTTTTAGCATAAAGTTATATAACTTATGATGATTAAATCTATATATATATTTCATCAAAAAGAGGATTGAAGGATTACTAATCTATTCCTTCAGTGAAAGATGGAATAAATTCAATGGTAAAAGCTAAAAAAGATGGAATTTCCATGCACTCAATTTATGATGACTTAGTATTTACTATTTTAAAAATTAGTACTATTTAGGGTGATAACGTTTCTTAAAATATATCAACAAGAAAATAATTTAAAGAAAAAATACATAAATTTTCATGATTCAAGATTTACTTTAGGTTAAAAGATCCATATTTTTATTCTTTTGAAATCAAATTCAGAGTACAAAATGTGCACTCTAAACTTGATACATACATATATTAGCTTTTAAATTTGAAAAAAGAAATTATGTTTTTAAAGAAGGGAAAATAATTGAAAGAAATTTGGAGGCATAAAAAGAAAAGAAAAAACGACGCGTGGGGGGAAGAAGTTTCTACTAAAATTGTCATATTCATGTCCTTTTGAAAGCCTCCAAAATTTTCAATCAAACTTGATCCAAAAGTAACTCCAATCATTCAAAACCCCCCTTTTAATTCCAATGCATGCTTGACCAAACACACATTTTTTTGTCCGGTCTTTAGATATACATATGCATATATATATATATATATATATATATATATATATATATAATTTGTATGTATATATATATTGTATGTATTTATACACAAACATTGCAACATATAATATATTCTGTTTATCTTTATATAAAAATAATAATAAGCTGAAAATTTGAACTATTTGGATGTGATGCTTGTAAAATACAGATTCAATTTCCTTTCTTTGAATAATATAATATACTTAGCAAGATTTGGTGGAACAATCGAATTTTATTACAAACTTTTATGTTTTATTCTAAAGAAACTACCATTAATCAAATTATACATACATATTGTGTAAAAAATTAAAAATTTAAAAAGTTCTTTAACTTTTTTCCTACCGTCATATAACCTTTATAAATAAGGTATATATGCCAATACCAAAATCATTCAAATAGAAAAACGTTAAAAATAATTAAAACTCTTGAGAGAGAAAGAGAGAGAAGAGAAGGAAGATATATACATACATATATATAGTATGGAAGGGTCATCTAGGGGAAAGGCCATGCAAGAGAAGGATGAACAAATTAAGTTTCGCGGTGTCCGGAGGCGGCCGTGGGGGAAGTACGCGGCGGAGATTCGTGATCCGACTAGACAAGGTGCAAGATTATGGCTAGGGACGTTCGATTCGGCTGAGGATGCTGCACGTGCTTACGATAAAGCCGCATTTAACCTAAGAGGTCATCTCGCTGTCCTGAATTTCCCAAATGAATATTACTCTAAGCTTCCTAATCCACCTTATTATCCGTATTCATCGTTTTCTTCGACCACGACCACGTCCACGTCATCGTCCCGTTTTGCTAGCCTTCAGGGCTATGGCGGGAGAGGAAGTTGTTTGTCGGGGGGACAAGACAAACATGTTATTGAGTTCGAATGTTTGGAAGATAGTGTCTTGGACGAGCTTCTTGAATCAGAAGACCAGAAAAAGAAGAAAGGAAAATGAATTTTTTTTTTTTTTTTGTTTGTGTTCTTCCAGTAATCTGGGAATGAAAAATTTCTGTTGAAATGTCAATCTAAATTTCATATACTTCATTATAAAACTTTTTGGAATGATGTATGCATATTATATTAATAGGTTCAAATTTTCTTGACTGGATTTGTGGCATTCTTGGAAGTTGAATTATCCTTTTGTTAATAAAATGTCAATACACACATGCATATAATTTTACGTGAATTTTAATGGTCAAATCCCATAGTAAATGGAAGAACAAAGGAAAAGGGTGTCCGGTGGTGGTTTTGGCTGAGAAAAGGAAGACAAAGAATTGCAATTGGCAAGAAATAGTGCTCAATAAATTGAAACGAAAATCTCTTTTCTTTTTTTTTTTTTCTTACTTTTCAATTGAATTTAACAGATGAAGAATCTAAAACGCAAGAAGAATAATATAAGATTATATTATTGGGTTTGACTTTCAAGAAAGACCAAACTCCATCCACATAATTAATCAACAAAGAAAAAAAAAACTAAAAATACTATTATATAAACAAAATCTTTGAAGATTATATTGCCTAATAGATGATGGAAAAAGACATAAAGAAGAGAAGAAAGTTGAGATTATTCGTACCTTATACTAGCACGTGATGAGATGCCAATGGAAAATTAAAGTTTAGATTATTGAGATTAGAATTACTATTGAAAGAAATATTTTTCCATTATAATAACACTTTGATTTGATGCCATTCCAATTAAATAATAAACCCTTTATTTTGTGATAGAAATTTTGTACAAATGTTATATATATACAATGAGAGGAATAGTTGATATAATCTGCCAAATTCTTGACCCCTTTGGACACCTGTCCGTGTGAACGGAAACAACATTCTGGGACTCAAAATTTTCCGTGGTCAAAAGTTCGTTACTATGTTTTTCGAAACCTAATTTTTGTGTTCTTAATAGTTGACTTAAAAAGTCAATCTACTTTTCAAAACTGTCCTTTCATATATATATATATATATTATATACACATCAATTATTTTTTGAGCTTTTTTTTAAAAAAATTAAAAATGTCCTCGTATTACTATAATTAAGAGAAAATGTATAAGTAACAATTATATATATTAGATTAAACAAAACTTAAACAAATATATATATGCATTCTTAGTGGAAAAGAAATATTCTAGTCAATTCTAAAAGCAGAAGTCAACACTCCCCATGTGTTTTGTTTTATTTTCAAAATCTTCCTAAAATTTTCAGATAGGTCAATTTGGAAACCTGGTCAAAATTTGGCATCACTTGGAAATGAAAAGTTGGAGTCTTCAGTCATACGTGCTTATATACCAAAAAGTGGAAGAATTACCAAAAAGTTAACAAAGATTGTTCCTTTTTCTTTTTTCTTCCCTTGTTTAAGTTTCTTGATCACCAGATTTAACTCAATAAATATTCTATATTATTAAAAGGTTATAATCAAAATCTATTTTTAAAAGCTTACTTTTAATTATAGATTTTGATTATAACCTTTTAATAATATAGAATATTTATTGAGTTAAATCTGGTGATCAAGAAACTTAAACAAGGGAAGAAAAAAGAAAAAGGAACAATCTTTGTTAACTTTTTGGTAATTCTTCCACTTTTTGGTATATAAGCACGTATGACTGGAAGACTCCAACTTATATATATATATATATATATATATATATACATACATACATATACATATATATATATCCAAATTATATACATATAATTAAAAGTAAGCTTTTAAAAATAGATTTTGATTATAACCTTTTAATAATATAGTATATTTATTGAGTTAATATATATATATATCCAAAGTATATACATATAATTAAAAGTAAGCTTTTAAAAATAGATTGATTATAACCTTTTAATAATATATTATATTTATTGAGTTAATATATATATATATATATCCAAAGTATATACATATAATTAAAAGTAAGCTTTTAAAAATAGATTGATTATAACCTTTTAATAATATAGTATATTTATTGAGTTAAATCTGGTGATCAAGAAACTTAAACAAGGGAAGAAAATAGAAAAAGGAACAATCTTTGTTAACTTTTTGGTATGTGTGTGTGTGCTGTGGGTAACAAACAAGTTTCCATTTCATGGGGCAACATTGTCAACAGAAAGTCAAGCCACCAAACCACTATCAGCCACAGGATTTATCATCCACTTGCCTTCTCAAGTACCATATCTCATGAAACGTTGTGCTCAACTCAAAACCACACCTCTTTCTTTCATACTAATATTACACACACACACACACACACACACACACAACACATCTATATATATATATATATATAATATATATATAATATGCATGAAATCTTACCTAAAATCATCTCAAATTAAAAATATTACATAAAATCTTACTCGACATAGTTATATTTCAATTAATTGGGAGTCTTTGGCATTGCCCAAAAACTGTTTTAATTAAAACCAAATCCCCTGCCAGAATTCCAAACTAGTATACATTCATATATATATATATATATATATAAGAAAAAAGAATTAATTTCAAGAATTAATACTAGATCTCATTTCTTTCCTTTCTCTTCTTCATGTTCATCAAGAAGTTCTTCCAGAAGCTTATCATCGTAGTACTCGAATTCGATCACTTCTTTATTTCCTTGATAATTGGAAGAAGAAGAATAAGAAGAAGAAGAATAAGAAGAAGAAGAAGAAGAAGAAGCAAAATGAGAAGAAGAGCTGGGCAAATTATATTCTTCGGGGAAATTAAGGATAGCCAAATGCCCTCTCATTGCATAAGCAGCTTTGTCATAAGCTCTCGCCGCCTCCTCCGCCGTGTTGAACGTTCCTAGCCATACCCGTGCACCTTGCCTTGCCGAGTCACGTATCTCCGCCGCGTATTTCCCCCACGGCCGCTTCCTAACGCCTCTGTACTTAATCTCTATATTCTTGCTTGTCCCTTCCATTTTTCATGTTCTTGTCTTTTCTTCTTATGAAATATATAGTACGAGATATATGTTCTGCAGGTGACATGGCATATATATATATGGTTAGAGAGAGAGAGGGAGAGAGAGAGAGAGAGAGAGAGAGAAAAAGAAATTCAAGAAAAGTAATTTACCCCGTTTGGCAAAAAGGAGGGTCCAGGAATTGCCACGTGGAATGATAGAGATTTGTTCACACGAGGTAAAGAACCTTCGATGGAGACCAAGACGAGCATGCAATGTATTTGGCTGGTCAAAGTGATGGCTTTGGAACTTCGTTTTTTTTTTTTTTTTTCATTTTTCTTAGTGACTTTTGATTTTCATGCAAGTCTCGTCATTTAATTATTGATAATAATTAATTCACAGCATATATATTATATTTTGTAAGAGAAATAAAATTTTGTTTGCTTAAACTATTTTTCTCTATTCACACGTGAGGTTTTAATTTGTCAACGTTGTTGCCGGTGCTTCCTTTCCTTGAACACTGTCGTGTGTTGTTGTATTATATATATATATATATATATATATATATATATACACTTTTTAGCTACTAATTAGGGAAATATAATTACTCTTCAAAGCCCTAAGCATAGTAATACGTATGTTGGTGAGATTCCGTTACTATAGTTTTATATTTCTAATATTATATAATTTTTTATGGGGAATGTTAGAGTCCATGTCAAATACTCTAGAAGAAAAGGTATAGATATATTTGTTAAGAAACTTCCAATTTATATAATTTTACCAAACTATGACTTCCATATATATATATATAATATATATATATATATTATATATATATATATAAAATTTAGATTTAAATTGATTTTTAGTGTGAGATAAAAATCAATAATAAATTTGAACTTGTACAAAACTTCTCATAACATTCTTAATTTACATATGGTTAGTGAAACTAACATTAATCCTACGTCTAAATTTTGTAAGAATCTCTAATAAAATATTAAAAATTTAAAAATTTAATTTTTAATTCAAAATATATATTACCAACTGTATTAAATGAATTCTAAATTATAAAAGATATGAAAATTAATCTCATTTTAGTCAAAAATATATATATAATTATAAATTTTAAATAATTGTATAAGTTATAATTCGAATTCTCGAACTCACTTAAAAAAAAGAATATATATATATATTTGGGTTGCATTGACGTATAGTTACAAGTATACAAACATTATTCATATACGGAAATAGAAGAAGAAGAAGAATATGGCCACAAAGCCAGTGGAATTATAAAAGACAAATAAAGTTTTGTATTTTATGTTAAAAACAGAATTCTTCCTTAAGGGTCCCAATAATCCACAAATGTCCGATTTGATTCTTAATGCTGTAACGTAATTTTAAAGAATATATATATATATATTTACTGAGAGATATAAAAATATTTTTACGATGATATGGGATAAGTGTGGCCCATCGAGCTGACATGTCAGTCCACCTGGTATGGTAGAACATCCCACTCTGGCATACATCAATCCCCCACTATGGACCAAGTTGCCACTCCGCCACACCTAAACGGTGAAGTCAGCAAGGAGCAGACCACGCGCGGGTCACTTCGCGGTAAACCCGCTGATCAATCACACTTCTAGAACCTTCCTCGAAGGTTAACATTTGACTCCACAGTGGATCCTTGTCAAAGATCCTCCCCAACGTCTTACTAAAAAGAAAATCTCAGATTTTTCCACATAATCCGGTAACTATTAGATTATGCGTAACAGATCACCCTGACCTACCTATTTCTAAGGTGGTTTATCTCTATAAATACCACCCCCATAAAGGTAAAAAAGGTAATATCAGATTATTCTACAAAAACTATGTCAAATTATCTACTCTATAGTTAAATCATGACTTTACCATCGGAGGGTTCATCAGAGACCTTCCACCTTCTGCGTGAACTTTTCTATTTTGCAGGCATAACATTGCAAGATAGCTATTCTCCCACGACACATAAACAACACTGATAATGGTATTTGACAGAGAGCATCAGACGACGCCAGACGCCAGTTAATGAACACGTGGCGCTAAACTAATTTTTGACAAATCAATATATATATTTATTTATTTATTTGTTTGTTTGTTTAATTAGATTGTCAAATAATTTAATAGCAGCCGAAAATAGTATTTTGAATTTTCCCTCACGTTTCCAAGTGAACAGAATTTTGTTAAAGCCATCGATAGACATACATACATATATATATATATATATATATTCTGATTCTGATAAGATATATATAGTTCTAACAAAAATTCATTTTTAACTTCTAATTTATAGATATTATAAATTGCATAATGTTTTTCTTTGTTAATTTTCTTATTTATAATAATTATATTTTAGGGTTATATATATATATACAACCGAAGTGTTAGTGATATATTGGTTATCCTAGTCATGAACATAATGGGTCTAAATCAGATTTTGTGGGACATTTGAGAAAAAATATAATATAAATTAATTAACAAACATGTAAAGATAGACAAGTCAACTTCACAATTATATGACCAAATATTTTTTAGAAGAAAAAAGTCTGTAATTATAATTTAAAAAATAAAGGTCGTGATAATAATAATAATCAAATATAGGAGTTCTAGACGTTGAAGGTGGATTATATTATTTATAAAACTTTTAATTTGATACTCTTTTGACCAAATCAAAGGAAATTAAGTTCCTCGTACGGACCATCCCTCCATAATAATTGACTTTTCTTTTCGCCAAATTTTAGAATATCAATATTCTTTGAGGACTCTCTCGAACAAATTTTGATAAATGCATGCATGAACATGCTTTTATTTTATTCTCTCTTTTGTTTATTTATTTATTTTTTATTATTCTTATTTATCTCAAGCAAACAAAAAATAAACTGAACTCTTACATCACAAAAATTACGTCGATTTTACACATAATGTAAAATAATTAAATATTTTAATCACTTTTCTATAAAAAAAAAATTTATTCGTAGGTTTTATGCCACGAAATAAATAAGTAAATAAATATATATATATATATATATAAATTAATTAATGGATTATAAAAGTATGTTCAAGCCCAAACGCAAGTAGCCCAGTTTTTAATGTATAAGATTGGATCTTTGCATTAAGCCTATCTAGAATAAAATGAAATATTAGCCCAACTTTAAGCCCACCGTTTTTGGAAATTTCGAGAAATTTGAATATTTTGACCCATTAGATTATTTATTTATTATTCTTAAGTCAACAAATTCCCAATATATATATATATACCTAAATTCAAATGATAATAACAATAATTTAGTTAATATTGTTTTTACTTATAATTTTATTAGAATTTGTTTTTACAAATTAGTACAATGTATAAATTGATAAATTTATATCATTAATAATTCAGAAATTAATAAATTTGGATAAGGTTTTAATTGTGTACTTAAACTAATTAAAGTACCAAATTTTGGTCAGAGACATGAGTTTGACTCATTCCCTACAAGGCTCGTGGGGTCACGTGACCACTCACCTAGATATGCAAGAACGCACATGACTTTGTGCATATAACTCTGTAGACGTATCCGTATTTACACATGGTAGTCAGAAATCTGTTCCCTTCATTATCTATTACATAGAAAATGTTTTTTCCTTTTTCTTTTTTTTTAAATAAAAAACCTTAACAAATTTTCAAAACTTCCACTAATTTAAATTCCAACACAACTTATTGAAAAAGACTACTTAAATGTTTCATAGTCAACTGACTTGGAGACCAAGGCATACATCGTTAAAAATAAATTTGTCCAATTTAGTATCTCTCTGGATCGGATAATTAATATATATATTAAATTATTTTCAAGTAATGCTATTTTTAGAAATGTAGAAACACTGGAAGTAAAGAAATTTATCAATCCCTTAGTATATAATTTATTGTAATAAAAGCATTTAGTGTGAATGATTGAGTTCTGTACGTTCATCAGTATTTGAAGAAAAATATATTGCTGGTGGAAGAAAAGGGCAGAATTTTCCCTGCCACTGTTGAAACTTGAAACTCCAACCAAAATCTTTGACTAATTAACTGATCAGAGCACCCAATATTGAAGATTTTTTTTTTCTTTTTTAACCGATATTTTATTGACTAATTTGATAAATATTCATAGCATTGAATTCGATACTGTAACACATAATTTACTATTTATCAGTCAAGAAACAAGGTATGGGAAGTGTCGGTTCGGCATGTTTATCTTCTAAAATCTATTCTTCTGGTCACTTTTTAGGATTCTTTCTCTATATAGATTTGACTTTTTGGGGGTGGGATATATCAATTTACCTTTTCTTGATATATATATATATATATATATATATATATATATATATATATATATATATGTATATCTATCTGTGGGTGACTTTTTCTTAGTATGGACGAAATTGAATTGATCCCAAACGTGCTTTTGGGGGGTTCTTGAAGAAATTTTGAATCTTGATGGAGGGGGGCCATTATGATTTGTTGAAAAAATGGCCTCCACCACACACACTTTGATTTATTGGAATTTCTAATTGTGGGTTACATGTGCATTAGAAGCTTTAATTGAATCTTGATTGATCATTATGAATGGACTCATTGGTTTGTGAAAAATGGACCCTAAAATCATCAAGGGTTAAATTCCTTTTTTCAAAGATAAAAAAAGTTCTAACAACTGACTAAACTGAGTTAGCTAATTGATATTTTTTTTGTTTAAAGTTCGAATTATGATTTATGTCGATTAGAGTTACTTTTTACAAAAAAAAAATTCAGTTTGAACGAGAATTAGTTTGAATGTGAATTAATTATACAGAACACATTTTGTCTTTCAAAAAAAATTGTCTAATTCATGAGCCTAATAAAAATATAGTCTAAGTAAATAATATTGTTCAAAACACAAGATAAAACTATGTTATCCAAATAAGTTTTTCTTTTATTACAATATTATTGGTTAATGTTGATTACAACATATTATTGTATGTATATATCACACGAGTAATATAAAGTAATGGGGTTTAAGGGAAGGAAGAACTTCAAGTCAATCATATGCAACTCTTGGCGTCAATGCGAAGCATTGTGCATGAATGGATTGATTCATCTTCTCTTCTATTTGCTTCACCACATTAATTCTTAACCACATGCTTTTTCATCATTTCTCTTGAAGTATTTAGGTGAGAAGTTTTCCACTTTCCCAAATTTGATATGTTGTTTGAGAGGTGTTCTCTCTCTTTCTCACTCTTATTTACATGCATACCTACATATGTATATGTATATGTATATGTATATATATATCTATAATTTCTTTTCCTCTTCTCAACCACTAAGGGGGACGACTTATGATAGCTTTGTGATATATAGGTGAGAAGTTTGATGTAAACTAATTACTAAACACTTGAAAGGAATTCCCATTTATTCTAGTTAGGTTATACCTATAAAGTTTTGGTATATCTTTCAAGTTATAACTAAACTTAGTAAGGAAATTCTTTACACCAAAATTAGTCCTTTTCTACAAGTGTCCAATCATTTCAATGCTATTATTTTACATTCTTCCATTCAATCAAGCACATAAAATAAACCCCATTTTTCTCTATATATCTTTTTTCTCTTTTCTGATATGTTCATGTGTATATATATATATATATATAATTTGGAGATAAAATAGAAATAATTAGCTAGGATTGTGATCTTGAAACCAGCTTTACTGAATTTGTTGAGAAGAATCCTTAGCAAACAATTGTAACCAAAAGATACCAAATGGACCACAAATATTAATTATTATATACTTATGGGAAACTTGTCTTACTTCTTCATTGGTGAAGTATATTGTAGCAATCATACACCTTGGCCGGTGGACTTTTGCCCACTCTCTACAATATCCAATTTTTTTAAATAAATCAAGAAATTCAATCCTAACATTTTTTTAAAAAATTTTGTTTTGACTATGTCTAAATTTATTATCTTAAAAAAATTATAAATAATAATTAAGAAGTGGGAAATGCTTAGAATAATTTCTTGCCAACCAAAATTTTGTCATCGGAGAGAGAGAGAGAAAGAAGTAGAGAAGAGTAATATATATATTCCAACAACTACGCGTACCCTAAAGTTTAGACTTCGTCTTCAGTTTCTCACCTACAAGAATATATATATAATATATATATATATAATATATATATATGTAAAAGACTGATATAGATATAAACAATCATTCAATTCCATAACTTCCCATGTCTCCACCATTAGTAGTACACAATATTTAATATTTTCTAACCTCAGTTTTTTCCTTCAAGAATTTCCCTCTTTATTGAGGAATTCATTTCTTCCCCATGCTTCTTTGCTTGTGTAGTTCTCCTTGCATTCAATTCTTTGATGCTGCTGCTGCTGCTCCTGATGTTGAAATGACTCCCAACTTTTCTTCATTTCATTCTCTCTATACATACATATACTTACATATATATAACATTTGCTGACATTTTCTTTTGTCTATAATACATATGACATGTTCATGTGCTCATTAATCAAGATCTAATAAGCAAGCAGCCAGGAATAATATATCATCTCCATCATCTCCATTACTTAGTTAAATCTTTCTCATATGGATCTGGTTAGACAGAGACAATATTATCTTCTTCATGAAGAATCTCAAGCTTTTTCTCCTCCAATCACAGCAGAGCATTCTTCTTCACACTCTGGTTTTCCAATCATTGTAGTAGCCATTATTGGTATATTTGCTACAGGTTTCTTGCTGGTTAGCTACTATGTCTTTGTGATCAAATGCTGCTTGAATTGGCACAGAATTGACCTTCTCAGACGGTTTTCCTTCTCAAGAGACGGGGAATGGAGAACCATCCTTTAACGGTTAATATTTACTCTCCACCACCATCAGCACTAGTTGTTGATCAAATCAACAGGGGACTTGATGAAGCAGTCATCCGGACAATCCCAATTTTTCAGTACAGGAAAAGTTATGACAGTAAAGAAAATGATTATATTAGTAGTGAATGTGCTGTTTGTCTGAATGAGTTTCAAGAAGAGGAAAAGCTCAGAATCATCCCAAATTGTGGTCATTTTTTTCACATTGATTGTATTGATATTTGGCTTCAAAACAATGCAAATTGCCCACTTTGCAGGAACAGTAGTTTGGATCAACAAATCTTGCCATTGCCATTGCCATTTCCATTTCCATTGCCAACTATGTCTTCTTCTCCTCCTCCTCCTCCTCAGGCTCAAGATCCTAATGAAGAATATGTTGTGATTGAAATTGGTAATGAACAGAGCCGAACCAATAATGATGACCAAGAAAGAATACTAATGATGAATTATGGAGAAGAAGCCCCTTATAAACAAGTATTCCAAAAGAAGAAGAAAAAGTTGCATCATATTTCAAGTATGGGAGATGAGTGCATTGATACTAGGAAGAAAGATGATAACTTTGTGATTCAACCCATAAGAAGATCCATTTCAATGGATTCCGCAGCCGATCCCCATCTTTATTTAGCTGTTCAAGAGATTATGCACCAAATTCAGCAGCAGCAGAATGTAAATCCTAGTGAAGGTTGTGGTGGTAGCAGTAGCAGTAGCAGAATTAGAAGATCATTTTTTTCTTTTGGACATGGAAAGGGTTCAAGAAATGCTGTTCTACCTGTCCATTTGGAACCATAACAAGGCCAGGACAATATTGATTTTTTTTATAAAAAATTTACTTTTATTACTAGGGAAGATTGTAATATATTGAATTAATGAAAGAAATTTTTTTTTTTATCACTGTCATGATTCAAACTCGAATCTTTATATATATATATATATATTTGTATCACTGTAATGACAATAATAGGAGGGGAGGGGAGGAGAGGACAGAAGAACAAAATTGACCCCAAAAGCAATGATTAATGATTTATATGCATCATTGCTTAAACAACCTTTCTGTCTCTCTGTTATCATTTCAAGATTCCAATTTGTTTACAGTTTGCAATGAGTGATTTCTTGGTTTATTTTCTTTCAAAAAATGCAGAAGAATCAAGAAAAAATTGAGAAAGAGGGGCCTGTCTGGTTTCAATCATGTTTAAGGTACACAGTGAGAGGTCCACTTTTCTTAATTAAAGAAAAACAAACATACGACAAAATTCAAGAACCAAATCTTCATTTGTTGTCAATGAGGTTGGTGTATCTGGTAATGGTTGATACATATAATATATATATACACACGTATAGTTATAGTTTAGCAGCAGCAAAAAATTGTTTTTTTGGTTTTCATTGAATTACTCAGTACTGTCTGAAGAATGATTCAGCTTCCCTGCAGGTTTGATTTCTGGAAAACCTACCAAACAATAATGCTTATGTTGTACAAAATACTTATATATATATATATATATATATATATATATATATATATTAAAGTATTGTTATTATGAAATATATATTAATAGAAATACTGGTTTTTTGTTATAAAGAATTATTTTAAGTTTTAATTTTTTTTTTTACAAAAAGAAGATATAATAAGTTTAACAAATGTTATTATTATTTTTATTAGAATAGTTGTTATTTTATAAATTTTTTTTCAAATTTGATATATATATATATATGTATGTATGTACTTGTGTGATTATCTGTTACAAATGTTTGGACTTAATGGACATTTTGCTGACGTGACGTGGCAAACTAATCTTTGATCATCTTCCTTGAACAGTTTTTTTTTTAAGATTTGCAGAAAATTCACAGCAGAAGAACTGCAAGCAGCCATGAAGATTATGGTAGCAATCAAAAGGGTCATTGATTACACTGTCAAAATTCGGGTTAAACCCGACAAGGTTTGAGAAATATACATGCAAAACTATCCCAAAATCCTTTCTTTGCTTGTTTTTTCTTTTTTTTTTTTTCCGCAGATTTTGGTTTGATTTCAATTGAATCCACAGAGCGGCGTGGAGACGAAAAATGTGAAGATGTCGATGAATCCCTTTTGTGAAATAGCGTTAGAAGAAGCTATTCGAATAAAAGAGTCGGGTTTTGCTTCGGAAGTTATAGCGGTCAGTATGGGTCCGACCCAAGTTGTGGAGACTCTAAGAACCGGATTGGCAATGGGTGCTGATCGAGCTATACACGTTGATTATCCCGGAACTCTCTATCCCCTTTCTGTTGCAAAAATTCTCAAAGCTCTTGTCCAGGTCGAGAATCCGGGTTTGCTTTTGCTGGGCAAACAGGTTTGAATTTTTTTATTTTCCCCTTTTTTGTGTGTTCAGTTTATTTATACAGATTTCTCTAGTCTTAGTTTTGAAACTTCAGTCATTATGAATAAGGATGGTAACTTTATTGATGAGAACAGTAAGATAAGGTTGTTCTACCCTGATGTATGATGTTTAAATTGGTAGCATTCAATATATATTATGTATACTTTCCCTTTGATAACTATGGTGTTCGATTTACTTTTCATGTGGTTTCACTATTATTATATCAAAATCTTACTATTATTATTACTGTTATCTTGCTAAGGTTTGTTGTTATTTTGGGCCTTATGTTTTCAAAATGTTTGTGGATTCTTACTATCAAACACCTTGTATTGTACACTACTTGTTTAAGAGCTCACACAGAAATGTAATAACTGACAGTTGAGATGCAGGCAATTGATGATGATTGTAACCAGACGGGCCAAATGGTTGCAGGGCTTCTGAAGTGGCCACAGGGAACCTTTGCTTCCAAGGTTGGCCTTGTGTACAAGTATTTATAATTTGGATAAGTTATATTCTCAGTGAGAAGAAGGATAATGATTCCTCTTTGCCTTTACTGCACTCTGAATGTCTGAATATCACCAGTATTCCATACTTGCATTCTCTCTGTCTTGCTGAAAATTTTTATTCCATTTCTGGTCATAGAAAATTTACTTGTGTTCTTTGCAGCTTGTGTTTGATAAAGAAAAGAAAACTGCAACAGTGGATAGAGAGGTTGATGGTGGCATTGAGACTTTATGCTTGGATTTGCCTGCTGTGATCACGTAATTTTCTGTTCATTTACTACTACTTTTGGGCTTTATGTTCGTTTATTTATCAATGGAGTGCTCTGCAACAAATTTTAGGGTATATGTATTTCTCTTTTCTAAGAACACGATTTTGACGACAATTCATGAGACATTCTTTTGGTAATATGTATTACATATGTGAGGATGACTTAAAAGTACACTGAATTTGTCTGGTAACAGTATATATTCCTGCTTTCTTTTTGATATTCCTGGTGACCCTTGTGATATCTTGAGGCAAAAAGTATAGATCTTAATTGAGGAAGCAATAGCATTTCATAAACACGAAGGGGTAATATTGCTACTTGTCAGATGTCTTTTGGTATTTGAGTTGAATTATAGACTTGGGCACAACATGCATAATTATATCATATGCATTGCTGACCAAGATATGGACATCTTGGGTTCTGTGGTTTACTTGGTAGATCTTTTTGCCCCACTGTTTCTTTCTCTTATCCTTGAGTTGGACCTGTTTTTTTCATATGTTTCTGGACAAGTAGTTTAAGAGGAGAATGTTACATTCCTAACTTTTCTGATATTATATACTGTTATCTAGATTTCACAACTCAAGCATGGTTATGCTTATGACCAGTAGTAATGTGAAAGTAAATAAGGATTGTATTTTCTCATTTATAGAGTCACTGAAACTGCTCGTATTAGTTTTTATTGTATTAAAGTATAGTGGATTAGCTTGCCTTGCTAAATAAATGATTCGATTAGTCTAATAACAAACGATTATTCATTTTGACTTTGGATTATGAGTGGTAAGGAATATTGGTAGCATCTTTTCAAGACAACAATGTATTGGACATATTTTTGTTTCTAGGATTTGATTCTTTAGCAGTGGGGGTGGTGGAGCTTAACACTTAAGCAGAGAACTGATACTGAATTGCCTAGTTAGCTAAGATGCTACCATAGTGTAGTATCAGTAAAGCTACTTACTTTACTGCTGTCTATTTCTCTATGTTGGCTAATCTTTTCTTCGAATAGCATATTTGAAAGAAAAAGAAGAAGCCAACTTGTGCCTTCCATGTTGCTATGACACATATTTAAATGTAGGGAGAGAACTTGAATATATGTATGTATGTATCTATCAATTCGATACCAAGTTGCTCTCTTCTCGAGAAATGATTGTGAAGACTAGGGTAGGTAGGTAAGTAGGTAGTTCTCTAAATAGTCCATGAAAATGACAATAAAAAGGTTGTAGACATCTTTATATCATTCTCAATGAAGTACTTGTCCATGCCTCAGCTACTGATCTGATCTGCTCCATATTGCAGGAGTGATCTGAGACTGAACCAGCCAAGATATGCAACACTTCCAAACATAATGAAAGCAAAATCAAAGCCAATAAAGAAATATACTCCTGAGGAATTGAAGGTAGAAGTTAAATCCAATATCGAGGTTGTTGAGGTAACTGAACCTCCCAAGAGAAAAGCAGGTGTTATGGTTTCTTCAGTAGATGAACTAATTGATAAGCTTAAGAATGAAGCACGTGTTATTTGATCACCATTTATGTTGTTTTTGCTGCTGTAATTCATTTATCTACTCAATATCAATCTAGAAACTTCCAAAGGAGCTATGGCAGAATCCATTTTGGAATATTGTTTGTGTATAATGAAAACTGCTGTATTCTTATACAAGAAACTTGTGAAGGTCTTTTCTTTTGTATTATCGTAATATAACGCATTTTTGAAACATGCTTATAATTTTAACATGTATTACTAAAAGATCATGTGATAAAATTTTGACATAGATTACATCCACGTGAATTTCGTGGTTGTTATTTAACTATTCTACAGCAAATTTTTTATTTTTATATTTGATAAAATCTTATATAAATCTTATGGTCATTTTTTATATCTATTTTTAGATTGTAATTTAACAAAAATAATAGTTTAGATTGGAAGTTTTAAAATAAAGATAAAATAGTTGTTAGGACATAATTTTAGAAAGAAAAAAAAAAAAAAAAAAGCCAATTATGTTATGGTAAAAAGGAACATAAGGAAATAACAGTAAAAAATTAGTGTGGACATTCTTGAAGATATTGTCCTAAAATTGCTGTGCGGCGGCACAGTATCACCATCACCGGATAAAGGAGACCACGACAAGCAAATTACCTTCATAAAAGCCATCCAAAATTGATCCTTTTTTTAAAAAAAAATTTGTAAATTTTGTAAAAGCCTATTTTATGACATCCGAATCCCATCTCGTGACACTTTGTCTTATTTTTCCAATTATTATTAGCATTTACTTCTCTTCTGCTATTGAATATTGGTCCACCTCCAGGAATCATCAATAGTAAAAAGATAGGGAAAAAGAAAAAAAAAAAAAATCAATCGAGAAAAAGAGGAACCGTATTTGATTTTGATGCAAATCCCATTTCCCAAAAACGGGGTCTTGCATCAGCAGTAACGGAAAAGGAAGAAGGGGGAGAAAAAAGGGGCGGCTGGCAACAGCAGCCAGATGTGAATCAAGAAGAGTGAATTGAAATCAATCCAGGGAAAAAAAGTTGAAAAAAAAGCGGTGCTTTTAAGGGATTTTATTGATCAAGAGAGAAGGGGTTTGATTGGTGATAACATGAAGAACAGCCCCTGGGAGGATATAGACTTGATAGACATCAACAATTTTATAGATGATGTCGCTCTGGAGAATGCTAATGATCCCTATTCCTATTGGAACAACCAGGATTACAGGTAATTTTTTTCAGTTTTATGTATTGTGTTTTTCTCTATGTAAAGATTCCTTTTTGAAAGTAAATGACTGCATTATTTGAACTTGATTTGATCTACAGTTGAAAGTTTCATTTCTGTTTTCCCTTCATTTTTGGGGGTTTTTAGAGGATGGTGTTGGATTGTGCTTAATTTGATGATTTTACTATTAATTTAAGGAACTTTAAACTGTGATGTCTTTTAATCGAATTTTTTTCTGGCTGGGTAATACCTGATTACTTATAACTGGTAACGATTCAGATTTCCTTATATATGTATTATTGAATGAAATCTGTATGTTTTTGGCTGCCTTTTCTTCCCTCTGATTTTTTTCATCAGTTTTTCTGGCGTTTGTTTAGGCTTCAATGAATTACAAAATGAGAAGGAAAAAACAATTAGAAAAGTACATTGAAAGATGCAAATCCCTTGTGGAAAGGGTGAGGGGAAACTGCAAGTAGACGAGTCTTTACATTCTCTGTGTGTTCTTCATGCTCATATTTTTATGAGTAGTTCACTCCAGTATGACTTATAGATTAGAGTACAAAATGGAAAACTACTCCTGATTCCCTGGAACTAAGAAATCTTGTCCTAAATCTTTTGGGGGAAAGAGGAGTTTTTCTTGTACAGAAATTATGTCTGGATATATTGAAATGATTGGTTTCATGGTTGCAGTGCTAGTTTGGATATTGATGCATCACTAACCAGTGCTCCTTCACAAGAGAAGGAATGTGCAGAAATTGAATGCCCGCGCAAGAGGTACTCTCCATTCGAGATTTTATTCTTAGAGATATTTCTTTTTCCTATTTTCGTGCATTTATATATGCTTACTTGAATTTCTTAGGAAATTCAAAATTCATGTTATTCCATAAACTCAAAGGGAAAGATGTTATTTGTAGAAATTTCTCCATAAATTTCTTGCATACTGTTGCTTTCTCCTTTAGTAGGATGGTTTTTTATGCAATTGAGGATCTGTAATTTGGTCGAGGGGAACATCAATTTTTTCTGCACTTGGGCAAATGAGCTGTAGATATCATTCCTAACCATTGGTATTTAATGAACAGAGGACGAGGTGAGTCATGTAACAAACTCGGATCCAAAGCTTGCCGTGAGAAGTTGAGGAGGGAGAAGTTGAATGACAAGTATGAATTTCATTTCTAATGGCATCTAATTTCCTCCATTTTTCTTGTCTCGAGTATCGGTAATGCACTTCAATTCTGCATATATTGAAACTGATGGTTAATTACAGACACTTGAGTAAAAACATCTGATTTGGTTTCATATAAGTTGCTCTGTCATGATATTTTTGGATAATAATTAAGCCCACCTGCAGGTTTTCAGAATTGTGCTCCACATTGGAACCTGGGAGACCTGTGAAAACTGACAAATTGGCAATACTTGGTGATGCAATTCGAGCTCTGAACCAGCTAAGATCTGAAGCTCTGGAATACAAAGAGTCAAATGAGAAATTATTGGAAGAGATCAAAACTTTGAAGGTTATTACATATCTAATCTACAAATCTCTACAAATCAGATGCATGCTAATTTACTCTTCCTGGTGGTTCCTCTTAAAACAGGCTGAAAAGAACGAACTTCGTGAAGAGAAACTTAAACTAAAGGCAGATAAAGAGAAGATGGAGCAAGTCACGAGTGTTCCACCTCCTGGATTTATGGCACCTCATCCAGCAGCTTATCAGGCTGGAATGAACAAAATGGCTGTTTTTCCAGGATATGGCTTGGTGCCCATGTGGCAGTATTTACCTCCAGCTAATCGAGATACATCTCAAGATCATAAACTCAGGCCTCCTGCAGCTTAAGAAATAGTTGAGAAAGGTGCATATTTTAGATGTCTTCACAATTCTGGAATTCAATCTTGGAATATCCACAGCGCTATCTGTAAATACTATGATATTCCAAATTGCTGCTCTTTTAATCCCTTTTTCCCTTTTAGTCTCTTCATTAATGAAGTGTGAATACCATTAATCTGAATGGAAATTGGATCATCTTCTTGACTAGTTTTTCATTTCTTGTCTGAACTTTCATGTCAGATATCCTTTGAATTGGTCCTTCTCTCATTGTCTGTTTCTCGATTTTATCATTTTCTAATTCAATTATGTGGAAGGAGAGATCTAAATAATGCAGTTTGCTAAGAACTTTCTGTGCTCTTTCTATATGTTCCATGGAATTATTTGCTCATAAATAAAATATCCTGCCACTATGAGACTGGGCATTTGAGCATTTTTGTTTATTAATTGTTGCTTCTTTCAGTGTGTCATCCCTTGACTCATTGTTCTTTGATTATCTTTATTTAGTTTTCCCCATTACATATCTCATTAGTCTCCAGGAGGAGCTCCATCTTTTAACATTTTTTAAGGTTGTCCCCTTAAAAAAAAATTACTTTGTCTGCGAAGTTACCCGTTGCACGGGATCTTCCTGCTCTGGTATGCATTCCTCATCCAAAATCTTGGGTGGTTTTCCATCATGAGCTTTGCCCCAGAGGAGCAAGTAAAGACCAATAATGACAACGATTCCGCCTATTATGCTGAAATTGTTACCAAATAAAAACTTTCAGAATGGAAGCTGAGGTTTGTTTAATCAGTGAAATATATACAAATATATATATATATATAACTACAGTTGCAGAAGGATACTCAATACCTGCCTATATACAGCTTTTCTCCAAGAACAGAGTATGCTGTGATAGCCGCTAGAATTGTACTGACTGGATAATAGATGGTGACAAAAACAGGTCCTTTTTCTTGAGTACACCATAATTGAAAGAAGGTTATCAAACCAGATATCACTACCCCCTGCAGCCATGAGAAACTATTTGATTCAAAAAGAATTCAGAAATAATCAAGATATATATATATATATATATATATATAAAATAGTCACTCACCCCATACATGGTAGACCAGAAATCAATATCTAAACCAATCTTCCAAGTTGCCCTGTCATGGTGAACTATAACTGTATACACTGCTGACTGAGCTGATCCAATGAAATTCATCCATGTTGCCAGTGACAATTGTGCTGGATATCTCTTTAAGGTTGAAGCCTGCAGAAAAAAAAAAAAATAAAAAAAAAAAAAAATATATATATATATATATAATTTATATAGTTACCATTACAATCATGTCTGAATTTGTTTCATAGGATTTTGAGTAGCAACCTGCATTATGTACCGCATGGACAATGTTATGCAGCTTGCAACACAAAGCATGGATCCTTTCAACCAACTTTCATGGATAACAGTTCTTCCTTTGATATGTATCAGAGGAGGCCATGGATTTCTCAATGTATATCCCTTGTATAATGTCATAGTCATTACACCAGCTAAGGAAACTAAGGTTCCAAAAACTTTGGCTAATCCTCGGAGGCTCCGAAAATCAACAATTTCCATCCTACATGAGAATTCATTCATCAATAAATCACTATAAAAAGTATGTAAGAAAAAGGAATATCAATATAAGTACCTGAGTATGACAGCCAGTATAAAAGTCAAGCAAGAAATGGTGTTCACCATTGATGCAACAAAAGTTGGAGAAGTATATGGCATGCTTTCAAAATACATGTTCAATGTCAAACAAATCCTAACAAAAAAAAAAAAAAAAAATTAGTAATTTGTCACTCTTTGTGGGGGAAAAGAAAGAAAAGAACTTACCCCACAAAGGAAAGAAAAGAAATCTCCAGGAACAGGGCTACTGTCAACTTTGGCCTTATGTTTCTGCTTGATCAAGAAACACCAAAAGAAAACCTTTTTATCAAAGACTTTACAGAAAATCAGCAATCAGAAATCAAGAATTCTGCATGTTAATTTTATAGTACCTCTCAAGAAAATAGGCAAAAGGGAGTAATACTAATCCGGAAACTGCGTGTCTGTAAGTTATGTAGACATTAGGATTCATTCCATGGTTGAAAGAAGCTTCTGTAATGAAATACACGAAAGTGAATGAAATCTGAGCCAGAATCATAAGAATGTGTGGCTGACAACATTTGTAAGCGCCCATTTAATTACTGCTGCTGTGTTTCAATTCAGTACTGCTATAAAAAAAAAAAAAAAACTGCAGGATTAGATGTAGTTGTTTCATAAGTCTACTATACCATATCAGATTACTTCAAATTTGTATGTATATATTGATATATATAGAGAGAGAGTATTCAGTTGGTCTGGGAAAAGAAATTAGAATATAGTAAAAAGACATTAGTAGTGGATTCATGTACTTAATCACTACTAGTGCAAGAATTGTCTTCTTCCAATTTCAATTTTCTGTTCTTACAAATCATGTGGAAATTGATCATGCCGCACCGAATGGTATTTTTCTTTTTCTCCTTCAAAATTACTAAATTCATTTTTATATATTATTATATAAATAAAATATCCTCTTTCCAAATTCAAACAAAAGATAAAACCATTCTAACATTAATTTGTTTAACAAAAACCTCTGTCATAGATAACACTCCTTAAAGTACTCCCTCTTTGTTTAAGGTTGCACGAAATTCAAGGATATTTGTAAGAACCCTATATTGTTTGTTTCTCCTTGTACTCCATTGAAAAGTCATATAAAGAAATCTACATTCTCGAACGACATGAAAAATAAAAGCAATAAAAATTGTAAAGCAAACTGTTCTTGGCAGGAGGATAACTACTTGTATGAGGTACTTTTTTTAAAATCAAACTAAATTTAGTAAGTTCATGATTACTAAAGACAATCTAACCGAAGTGAAACTTTTATATATATATGGAGATGGACATTGATTCAATAAGGGAGTCAAAATATCTAATAGAATTCCAAAATATTGCTTGTGAAGCATCAAATACAAAATCTTGATCCTCTACGGATCATTGAAGCCAAAAATCTTGAGCTCACTTTTGTTATGGTAGGAAAAAAAAACTTCCAAGAACTTTGTTTAGTAAGTGTTCCTTCTTTGGATGATCCCTTGTGTAATACCTGAGTCGATCCAATTAAGTTACTTATTATAAGTTTCTAATTAAGTTAATAAATAAATAATTTATTATTATTATTATTATTGGTCGAATTAAAATATATAAAAAATATTAGAGATTAATTAATAAAAAGTTAAATATTTTAACCTAATTAGGTTATATCAAATAAGAATAATTTTGAGGGACATAATTTGAAGAAAAAGAGAGAGAAATATCATAGAGTAGAGGCGGAAGATGAGAAATATAGAGTTTGGAGAAAAAGAAAAAGAAAAAGAAAACGAAAGAGACAGTTATCAAAATAATTCTCAAGTTTTACCTCAAAAGTTATTATTTGTTTCATAATCTAAAAGTCGCCAAAAGTTATTATTCGTTTCATAATCCTGCTAGAGAGCAAAAGAAATTAGGGTTTTATGAATCTCTAGAAGGTGGTGAAAAAGGTAAGATTTTTTTTAGTGTTTTTAGTGGTTTTGATTTTGATTAGACAACAAGGTCATATGATTAAGATATAGTTATAAATTAAGTTCTAATTTTTTTATTAAATGGATTGTTGGCAAAAATTTAAGAGTAGAATACTTAAACTGATTTGAATCAAACGATCAGTCGAGGTAGGTGGACGATCCTTTTTTGTTTTTTTTAATTTACTATCATCTAATATTTTTTAAAAGATATTGAATTTGAAGTTTTAATTTTTGAAAAATTTAGGATTTTGAATTGGTTTCTAGTTTCGTGCATGTGATTGTGATTTTTTTATTGTTAAGTAAAAGTTTGTTTTTTTAGTTTTGATTATTAAAAATTTAAAATTTTATAAATATAAGTTTTTTTATGTTTTAATAAGTATTCTGCTTTTAAATATATTTAGTATTTTTTTTCATTATGAATCATTTTAATTAAATTTTTTTATTATATATATATATAAAAGAAAATCGAACATGAGACTTTTGAATGTATAGATATAATAAATATATTAGGTTATTATTATTATTTAATGAAAATATAGAAAATACCTTCTTAATAAATATTTTATATTCTTTTATATATATATATATATTATTAAATTATCTTTTAAATTAAGAGTTTATATTTTTTTTTATATAATATTCATTAAATTATTATTTTAAAATAAAAGATATTTTTTAAAATTTAAGTATTGTAAATATTTTAAATTATTATTTTAAAATAAAAAATATTTTTCTTAATTCTATTATTGTTAGATATTTCAAATTATTATTTTAAAATAAAGTATATTTTTCTTAAATCTAGTATGGATAAAATATTTTAGAATGATAATGTTTTACACTGAAATTTTATAAAAGTAAGTTAAATGTAAATTTTTACACTTGATTTTATTAGGGATTAACTTGATGGATAGCAATAAGAATAATATGTTCTACCATATATAAATAAGGCTCTTTTCTAACAGGTATAAAGTTAGGAACTGGTATAAGTTAACACTCGCAAAATATTCATATTATTCCCCCAATAATCAAAGAAAACATATTGATTGAATGTTTGTTTTCTTTTGTTTTGAACTATGCAGGTTTTTGAATAAATTATTATAAAATATTTATTTTATGTTTATAGATAAAAGTATTGAAAAATATTTATTGTTATTGTTATTATTTTAAGATTTATTATCTTTTATTATTTTCTATTTATAGATAAAAGTGTTGAAAAATATTTATTATTATTAATATTATTTTAAGATTTATTATCTTTTATCATTTCTCATTTATAGGTAAAAAGTATTTGAAAGTGTTTATTATTTTTATAAAAAATATTTATTTTTAAATTAAAGATTTTTTTTAAAGGAAGAATTATTCTATTTACATAAGACTGTGAAAATATTAAGTTAAAAGATGATGATTACTAGATGAATGACTTTAATAAGAGTCTTAGAACATTTTTAGTTTGTTTGTCTTGTTAGAATAGAATTTTTATTGTATTAGGAGTTTGAATTTATTGAGTGGGGATTGTTATTAAATAAATTTTAAAATTTTGGATGATATTTTATGGATTGTTTCAAGTTAATAGTTTATTTAATTGTTTTAATTAATTGAAAGTAAGTGACTTGACATTCTTTGAAAAAATTTAAGGAATGTAACTGTGTTACGTCTTAAATTTGAGAATTTAATTCACGAACTAAGTCCGGAGACATGACACCTTGTTTCATTATATGCTACTTCATATTACTTAGTTTGTGGAATCATCAATTTTGTGGGATTTTCCTGCTCTCCTGTGCATTCCTCATCCGGAATCTTGGCTGGCTTTTCATCATTTTCTTTGCCCCATAGGAGCAAGTAGAGACCAGCAATGACAATGATTCCACCTATTATGCTGAAAATATAGAAAGAAGAGTGAAGATTATTAAAATCAATCCGTGGAGTTGCGAGCCCGTGGTACTTATTCAATGTGGGACGAGAATTAAAAAACACAATTTGATGCAAATTATTACCTGCCAACATACAGCTTTTCTCCAAGAGCGAAGTATGCTATGACTGCCACTAGAATTGTACAGACTGGATTGAACATGGTGACAAAAACAGGTCCTTTTTCTTCAGTGCACCATAGTTGAACAAAGATTACTATACCAGATATCACTATCCCCTGCAGTCACATGGTATAAAATTTTCAAATTCCGAATTCCAAAATAATCATAATCTGATTTGAGATATCAGTTCTGTAAAACTATATACAAACACTCACCCCATATACAGTAGACCAGAAATCAATGTTGAAACCAATCGTCCAAGCTGCCCGGTTATGGTGCACTATAACTGTATAAAGTGCGGATTGAGCTGCTCCAACAAAATTTATCCATGCTGTCAGTGACAACTGTGCTGGATACCTCTTCAAGATAGAAGCCTGCAAATAAATTATCATAATCATAGTCTTGAATGCTCATCTCACTGATTTTCTTTAACAGCATGAAACTTATACAATGTTATATTATGTCAGCTGGTAATGATAGTCTATTTGATAAGTGAGGTATCTTGCTAATTTATGATTTCAACATTGAGTATATATATATCCGTGTATGTGTATATATATATTGGGGTAGCAACCTGCATAATGTACCATATGGACCATGTTATGCAGCTAGAAACAGTAAGCAGAGAGCCCTTCAACCAATTCTCCTGGATAACAGTTTTGCCTTTGAGAAGTAGGAGAGGGTGCCATGGATTTCTCAATGTATTTCCCTTGTATAGTGTCATTGTCATTACACCACCCAATGAAACTAAGGTTCCAAGAACTTTGGCAATTCCTCGAGGGTTTCGAAAATCGACAACCTCCATCCTGGAAAAGATCAGATTGATTGATTAATTAATTAATTATCCCTTCAGATTAGTAAATAAAGTTGTAAACTTTGTGCCTGAAATTACTGAATTTACCTTAGTATGACTGCTAGTATAAAAGTAAGACAAGAAAGGGTGTTCACCATTGATGCAATAAAAGTTGGAGAAGTGTATGTCAAGCTTGCAAAATACATGTTCAAAGTCAAACTTACCCTGAAATAAAAATGATTGAAATGAATATCAGAAACAAAAGTTAATATTTTAAATCATTTAGAAGTAAATTAGTACTATGAATAATCTTACTTACCCCAAGAGGGAAAGAACAAAAATCTCCAGGAACAGTGCTACTGTCAACTTTGGCCTTATTTTTCTGCTTATCAAGAAACACCAGAAAACTTTGATCAAATATTTTGACTGAAAAGAAGTAAGTTCTAGAATGTTCATGATGCACAATTTTACCTTTCAAGAAAATAGGCAAAAGGGAAAACTGCTACTCCAGCAACGATGTGTCGATACGTTACGTAGACATGAGGATTCATTCCATGGTTGAAGGAAGCTTCAGTAATGAAATACAGGAAAGTGTACGCAATCTGAGTTAAAACCATAAGAATATGAGGCTGAAAACGCTTGCAAAAAGTGCCAACTGGAGTAAATGAATTCATTGCCATTAGTAGCAACAGCTTCTGTGTTTACTGCTATACAAACTAAGCTAGATTGATGGACTATCTACAATCTAAATATAATAAAACATTGAATAAAGAATTTTTCTTTTGATTCTCACTGCATGTTGATTACTGATGGCATCCCTGAATTTTTTTTTTTTTTTTTTTTTCTGATTAAAGAACAGAATCAAGATCAAGAAAATGTATTATGGGGTGGGGGAGGGGGAGAGTGGATGATTTTCCTAAAAAAAGATAAAAAAAAAAAAATTCTTGTTATTTTGTCTAATTGCTGCAGAGTGGTCAAATCAAATAAGAGAAGATTACTTGAAAGTTCTGCACTTTATGTAGAATCAAATTAAGAAATGCAGCAAATAAAAAAAAGTAAATTGATTCCACATATCATTGTCTCCCATTACTAAATCTTCTCCCTTCAAATTAATTAACATATGACTAAAAAGGAGAAATTTTTCCTAAACACAAAACATAAAAAAGTAGCATTTATTCTTGAAGGAATATGGTTCTACATTAAGCATTAGAATTTCTGCTATTGCAATGGGGATTCATCACCAGTGTGTCATCATTTCTCCTTTTTTATTGGGAAATTATATATATATGTATGTATATGTGTAAAGATAGAAAGAACTTATATTATTTGTTTATGTTTCATGTTATCCTAGTGTTTCTCACCAAATGTTTCCTGAATAATACACTGTCAGTGGTGCCAAAAGATAAAAGAAAGAAGTATTGGTAGTGGATTTAAAAACGTAATCCCCACTAGATACAGTGCAAGAACATTTTATTATCTTCCCAATAATGAGAATAATATTTTCTCCAAAATCATGTGGAGAATGACTTTGGGGGCACTGTGTCTGCACTTGTTAAGTATAATTAATTAGAATTCTGCTCATTTTTGTCATTTTAAAGATGGAAAAAAAAAAAAAAAAGTTAACCAACTGTAAGAGAAATTCTCCTGAATATTTAAATCCTATTTTAGCACAAAGACATTCACAAAAGTATGCCTAAAATTGATTCTGATGGTTCCATCAGCTGCTACCAAGAAAAGGAATAACATTGAATACTAAAAACTCAGTGTGTGTGTGTTTTTTTCCCCCCAAGTAATTGAATTAACAATAACCTTAAGAGGGAATCATTATGTGCAGAATATGAACAGGCAAGTCTCAGCAACTACACAACAATTTGATGATTATAGCATGAAATAAGTAATTTTTTTTAAACAAATCCTGGGCCTTGTGGAATAAATTCCCATCCTGCAACTTCTAAGCGACTTCAAATTGTGCACCAGCTTCTCATTCCTGACACTATAAACACTATCAGGGCATGGAAAACTTACCTTTTTGAAGGAATGGGGAAAAGAACAACAAAATCATGGTTCCCCATAAGGCCTCTGTCATTTCTCCTATGCTTTCTTGGCACTCGCTGTGCTGCAGAAAAGTCTCAAAAGTAGGTCTGTCCATGGAGGTATATTTTTGTGACAAAAAAGAAAAGAAAGAAAACTTATTGACCCCAATTTTTTGTATTAATCCTTTACTTTTTAAGAAAGGAAAGAAGAATTAATGTCAAAGGAATACATTTCTGAACTATTTTTGCTTGTATAACATTTTGGTAAAACTCTATCTTTACTTTCTCTTATTCACACTTTTGAAATCACAAAAATATAATTACAAAAAGTTGTCAAAAAATATACACACTGCTAACCATCTCTTAGAAGACAGCTAACCTGCAGCCAAAAGCCAAAACATGATTAAAGAGGATATGCTTATTGTTATCCAACTCAGGAAAGCCGACGCCACAGCCAACTGGAACTGTGTGCATTCGTTCCCAAATCTGCA
The DNA here is from genome assembly GCA_027405835.1 of Asclepias syriaca. Taxonomy (NCBI): domain Eukaryota; kingdom Viridiplantae; phylum Streptophyta; class Magnoliopsida; order Gentianales; family Apocynaceae; genus Asclepias; species Asclepias syriaca. The sequence goes on along the minus strand of CM049925.1, from coordinate 2,933,632 downwards.
ATCTCCAAGATCATGAATGTACAGAATAGTAATACCAGCTGACGAAGATGCTGCAGCAAGGGATAATGTTGCAGTAACCTATAAATGAATTAAACAAAAAGTAAAACTGTTAATTGACTAATGAGAAATAGGAATTTATTTCACCTGAAAAGAGGAAGAGCACGAGCAAGAGACTGACCCAATCTCCTACAGCAAAGAGGCTCACTAAAATAGGATTATGGAGGATTTTCTTTGTAGCCAATGCATATACATCAAAAGAAGCTAGACCAAAACTCCACACGAGTTGCAGCCCCATTGAAGCAATTAAGTAGCTGCAAATAAGAAGCAAATATTTGACAACTTTCTGATAAGAGTAGTAGAAAATTTATGTCTGCTGTATTATGTTGGAAAGAAACTCAACATTTTCAAGCAGATGGAAAAAAAAGAAAGAAAGAAAGATAATTAATAGATTGTGCACCCAGTTTCCTTCCCTGTTTCTTGTCTCTTTCTTTTTGCATTTCTATTTTTGCCATAGTTTCAGCCCTGGTCCAAAGAACTTCATCTGAAAAGAACTCAAAAGAACAGGCCAAAAGCACATGGCAATAGGTCTTGAACACATCTCAGTACAGACCCGATTCTTCTTGATTCAGTTTATCTGCCTATAATTAGGGCTTCCCTTTCGCATGAAAAGTTTTCATCCCCATCTTTTCGTAAGCAACAACAATATTTTGGTTGCAGAGGTTGAATCAACCTAATGGGTCTTCTATGATATGATAAAGGGGAAACTCCATCTTAGCACATTTAGGTACCACGTTAGTTACTTGTTTGAATTTCTTATGCCTTTCTAGGCTCGGATTGTGGCTAGATGAACTATATTTCAATCCAAATGTTAATTTGATGGCTACCTCTTTTCTGTAACAGTTGTCGTAAAAGAAGTTGCAACATCTCTTTGATTTCCTTTTGACCTCTTCATATTGGAGCATCTTGCTTTTTGTTTACTCAATATGCACACCAATTTCTCTTCAAGTTTTGATAGAGTCACTTATAATGTATGTCTCTAATACCAAATTGTTATATGCTCTACTCATGGATTGTGTCACGAACTCATTGACTACGAGTTGATCTTGCTCTTGGATTAATATTACAAAACAACCACTTAAATAGGTTTAAAGGATAGCAAACCGTAGTCCTAATTAGATTAACTAATGAGGCAATAGTATATAGTAGGAAAGAGCATACACTAGTCTGACTAGAACTCATGACTGATGTCTATCTAAACCGAATATAACAAAAATGGAAACATAATTTTGAAAATAACGTAGAAAGTTTGTAATGCTTCAAGAATCATGCTTGGAGAGTACCTCATATAGATTCCTAGTACTATTGATGGCTCAAAGCAATTTCTAAATCGGAATTGTGCATGTAATTGTGTAGCTAGCAGACTGACTCTCCTGACAGGGAATGATGTAGATTATGAATGAAAGAAAGGAAATTGCAAGGACTGTGATTGCCAAAATGATCTCCATTTGTGCTAACAAAACTAAAAAGTAATACAAGAATAATCCATGTTCCTAAATTTGGAAAAGAAAAGGAACGTAACCGTTCTACAAAATGGAGATCTCCCTGATCTCAAGATTGTGATTAACTAAAAAGCATCCAAGAATATGATAGGACAAATACCTTTTGACTTGTCTACATTGTTTTAGTAACAAAAAGATCTTACACCATACAAGTGAGTGCATGACAATAACTAGGAATTTTATATAGTCGAATACTGTTATTTATTTGCTTAATATACTCATTATTTGCCGATAATTTCAAGCTTCCATGCCCTTCTCAGTTATCTTACCAATTAATTTCTCAGAAATTAAACCATATAAATCAATTAGCATCATTCATTATAGTAATTCATAGACACCAAAGTAGCTTCTACTCATATATTGAACTAAGATCAAGGATTCTTCTCTAGTGAAGTAAGCTGGATGTAGAAAAATCCTATACCATCTTAGAGAACAAGAGAAATCATAGGTATGCCAGAGGTACATTGTTGCAGATCTAAGTTCCAGTCAAATAGGTATTCAACTATTTGAAGTTCTTTTCTCCATCAATTCTCCCAATCAAAAGATACAGAAAGGATATTGCTGCTGACTTTTTCCCTTGATTTGCAAAATGCCGATAACTTGCAGTCAAATGAGGAAAAACTATGCCAACAAACACGAGAACAGTTTGCCAAGTCCATCAAACTAACCTTTTGACCTAGTCATTCTTTTCAAAGTTGAAATCAACAAATGGTGTGGTATGAGGTAATTCCCAGAATTTGCAATTGCAAATTGAAATCTTGATGAAATGCTAAATTAGAAGAACAAATTTGGGGAAGTATGGTCATAAAGCTTCAGAACACATTCATCTAAAGCAGATAAGACTTCAGTAAACTACGGAGAGGAGAAGGGGAGAGAGAGAATACCAGAAAGCTGTAATATTGAAGAAGTTTCTAGTTGTGGCCATGGAAGCAATTGAGCCTCCTGCAAATATACACTGTGCCATCCTTAAAATAAGCCCAGTAATAGTACCCGGAGTCCCTGCAAAATCCTTCATTTCCCCCTTCCTTCCAATTGAATGAATTTCAGAATCTTGATTTGTTTCCAACACAACCCATTAGTGAATAGATAGTCTAAATTTCAAAAACCAGAACATCAACAAAACCTTGACATCCCAATTCAAAAAAGAAATAAAATTCAGAATCTTGAAAAAGAATAAGGCGAAATTGTTCAGAACTTTCTTCTCGCCCACTGTAATTGATGATGAAGTAAAGATCAAGAAAACATAAAACAAAATTGGAAAAAGAAAAAAGAAAGAAAGAACAGATTTTGATTTGAACCCTTAATCAATTCTCCTTCTTAGAGAATCCACCATACAAAACTGAGAATTCAAGTAATAATGATGACAATTTATTAAGTGGCAAGAAAATGACGAGAAAGCAATAACAATACTGTTCTTTTCAATTTCTTTTGTGGGTAATAACAAACAATATTACTAGTAGTACTATAACATAACTGTAATAATAATAATAACAAAATTACATTTTGTTCTATTTGAATCAGTTAGAGAAATACCGGCTGAAACAAACATCATTTTCCTTTTTTTTATATTGTCAATTGTTGTTCTTTGTTAAATTAACTTAAGCATGAGATCAGATGAAGATCTCACTTGCACTTTGGCATGCGTTAAATCTTTTGTTTTTCATTTGAGGCTTGGGTTTCCGACCACGTGGAAATAAATGTATTTTTTTTATTGTAACAATAAGACTAACAATAATTTTATTTTTTTTACTGTGAATTTGTAAAATTGATTATTATTCTATAAATTTTTCAGGAATAAAGGAAAAATTAATAGATCTAAATATTAATATATTTTTTATAAATAAATAAATAAATATATATATATAACTTAGATACCAAATAAATTTTAAAAATATAAAATATTTTGTTTTTCTAATATTTGTTTTTTCCATAAAATATTCTAAACTATTTATAATAAATGTTAAAATAGAAGTATATTTGTTTTTAACAATTTGGAGGTTACATGTCCAAGAAAATTGCCGAGTGCTTATCATCCAGAAAATGTTTCTTCTTTGTAATGATTTATTTATAGTGATCATTTAAAACTTATTAAAAAAATAGTATTTTTTTAAAACATATATTTATTTCAAATCAAATATATCACTTAACATTAATAAATTAATAAATCAAATATATCACTTAACATTAATAAATTAATAATGATTTCAATTATATAGTTTACCTGGAATTTTTTGTTTTATTATGTTTTTTTTAATTAATTTTTTTAATAAAGTCAATTTAGTGCTTCGTATTGAATTAAAATTGTATCTTGTAAATAAATAGAAGTTTTGATGTGTAAGAAATGATAAAAAATATAATAGAGAAACAAAATATTAATGCAAAAATTTTGAATAAAAAATATTTAAACAGTGAAACTGATCATCAGACAATAGATTGTTTTTGGCAATTATATATTGTATCAGAATGAAAAGAATATATATATATGAATAAAATAATAGAATATAAATTAGAAGGGAACAATAGAGAAGAAAAAAATATACAAATTTCAAAAAATAAATATTTTTTAAGTTTTTCATTCTATTCAATAAATTTTAAACATTATTTATTATAATTGTAAGCATACATTAAAAAGAGAAGACTATATATATAATATATTATATATATATATATATAATATATATATATATATATATTTTATCATTAAAATTTACAACTGAAATATTACAAATTCTGTTAAGAGTAATAGTAAATCAAATCATGAAAATTTTAAATTTAAAATCTATGCAACAATAAAAGCATACAGATAGATCTTCATGCATTCAATTCTGAAACTCAGCAAAATTTGGAAGGCTGTGAATCTCTCTGAAAATCTTTCCATGGATTATCTCAGATCATATATCACATTAAGAGCAAAAAAAAAAAAAAAAAAAAAGTCCACAACTTTTTCAAGATCATCAAGAATCCCAATCCACTCTTTCATGGAGACCAGTTTCAAAGTTCTAATCTTTCCATGGTTACACACGGCCATACTTTACGTACTATTTTTCGGTGCAATTCAAGATCATATCCTTTTTCCTTTTCATTCTTATTATCTCATTTTAATTTTGTCTTCATTGTTCTGATTTAGAAATACGTGAACATTCCATACACTACTAGAAAAATCTAATCTTGATTTAAAGTCATTATTTGAACTACTTAATCGTTAATATCCACACAATTGCTTACCCACAAGAAGTTCCTTGTACACCCTATGTTCTGTATAACACCAGATTAAGACGGTGTATTCATTTTTCAAAACAGTAGTTTATCATTTCTATGAAGAAAAATCTTCAAGAATTGATATTCCATTCCATGTTGGGGGCTTGTCTCTTATGCATGTTATGTTTTTTATATATATATATATGTTTTTGTTCATGTTTTTAAGTATATCAGTAAAACTCAAAAAATTTCTTCATTTCTCTGATACTTACCAGAACCTTCACCACTGAGTTAATTAGATTTAGGAAGCTTGATTATATTGTTTATCCATGGAGACTGAAGAATCCACCACTAGCTTCAAAGTTTTAATGTTGCCATGGTTAGCACATGGCCATATTTTTCCATACTATCAATTAGCAAAAAGGTTGGCAAAGAGAAATTTTCACATATTCTTCTGTTCCACACCTATTAATCTGAGTTCCATCAAGAAAAGTATCAATGGAGACTTATCTGATATTTCCATGGAGTTCATAGAAATCCATCTCCCTGATAATATCCCTGAGCTTCCTCCTCACTACCATACAACTAAAGGGTTACCACCAAACCTGGTGCCTAACCTCATTTTTGCATTTGAGATGTCGAAGACTAGCTTTTCTGACATTATCAGCAGTTTGAAACCTGATCTGCTCATATATGACATTTTCCAACCATGGGCTGCTGAATGTGCTAATTCATTGCAGAAGAAGATACCTTCTATTCATTTCATGACTACAGGTGCAGCAACAGTTTCCCATTTTTATCATAAATCTACTTATGGGTTGTCAGAAAGTAGTCAAATTAGGTATCCTTTCCCAGAAATTTGTGTTAGGGAACATGACAAGAAAAAGTTCCAAGCACAGGCAAGTTCCCATCCAAAACTAAGTGGAAGTGGAAGTGGGAATTTTGCTCTAACTTCTTTGAATGTATCAGATGAAATAGTTCTGATCAAAAGCAGTAGAGTAATTGAGGGTAAATATCTGGATTACCTTACTTCCTTGACAGGAAAAGAATGGCTGCCATTAGGTCCCTTAGTTCATGAACCTCCCCATGTTGAGGAAGACTATTTGCACATCTTCAACTGGCTAAACATGAAAAGCCCTTCTTCTGTAGTGTTTGTTTCTTTCGGCAGCGAATGTTTCCTGTCCAATGCAGAGATAGAAGAGTTAGCACACGGTTTAGAGCTCAGTGGTGTGAACTTCATATGGGTGATAAGGTTTCCAGCAGATGAAAGCACCAAGAAAATATCAGAGGTAGTTTCAGAAGAGTTTCTTGAAAGAACTAAAGGTAGAGGCATGGTTCTAGAAGGATGGGCACCACAAACTAGAATTCTACAGCATCCAAGTACAGGTGGATTTGTGAGTCATTGTGGGTGGAGCTCTGTAGTAGAAGCCTTATACTTTGGTGTTCCTTTGATAGCCATGCCCATGAAGTTTGACCAACCTACTAATGCAAAGTTATTGGTGAACCTTGGTGTTGGCAAAGAGATTCTCCAGGATGAGAATGGAGAACGGAGAAGGGAGGAGATAGCAAAGGTGATCAAGGAGATAATAATAGAGAAGGAAACAGGGGAGGATGTCAAGAAGAAAGTAAGAGAATTAAGTCACAAGCTGAGAATGGAAGAAAAGGAAGTGATGGATCAAGCCATTGATAAGTTGCAGATGATTTGCTTCAACAGCATGCAGCAGAAGGCATCAATGAACCAATAAAGATGATTTAGCATGTTTAATGCATATTGTAGTAAACTACTTATATAATCATTTGCAGTAGAACATAATTCAGCATCAAATTGCAAAACTTTTCATGTTTATCAAGCTAAGGAAAGTAAGACACTCATTGTACCTTAAAGGAAAGCATTATGAATCTCTTGTGATAAGGCCTAAAAGGTGATTATGAAGGTTAAATCCAACAGGGCCTTCTTTTCGAATACCCATGGTTAATTCAGATACCACACAATTCTTATGAGCACTGATATCACAATCAGGACAATAATACACCCAGTGATTTGGTTGTCTTCTTTTCTCACAAGCAAAACAATAGTATTCATCTGTTTCATCTTCAACCAGAGAAGTGAGGATAAGAGGATCCACATGACAGTTATGCTTGACTTTATGTGGAAGCAGTGCACATTTAAAGTCGAGCACAATCTTGCATATCTCACATTCAAAGACTATGTTTCTACAATCATCTTTACAAGATGCACACTTAGTTGAGTAAGGCTGCTTCTTACAAAGAATTAGCGAGTGTTCGTGAATTTCATTTCTAAGTGTTCTTGGAATTGAAGCACACATGGCATGGAGGTTGAAGTAGCAGGTTTTACAGTTGTAAGAGAAACCATCAAGTCCATCATCACAAGTTGCACAGGAGTAGTTAACATTTGGCTGCCTTGACAAAAGAGTAAGAGAATGCTCAGGGTGAATAGGATGTTGAAGATTCTCGGGCAATTCAGCACACCATTTGTGCAGGAAAAAATCACACTTGTTGCATACGTATCCCATTCCTGAGATTTTTCCCCAGCATCCATAGCACATAACTCTATCCTTTTTGTACTCATTGCACAGAGTCAGTGGATGATCATGGCTGAAATGCAGAAGTTCTACCATTTTATTCTCAGAATTTGAGCTCATAGGATCAGACAATTGTGCATTACCCCCACTTAGCAACTCCTTAAAGCACATCCTCAATTTAGCTAACTCATTGTCTTCATCTTGTCCCATCTCAAACTTATACCGGTAGTCCAATGTATTCAGTTGCCTTTTTTCTTGTTTTTCTTGTTCCACCCTATCAGCATCTCTATATGCAAGTTCGGAATGTGCTTCAGAAACAGACACCATACATCTCAAGTGACCAATATATTCACAATCCGCACAATAATAGACTGAACCTTTCACATTCACTCTCTCCTCACAAATAGTACAGTAAAATTCACCAGTTCCATCTTCAATATTCTTCAAAGGTGTGAGTTCAAATAGGTGATCATGGCGTTCATATCTAGCTGTTGATGGTACAGAAGAACACTCTACATGAACAACAAATTACAACTCTTGCAAAATAAGCAGAAACAAGAACCATTCTCACCACAAATGTTGCAAGTAAATGACAAGTAACCATTAGGTGGACAAGCTGAGAAAGTAAGAGAATGCTTATGAACCTGCAACATGAAAGTATATGGCTCAAGTGTGCACTGAAGGTGAAGACTGAAGAAGCAGGTTGCACAATGATAAGTGAAGTCACTGCAGGGACTAGTGCATTTGTTGCACAATACTTTTTGCCCATCAGTATCATTAACAGGTTCTCTCACCAGAGTGAGGGGGTGCTCTTGATGCAGAGGATGTACAGATTTAAGAGGTAATTGGCGACATGAAAGGTGGAGAAAGAAGTTGCATTTGGGACACTTGTAATTGTAACCTGAAACTGACTGTCGGCAAACATAGCAATGAGAACCAGAATCAGATAGAATAGAAATTAATTCTAGAGGATGATCATGCCAAAAGTATTGAATTCCCATCAAGTTTCAATCCGTGCTGGTAGACTTTGGACTGTACAGAAGAAGGCAGGTGGGTTGAAGAATCAAGACTTCAATTTCTCTGCAGTAGTAAATTCATTGACCTCCTTTTATCATTTTCTTTTCTCTAATCCTCCTTCACAGCAAATTCACAAGAAGCATCAAATCAGTACCCCTTGAGAAAGATAGCTCTTCCTTGAACAAAGAGAATCTCCTCAAGAATTTACGGTTCTCTCTGGAAAGATCACACCTTTATCATCCAGCCTCTCCAAAGATTTTCTTGTTTACTTTTTTTTTTTTTTTTTTCTTTTTTGCAGAACTGGAAATGCACAAAAACGTATTTCGTTCCTAAATGATACTATTACGAGTTTGGATATCAATTTGAAGGTAATGAGATCTGTTCAAAAGTACGAGTTCGGAAATACCTTCTCCCACTGAATACAACCTCAAGCAGCACAACCCAACTCGAGAACCACCCTTTTCGACGAAATCCAGGCGACAATTAAGAAATACTATTGGGGAACTGCAAATCTAGGTTTAGTTACAGTAGTCTGCTCTCTTTCTCAACTCAATCAAATGGTTGTAATTCCCTTTACTTCTGCCCTTCCCCCTTATACATACTGAATTTTTTTAATTAATTGTCTTTTGTCATCTGAATTTTAAAAAGCAATTGTCATTGGGTGTTGACATGTGCACACGTCTGCCGAGCATCCACTTTGAAATGATTTTTCTTGTTTTGACCAATTCAAATGTGGGGTTTTCCTTCAAAAGAAAATATACATATACTTTTTTTTTTTTTTTTTTTTTGATAAGTAAAATATACATATACTTATATATATATATATGCAATTTTTACACATGGGAAGAGGGAAAAGTTTTCAAGATTGAAATTTTGGCATTCAATCAAACGCTGTTCTTATTGAAATTTAGTTCTGATACACTCCTTGGAGATGGTAAAGATGGAAATATTCAAACTCTGTTCACCACTACCCCTGCTACTAACAGAAATTTTCATGGCCTAGCAAATTCTGAAATGTTCAAGACCAGATTCATCAATTGGCCTAGCAAAGAAATAACTGATATAATCTAGAACTGTAAATTGTTTATAAAGTGCAGGACTTTCTTCTGATACCAACTCCTTGATGGGTTCATAAATCCTTGGAGGCAAAGCAGCACCAGTGAAAAAGCATGCCACTGAAATTCTTGGTCCTCTACTGTTTGCAATCACTCTGTGCTCCACACTTCTAAACTTGTCATTTGACACAATCTGAAGAAGGTCTGCAATATTGACTACTAAACCTCCTGGTATGGGTTGGACATCAATCCACTGATTGTCATGCAGGCATTGGAGGCCACCAATTTGGTCTTGAAGAAGAACAGTAAGGAAAGCAGGATCCGTGTGCCTGCTTACTCCCAAGGTCAAATCTGGCTCCGGGCATGGTGGATAGTAGTGGCAGACTAGAGTTCTTGCAGTAGCACATCCCATTTCTTTCAAGTTCTCCAGTTTTAAATCAAGAGCTTCAGACAGCAAGTCAAATAAGGTCTCTCCCAGCCTCGTTACATGATTTATGTAGTCTATTATATCATCTCTGTCAATGAGTAAACCAGTATAAGTTAGATTGTATCACAACTTGGAATATTTGTAAGTAAAAAGATTTACCTGCAAGCTGTAGGTAGTTCTTCAGGTTCTTGATCACGAACAAGCAGATTAATGGTCATGGTGTCCCTCCAATTAGCAGCTTTTGATCGATAAAGATCAATGTTGCTTTCATATCTTACCTTCTTATTCCTTTCTCGTGAATAGTACTTTTTCTTAACTTCACCATCTAACTCATGAAACTTACGGATTCCATCTAACATTCCATCCAACACACTTGCAGGAATTCCATGGTTCAGCAGTTGGAAAAAGCCCCAGTTCTGCGATGCTTGTCTCAATTCATCGATAACTTTCTTGTGTTCATCGTCGTCTCCACTTCCTATGCCACTCAGATCTATCACTGGAACTTGAAGATCTGACTGATGATGATGATGATGTTTTACCTCTTTGGAAATCTCCTCTGGTGATCGGATGAATATTTTTGGGAGACTTGTTATACCTGCATCAACTAGCCCTTTAACACCAGCTCGTGTATCATCAAAAGCCTTCAGCTGTTCTAATCTATCATCATCTGCAATTGAATTAGCTGCAGATTCATTGACAGCAGAACTGTCCATTTCCTTCTCCAAATAAAGAAGATGCTCAAGGGCAGATTCCAAGGTACTTATCCACCGTCAAACTTTCTTGATCACATTATTTCAATGGAAAACATTAACAGAGCTATTATCTGAGGGAGGTAAGTTTGTCAACAGAGTACAGCTATGGAAAGCCATTTAATGCATAAAATATTAATGTGAGAATCCTTCTATCATATCCATAAACCTTCACAAATAAATAAATATATATATAATATATATAATTAGGAGCTCCTTTTTGAGGGATCAAAAGAAATAATTATATCAAATTCATCTACTAATATTAAAAAAATGACAAAAGAGGCACAAGAATCATTTACTTGTATAAACAAAACAAAGACAGAGACAACAAAGTCAAGAATGGTTGCTTTAGACAAGTCTATATGGTCATATTTTGAAACAAGAACTAGGTATGACAGAGAAATCCTTATTGTATCTAGACTCATTACTGTATATTACTACAAATTCACATATACTTTCAATGTGGGACAGAGGATGTCTTAGCCTGAACAAGATTCAGTAGATCACATCATATGATATAAAATCTTCATAACTTGAAATGTGAAAGAGAGGAATTTCCATCAAGTCCTTTTGAATCATAGTAGGAAATGAAGTCCCTCAAAGTTATCTCCTTGTACACAGGAGGGTTAGTTTCCGATAATAAGTCTTTGATCGGTCCATACATCCTGTCTGATGGATAAGTATGTGGTGACAAGAAACACGCAACTGATACCCTTGGTCCTGTATGGTTTGCCAGAACTCTATGCTCCACGCTTATAAATTTATCATTAGATATAAGCTGCAGCAACGCATTATCATTTATTAACATGTCTACTAATAGAAAACTTAAGAACAGAAAGTTTTGAAACATAAAGTCAGATATCAGCATAAATATATATATATTATATATATATATATATATATATATATACCTGTAACAAATCACCAATGTTTACAACTAAAGCTCCAGCAACAGGAGGAACATTCATCCAGTGGTTTTGATTAAGAATTTGGAGACCCCCAATTTGATCTTGAAGTAAAATGGTTAGAAAATCAGGATCAGAGTGTTTGGTGGTTCCCATTGTGAGTTCAGGTTGGGGACAAGGTGGATAATAGTGAAACAGAATAACATGACCTTTTGCACAATCCAAACCTAAGAGGTGGTCAGGTTGGAGACCAAGTGCTTCTGATAATAACTCTAATAGAGCACTTCCAAGCTTTATCATTTGTGTAGAATACTCCATGATTATATCTCTACACAATCAAATATTTTCTTTCACGTACTAATTTGTTCATAAAAATTATCAAATGAAAACTTAGTATCAAGAGGCTCAGGTTCATACCTGCAAACTTCAGGCAATTCAGAAGAATCAAGAGGCTCAGGTCCCATAAGACAGAACATAGTATCCCTCCAATTAGCAGACCTCGATTGATACAGATCAAAGTTACTTCCGTACTTCACTTTCTTCTGGGGTTCTCGACTGTAATACAAACTTTTCTCCTCATACGGAAGCTCATGAAAAGCACGGACCTTAGCTAACATTTCTTCCAATATCCAAGTGGGCACACCATGGTTCACCACGTGGAAGAATCCCAGAGACTGTGCTGCAGTTCTAACCCCTTCAATTACGTCTTCCCGTCGACCGGTAAGGTCCACCACCGGGATTTCTAACTGGGTTTCTGATATTGGATAGTCTCGGGCTAGTTCATCGGCTTCCCGGACGAAAATTCTTGGAATTCTTGAAATTCCAGTGTCTACTACGCCTTTTACTCCTGCTTTTGACTCGTCAAAGGCTTTCAGTTCTTGTAATCGATCATAGTTAACCGTTGATGTCAATTCTTCCATGGAGAATTCTGCTATGTTTTTAGTAGCTGATGATGCTTTGGTTTGGAAGCTGGGATTCTTGAAGAAGGAAAGATTGAGGGTGAATTTACTGAACTAAAAATTTCTGTAAAATTAGAGCCATTCAGGTTGTTTAGATTTGTGGACTTGATTGTGTCTACGTTTCAATCCTTTTTTATATTTCAAATTTTAAAATAAAATTACATATATTTTTTTCAACCCACAGACTTCTTGCACTTTTTTTTTTTTTTTCCTTTTTCTAAATTGTAACCTAAAAAGTTACAGAAACAGTTTGTGATCATCACAATCTTTATTAGTGAGTCTCTTGACTTGAGAATCACTTCACTAAAGGAAAATCACCCCTGCAATCAGTTACTGTTCACGGAAATTACAACAAACACACAACAGTTTTCAAACTTCCACCATTTCTTGATATCACAGAAATCTCTGCAGATTGAGGAATCCATATTACATAATTTCAGTTCAGTACATGAGAATTACTTAAGCTAATTCTCCGTGTTTAACTTGAAGGGCGACAAGAAACAGCTACCATCAAGGCCTCTGCTGTACTTCCTTGATATATAATCTTTAACCGTGATCTCTTTGTAGATTGGAGGATTTTTCTCAGATAGCAACTCTTTTATTGGTCCATACAATCTTGGCTCAATCTCTTCTTGAAAATGCGTTCTAAATCCACATGCAACAGAAATTCTTGGCCCAACTTTGTTTGCCAGCACTCTGTGTTGAGCACTCTTGAACTTGTCATTGGTGATCAACTGTAAGAAGAAAAAAAACATCATCAGAATTCAGCTAAAACAAGATGCCGGACAGTAATAACACAAAACTTACAAGCTTTTGAATTATGAATGTCAAGTAAGAATCAGAGTGAGATATTTTCTGTAAACTTGTAACTCAAACTGAATACTGATTTACTTGCCTGTAAAAGATCTGCAATGTTTATGATTAGAGCTCCAGGAGAAAAGGGCACATCAACCCATTGATTTTCATGAAGAACTTGAAGGCCACCTATCTGATCTTGTAGAAGTATGGTTAAAAAACCACTATCTGTGTGTTTGCTTGTGCCAAAAGTTAATTCTGGTTCAGGGCATGCAGGGTAGTAATGTCCAAGAAGTACAAGTCCCTCAGCACAATACATTTCTTTCAGATGATCAGATTTTAGCCCCAAAGCTTCTGATAGCAATTCAAAGAGAGTAAGCCCCAATTTCATCACACAATTTGAGTATCTTACTACTATATCTCTGCAATTCAACATCTAGAGTTAGAAATCAAAACAATAATATAATGAATGTATTCTTATATATTATTATATACTTTCGATGTGGGACGAGTATCACATGTAGTCTAGTAAGTACCTGCAAGTAACTGGTAGATGTGAAGGATGAGGTGGATGAGGAGCCATGGAGCAAGTAAAACTATCTCTCCAATTGCAAGCTGTTCTTGGATTCAATGCAAAATAAGCGTTATAGACAAAGCTCTGAGTGATATCACGAGTGTAAAATTGTCTTTTCACTTGATCATCTTGTTCAAAAAACCTGCGAACTCCATCTCTCATTTCATCCAAAACATCTTCTGGTATCCCGTGGTTAACTATCTGGAAGAAGCCCCATTTCTCACTTGCACTTCGAATTTTCTCTACAATTTCAGGGCGAATTTCAGAACTTCTATTGATGCCATCCAAATCTATGAGTGGCAGAATCTTGGACTCAGATTTCTCAGACAGAGAACTTTGATCAAGATCAGTTCTTTCTTTCTCGATGAAGATACGAGGAATCTTGTTATCCCTGAATCTACCAACCCTTTTACACCGGATTTTGTATCATCAAAGGCCTTAAGTTCACTTACATATTCAGCTTCTGAAATATCCTTCATTTTTTCCACTTCTTTCTGCTATGAACAAGGAGGAAATGGCGATAGAAATTATATGGTTGGGAAGACTTACTGAGTATATTGACAGTGACCTTATTGTCTGTTTCTTAAGAATGTCTTTTTCTAAATAATTGATGCCACTAAGTGAAAGAAGGAGCCATGTGAAAGCAAGAAAAGGGAAGAAGCCGTTTTTATAGAAAAAAAGGAATGAAGCCGTTAGACTCATTCCAAACATAGAATAGGAATGAAAATCATTTCCTTGCAATAGTATAAATACCTGTAAACAACACACAACATTGAATAAGGAAAAAAACAAAAGATTACATTGTTCTATTTTTCTTCACTAAGAAGGGATCAAATTGTATACCACAAAAATGTGTAATCATTGATGCAAATTCATTTTTTTACAGAGAAATGAATCTCAAAAATTATTTGCTAAAAAAGAAGATAACTTTTAATATCCAGCACAGATTCATGAGCAGAAGATTGTCTTTATACAGAAATTCAATTATTTTTGCAACTTAAAATAAGAAATTATACGCTCTCCAAGTCCTTTCTTGTAATACAATGAGAGATAATTCTTTATAGTTGTCTCTTCATAAACAGGTGGATTTTCTTCTGATATCAACTCTTTTATTGGTCCGTAAACTCTCTCTTTATTCCCTTCAAGAAAATGTGTTCTGAAGAAACTCGCCACTGAAATTCTTGGACCTTCTTTCTTTGCCAGTACTCTGTGATAAACACTCTTGAATTTATCATTTGTGATCAGCTGAAATGTTAAGAAAAAAAAAAAAAAAAAGACACATTAGTATTGAACTATATATATACATTTTTTGTCACAATCGTGAAACTTTGTTTTACTTGCCTGTAGAAGATCACCAATGTTTACAACTATAGCACCATGTAGAGGAGGAACATCAACCCATTGATTATTTCCATGGCGAATTTGAAGGCCACCAATTTGGTCTTGAATAAGTAGAGTAAGGAAACCATTATCAGTATGAGGGGTAGTGCCGAGTGTCAGTTCAGGTTCAGGACATTCTGGATAGTAATGACCGACAACATATAGCCCTCCAGCACAATCCATGTCTGTTAGGTAACTAGGGTTCAGACCAAGAGCTTCTGACAGCAATTCAAAGATTGTGTTCCCAAGTTTTCTTACATGTTTTGAGTATTCCAGCAATATGTCCCTGAAATCCAATCACACATGAATTTTTATTGGCAAAAATAATGACCAAATTAAGGTCTAGTGGAGTGGGGGGTAATTAATACCTGCAAACAGAAGGTAATTCTTGAGGATCAGGTGAATCAGGAGCAAGTACAGAGTAAAAAGAATCCCTCCAATTAGCTGCTGAAGCTTTGTACAGATCAAAATTGCTGTTGTAATAGAATTTCTTGGTAACATCCCGTGAATAAAACTGTTTCTTTACCTCATCGTCATCTTGTTCGTGGAATCTGCGCACACCAGCAACCATTTCATCCATAACACTAACAGGGATTCCATGATTTACAATCTGAAAAAACCCCCAAGATTCACACGCTTCTCTTATCTTCTTGATAATTTCAGAACGAACAACCTTGTTTTCATGGATACCACCAAAGTCAATTGTTGGAACAACAACAACATCACCAAATTTACTGTCTTCATAATTAGTACTAACTTGATCCTGGAGAAATATCTGTGGGATTTTCTGTATCTGGGAATCTACCAAACCTTTCACTCCGAGTTTTGAATCCTCAAATTGCTTTAATTCTCTTTCTCTATCATATTCTGCGGCCATTATTTTTTCTCTGTTTTTCTGTCTGTCTGTCCTTTCTTCTATATAACGGAGATGGAGCGGTGAAGTTAGGCAATTATTGTGATTTCTTTATTATTTATTCAAAATTTGTTACTTTATATTTATTGTAAATTTAAAATATTTTTAATGCAACTAAAAATTCAATAATGACAATAATAAAGATAATAAATTAAAATTCAGTTTATACGTATAAATTTTTAGAGTAAGTGTGATTTATATTTCTCCAACATAATATTAAAATTTGTAATCAGTTTATTTGTGAAGGGTAATATTAAAGCTGATTCTATAAATTAAGTGGATGACAAATCAAATGTCATGAAACAAAAAACAAAAAAACAAAAAAAGAAAAAAAGAAAAAAAAGTAAAGGATAAAATTTAACATTATCTTGTCAATACCTACTACAACTGTGTGGATAGTGTTGAACTATGGATTTATTCAACATAGTTGAAATGTTGAACTATGGATTTATTCAACATAGTTGAAATTTTAGTACAATTTGAAGTGCGATAATGGAGAAGTTCCATCGAGTCCTGTCTTGTAATACAATGAGAGGTAGTCTTTTACGGTTGTATCATTGTAGACATGGATTATCTTCTGACAACAATTTTTTATTGGTCCATATACTTTCTCTTTCGTCCCTTCTCGAAAATGCGTTCTAAAGAAACTTGCCACAGATATTCTTGGTCCTGTTCTGCTTGCTGGTACTCTATGATTTACACTCTTGAATTTATCGTTCGTGATCAGCTGAAATATTTAAAATTAGTTTAAAAAAAAACAAAAAGAAAAAACTTTAAGAAAAATATATATACATTGTTGATTTACCTGGAGAAGATCAGCCACGTTTACTAGAACAGCTCCATGTATGGGAGGGACATTAACCCATTGATTTTGGTGAAGAATTTGAAGGCCACCGATTTGATCTTGAATAAGTAGGGTAAGAAAACCACTATCAGTATGACTGCTAGTGCCAATTGTTAGTTCAGGTTCGGGACATGCCGGATAATAATGTCCGACGAGAAATAGGCCTTCACCGCAATCCATGTCTGCTAGGTAACTAGGTTTAGACCCAGTGCTTCCGACAGTAATTCAAAGACACTGATCCCGAGTTCTTTTATATATTCTGAATATTTCAGCAATACCTCCTGAAATTCAACACATTGTTGCTATAGCATATTTAATAACGTCTTAAAATGTCCAACAATATTGTTAATATTGTTCCTTTGAACTATTTCAACTGACTTTGTGTCCGTCCCATGATAAATAAAATGAATATGTAATAATAAATATAAAATATATCTATGTATTTATAATTAACTAGAAGTATTCTTTTTTAAGGTGAACAATACTAACTAGTTCATTATGTTAGTAGTTTCGATACGCATGCAGGTTCAAGTTGTGACAATTAATATAAAAATAGATAATAAATCAAATTATAGAAACTAAGTACTACATTCGAGGGTGAGAATCACTTATAAATTTAAACGTCCACTAGTTGATCTTGGGTTGAGCTTTGTTATGTTCAGACTGGGTGCTAGTGAGGAGGACACTAGGCCTTAGGGTGTGATTATCCGTCCCACTATAAATAAAGTGAATATGAATGCATAGTATATAATAATGAACTTAAATACTTATAATTAATTCAACATATTCTTTTTAGTGATGACAATATTGATTGTGAGTCTTACTATACTCATAGTTGCGACACGACCCAAACTCGCATGTCCATGTAGATAAAACAACATTTCTATCAACTATTTATATTGTGTTATTGTATCAAAAGAGATATTTTAAGCTAATTAAGTCAGAAACTCATTTTTTATATATGATTACACATTCAAATATGGGATGAAATATCACAATACATCAATAATCGAAATAAATTGATAAGAGTAGTCTCTTTCGATAAGACTAGACACATAAAAGAAAATGCTCTTTTTTTTTTCAATAATTTTAAAAATTTGTAATAATTGTGGCTAGAATTAAAGCACGTACGTGTAAGTACGTACCTGAAAACAGGTGGTAATTCTTCAGGTTCAGGCGGATCAGGAGCCAGAATACAGGAAACGGTATCCCTCCAATTAGTTGCCGGAGCTTGGTAGAGATCAAAATTACTGTTGTATATGAACTTCTTCGTAACATCTCTAGAATAATACAACTGTTTCTTCACTTCTTCTTCCTCGTGAAATCTACGGACGGCATCAACCATTTCGTCCATTACGCCGACGGGAATTCCGTGATTCACAATCTGAAAGAAACCCCATGACTCACAAGCCTCCTTTATCTTCTTGACGGTTTCGGATCGGGAAGAAACTGTGTTTTCTTGTATTCCGGCAGCGAAGTCGATGATCGGAATATCAGTGCTGATTCCGATGATGTTATTATTACTGCTACAATTTTTCGGCTCGGATTTAAGTTGTTTGTGTTGAAATATACGTGGGATTTTTTGTATCTTGGAATCTACCAAACCTTTCACACCAGCTTTTGAATCGTCAAATTCCTTTAGTTCTCTTCTCCGGTCATATTCTGCGGCCATTGTCTAATGTCTATCTTTTTACGAGAAAATTGTATAGCTCTCACCTAACTTATGTCTTATAGCTATGTAAAGAGCCGTGTACAAATTTAGAAGGTGGCCTTAGTCCCACATCGAAACGTCCTAATTTTTTTAGAACCTAAACAAACAGAAAAATTAAAGGAGAAAAAAACAAATTAGAGCAGATCATTTTTGCAGTAATAAAAGTTACGTTGAAATCATGGATTACTAATAAATACTAAAATTGTTTAGACATGCTGAATCTTTTCTCTTACTTTTGGATAAAGAAGAAAGGTTAAAAATATAAAATTATCTTTTTCTATTTTTACCCTCTAATTTATTATATATATATATATATATATATATATAAATTTTTTTATAAATTTTGACTATCAATTGACCATTAGTCAGGATAAAATAATGAAATAATATAAAAAAAATTTTAAAAATAAAGTCACAAGAATTATATAATTTAATAGATAAAATTTGTTAATTTGTCTTATTTTTATATTTCTTAAAAAAATTATTAAATTTTAAGTTAATTTAATCTTAATCAATATTTCAAACTCATATCTTTCAACTAAAATAATATATATATATATATATAATATATATATTATTTATTTATTTAAAAAATATCTATGGTCTTATCCTTAAGACAGCGACAAGATAACGTTGCTTTTCCACAAGCAATTTGAGGAAAGAGACATATAGTTTCAATATGTAGGAAAATATACTTTTCTTATTATTAAATTATTTATAATCTTCTTATTATAAATGAGAATATTTACTATCAAAGTATGTTTATTTAAATTATTATTCAATTAATTAAAATTACACTCACAAAATCAAATTCTTATTTAAAAAAAAAGTTTATTCTTTTTACCTTCAACTTGACATTTAAGGTAAAATTTATTGATCCAATTCAAAATAAATTCTTACCAACCTGAACTATTAACACACAAAATATCACAAATTAAAACTTAGATTTGTACTTAATAAAAAAATTATAAATATTACAAAAAAGGTTGACACTTTATTTATCAAATAGAGTGAGTCATAACTTGAAATAATTTAATGCCGAATTTCCAACTTCATCTTTCTTGAAGAAGTATTGTGAATATTCTTGAATAGTGGTGTTCCTGTAGATTGGTGGATTTTCTTCTGAAAGTAGCTCTTTTATTGGGCCGTAGAATTTTGATGTAAATCCTTTCCCAGAATGATTCCTCAGAAAGCTTGCAACTGATACTCTTGGCCCTATATTTTTTGACATTACTCTATGAAACACACTCTTGAATCTACCATTCGTAATTAGCTGCATCCAAATCAAAAAATATCCATCAACATATATATATATATATTGATCGGATAAAATTTGGTTATGTTGAAATCGAGGATGTTGTTGAATGCTGATTTAATACCTGCAAAATATGAAGTCACACAACGGTGGGGTTCCGTAGATGACCCTCCGATGATTTAGTTAGAATATGATGTGGTAGGATAATAAATATGGAAATATAATAGATCAGAAGAAATGGGCGGAGTAAAGGTCTTGTTTCTTTTTCTAGAAATCCCAAAAGTCCTTTACTCTTCCCTTCTCCTCCTATTTATAGTGTAAAACTTACTTCCTTTTACCTTGGGGTAAACCGAAATTTGGTCATAACCTGGTGAGTCACGGGACAACTGTCTATTTTCATCATCACATGATGAGTCATCGGACAGCTGTCCATAAAAGCATCATTACTTGATGAGTCATCGAACACCTGTCCGCTTACATCAGCATTTCCATTACTCCGCTATTTTATAGGTCGGTTGGTTATTTCGGAGTGTGGAATGGGAAGTTCTGTACTTCGCCTATGATGTAAGGACCAACGAATCGGAGTCCTAAGCAAATGGTGTTTACTGCATATGGTGTTTACTGCTCCGACTCCTCCAGAACTAAGTGTACTCCGACTATTATTAAATCCTTTCAGTGGCCCCCAAGATTGAGATAACAGGCACAGTTGTCTCGATCTTAAGAAGTTGGGAACCCGGATATCGTCGGAGTGTTTAGAGTTTAGGAATTTTTCAATTTCATATACAGACCAGAGTGAATGGCTGCCAGAGAGGTGAAAAAGTTCTCATAATTGCGGCCGGGTACCGAGGCACTTGTGTCATAAAAAGGCGTTTTTTGGGAATAGGATAAGACGGGTTGCGTGCTTGAGTATCAATAACATTTGGAAATCGGTTCAGCTTCCTGCGCACACTTCCCAAACATTATTTTAAAATAATAAAATAATAAATAGATACATATACGGTGTATGTATCGCCTTATCCTTCCTTCTATAAATACCACAGAAATTCCCTTTTCCATACTTTTCGAAATCTCATAAGGCATTCTTATAACTTTCAAAAATTCTTCTTCTTCTTTATCTTCTATAAGTCTGAAACTTGCTACATTACGCTTCCCCGTCCGCCCCTTACACAGATTCTACTAACATCTGAAGCTTCACCTTCATCGTATTCTTCCGAGAAAAGGTACTGAGGAAACTCTAGTTTGTGATTTACGGTATCTGAGAAGTTTATTTCGTGTTTTTGATTTTGAGGGGAATAGTGTGGTTGCCAGTTCTATTTTTGGGATTCGTCTAGGTTACCCATTTCGAAAACTGAAAAGGAAAAGTTTTAGTTGAGAATTTAAAAAGGTTATTTCGGGTATATATTTAGGTGTGATTTTGAAAAGGAGTGTTTTTAGGGTTTAAGGATTTAGGCGGAGTTCTAAACCTTTGCCTTTTATTCTCAGGTTACCATGTCAAAAACTGATAGTACTATGAATTCATCCACTGAAATTGCCGAAGTAGAGTCTGGTGATTCAACATCTGCTTCGATTGAAAAGATGTTCGAAGAAGGCAATGATACTTCCAGTCAAAAAAGTGTGGAGAGTAGGAAGGAAACTAAACGGAGTGGAATACCAATGGCAACTGTCGTTCGGACTTCGGCTAGCACCACTCGGACTAACTTAACCATTCCAGTAGCAACACCTTTAGATCCATCCATTCCTAAAACTGTCTATGCCGGAGTGACTGCCACTGGCTTTAACGTTAGGGATATTCTGGGCCCCAACCATTTGAGTGAGACCACAACTCTGATGAATATGAAGTAGTCCCTAAGACCAAAAAACAATTATCCGGGGATTATGTTCTGAGGGCAAATCAGACTAGCGGAGAGTTGGGTCTTTTGAGAGAGGAAATAGATGAATCTAGGTTTAGGATGTTTCGCATGCATGTATGTCCTCCCATGACCGATTACTTTATCCCTATTCCTTATGAACATTTCCTTTACGGACTGAATTTGCCTATTGATCCCGCCTTCTGTGACTTCCTCCAAACCATTCGTTCCCAGCCAGCTCATGTACATCCCAATGGAGTCAGATACTTCTTTTCCCTAACAATTTTGTGCAGACGAATCAGAGTCGAGGTTTCTGATGCCTTGCTCCGTACATTCTTTTCAGTACTCCGAATGAATAATTTAACCTTGTCACTCCGACCTCGCCAAGGTGTGGTCACCCTTTTTGAGTCTGCTCTCAGCAAACTCGTTTCTTGGCGGGATAGTTGGGTTTGCGTTGAGTCTAACCTGAGTTTTCCTTTTTATCCCAAACGTAAATCCCTTCTTTCCCTTAGTAAAGTAACCAGGAGGATGAAATACTCCGACTTGGATAGGAAATTTTTGGACTACGTCACAAGTGAATTGGGAGATAATCCCAAAAAGCAAACCAAAATCTTTCACACCAAGGATTTGCTAGAGAGAACCAGTAGACAATTTTGCGGAATAGGGGGCATGAGTGTTGATGCCCGTAGGAAAGAATTGGGTATGGATGATAATGATGAATACCCAATGTGGAGGCTTCACCCAAACAGGGTGTTTTCTATAGAGTGTCCAGAGTGTAGCGACTCGCGGAGTACAATATGTCTTCCTAGGAAAAATAGAGGTTGAACCTCAAGTGTACTTACTTCGATGATTCTTTGTGATTTTACTTTTATCTGACTTCGTCTTGTTTTTAATTCATGCAGAGATGTCTTCCAACTTTTCGAAACGTAGAGATGCCGCGCTGGTTCGAAGGGAAAAAGGTATAAGTCAATCTACTCCGAACCCAGCTAGGGCCGTTGAGAAGGCTTCCTGATTGCTGCACCCGCCTCATCCGAGGATGCTACCAATGTTACTCCGCCCGTTGAAGTCTCGGAGGAGGTGTCTGTTCCGCTAGTTACCAGGACTGACAGAAGACGAGGGAAGAAGACTGTCGGTTCTGGTTCTAGGGGTAAAAGGACTTCGGAGGAGCCTGAAGTGGAAACTCCGAATAAGCGGCGGCCCTAGAGTCCCGTCTTCCTGCTGTAAACGAAGAGGAGGAGTTGGCGGTCGTCCAAAGGACTCCAAGTTCTGGCAGGGGGCAAGGAAGTCCTCCTGCTCATCCTGCTGCTTTTCCTTGGACCCAGGAGGGGTTCAAGATGCCAAAGTCAGGGAGAGATCTCTTCAAGCTGTCCCAGGATATCCAAAAGGCCACTCCGCCATTGAAGAACTTAATGATTTCCGATCCTATAATCGGAAAATATTTCGGCGGAGCTGTTTTATCCAGGGCCATGGACTCCGATACGTTTGACCGTGCTAAGAGTCATTCTTCCGGAGTCGAGGATTCCCTCGGTCATATAGGTGCTTTTCTCTCTCAGGTATGCGTATTGACGTTACTCAACACTCGTTAAGATTTGCCTGTGTATTTACTCCGTCTCTTTCTTTCAGGTTTGTGCTTATATTAGCCATGTGGGAAATATGGCTTCATCTGCAAACACTGCAAAGACCATGCTGATACGCGAAGAGAGGAAGAGTGTGAACTTGGAGAAAGAGTTATCGTCAAAACTGACAGAGTTAAAGCACCTCGAGTCAAAGCTGAAGTCCTCTGAAGAAAATCTTGCTCTAGTTATCGATCAGAAGGACAAGCAGTCTGAAGAGCTGAAGACTTGCAAAGACACCAATGAAGACTTGAAGACTCGACTTCGCGAAATGGAGGAAAAATTAAAGGAGTCTGAGCTGGACAAACGGTCTGCTATGGAGAGAGTGCGGTATCTGGAGTCTGCGGATTATACTGCCAATTTGATTCAGACATACAAGGAGTCCGAAGCTTATGATAATGAGGTGTTTGACAGAAGCTTCAACTTCTTCTATCGTGGGTGCGCACATATACTCCGCAACTTCCACGACTTCATACCGGATAAGACCCGTATGGTGCATGTGTATTTAGGAAATTACACTGACCCCCTCTTCAGAAGTGGGTGTGACTTCGTGCCTTACAACGAAGCGGAACTGAACGAGATCAGGGAGAGAGATCGAGAAGATGGGAGAGTTTGGGAACCTCCTACTCTTACTTCACCAAATTTTCAAGATTTGGTCGAGGAGATAGGAAGGGCTCCAGACTTGGAGAAGCAGTCGACCGAGGCTGCTCCAACTCCAACTGATCCAACTCCGACTACCCTCCCACTGAGAACTAATCTTGAGGGTTATAATTCCTTAACTTTTGGACATGTAGGCTTTTGGGAATGTACACATGTACTGTACTTTCTGTAATCTTTTGATGAATGAAACTTTTGCTAAGATTTTTTTAGTTTCTTATCTTGGTCTGCAAAATGAACTTTGAAGGCATTCAATTAACAATAATCGTGAAAACCTTTCAAGTTATTTCACTTCGTTTGTAAATATGAACATTGAAGGTTTCAACTGACATTAAGCGTGAAAACCATTCAAGTCATTTTACTCCGTCTATAAATGGATATCAAAGTATTTGATTATCATTGATATGAATGACCCTTAGATATCACTTCGGAGTAAAGAGCAAATAAATTTATTTTCTCATAATTTTCCAAGTTATCTTACTCCGATTATTTATGCGAATATCAAAGTGTTTAACTTATTACTAAACGTAAATCAACCTTCGACATCGTTTCGAAGTAATAGGATAGATAAACATTTTATTTAATGACTTAGATGTTTGAACTTAGATAAATCGCATTGTTAGCTATCAGGTATATAAAGTAAATATCGACATGCGAAACGAAGTCTTAACCTCAATGAATTTGAATATTCATTGTTATAACAAACTTTTAGACGACCCTTGTCATCTTCATGCACAAGGTATAACACCGATACCTTGTATTCTAACAAACAAACAAAGACTTGACTATCTCGCCTATGGGTTTTAATACTAGCCTATTGCTGGTTACATAAAGTATTTTTTCAAATGATCTGAATGCCATGGGTTTGGGAGTAAAATTCCTTCCTCATTGGCCAAACGATATGTACCTTTTTTGACTTCGCTATGTATCTTGTATGGGCCTTCCCAATTCAGAGATAGTTTGTCTGTGACAAGGGCTCTGGCTGTACCCTCTATCTTCCGGAGTACCCAGTCGCCAACATGTAATGGTCTCGACACGACTTTCTTATCATGATGAGATTTGGTCTTCTCTTTGTAGGCCTCCATGCGGAGTCGTGATGTCTTGCCTCTCATCTAGAAGATCGAGGTCGTAGACGCGATTTGTTCATTGTCCTTGATGTTGTAAGCTACAATCCGATGCGTGGGAAGGGCGAGCTCGGCTGGTGCGGCTGCCTCGCTTCCATATATCAAAGAAAAAGGGGTTTCCCTAGTTGGCCCCCGAGCCAAGTTTGGACTGACCAAAGTGCGGAGTGCAATTGATCTGCCCATTTCTTTGAGGTCCCTTCAAGGCCTCTTTTCAATGCCTGGAGTACCAGTTTGTTGGCTACCTCGGCCTGTCCGTTGCCTTGGGGATGTGCCACAGACGATTTCCAATGTCTTATATGAAAACGCTCGCACTCCGCCGAAAACTTATTTGAGAATTGTGTGCCATGATCTGTTACTACAGCTCGTGGTACTCCGAATCTGCATAGGATTGATTCGTGAAGAAATTTAATGACATTTTCTTCGGTAGGATTGACTAGTGGTCTGGCTTCAATCCACTTGGAAAAATAATCCACTGCCACCACTAGATATTCATATCCGCCTCGAGTCTTAGGAAATTTTCCCATGAGATCTAATCCCCACATATCAAACGGCCATGTAGTCATTACTGGGGTTTGTTGTATTGAGGGGAGTCTCGGTACATTACCAAAAATTTGGCATGTTCGACATTTTCGAACAAAATTCGAAGTGTCTTCCTGAAGAGTCGGCCAGTAGTATCCCTGATAGAGTATTCTTGCGGCCAAAGCTCTATTTCTGGGATGACCTCCACAAGTTCCTTCATGTAGCTCTTCAAGAATTTGTTTTATCATGTCCGGGGGTACACAGGAGTAAGGGTTTTGTGAGCGACCTTCGATATAGGATTCCTTCATGAACGAGATATCCAGCACTTTGCCTTCGAATTCTGCGAGCTTCGTTATAATCTTCAGGCAATTCATCCTTTTCAATAAAATCTTTAATTTCGTCAATCCAAGTATTTTTACTTGGAGCTACCATTTTTACTGATCCTTCTTGATCAATTGATATTGAGGATGAAGAGCGAACTTCGATCTCAATGTCGAGGTTGTTTGGAACATCCCCTGAAGCGATGCGAGAGAGCTGATCGGCCTCTCTATTTTGCTGTCGATCTATCTTATCTATCTGGAAATGATCGAAGTAACTCTTCAATCGGGAAGCTTTCTCGGCATACTTTTTTAAGTTCTCTGAATTGACCATATAATCTTCGTTCATCTGTCGGACAACTATTTGTGAATCACTATACACAAGAATTGATGTTATCCTGCTTCGATTGCCCATAACATACCTTGAATAAGAGCTTCATACTCAGCTTGATTATTGGATATGGGGTAGTTAAGTCGAATACTCTTATGAACCACTTGCTCCTCACTTAGGGACTTTATAACCACTCCGACTCTGATACCCCGAACATTCACAAATCGTCAACGAATATGGTCCAATGTTCTGGCAGTTGTCGAGGTGGAGGTTCCTCATATGGAATTATCGCCGACCCTTCGTCTTCTGTGAAGGAAGTCTCTACCAGAAAATCTGCCAACGCCTGTGCTTTGATGGCAGTTCGTGGTCTGAACCTTATATCATATCCACACAACTCGATTGACCATCTCAGCATCCTTCCGGACTGATCCATCTTATGAAAAATTTGTTTAAGTGGCGCGTTTGTGTAAACTACGATAATGTGGGCATTGAAGTAAATTCGTAACTTCCTTGCAGCAACAACCAAAGAGTAAGCCAATTTTTCTATATTAGGGTACCTTGACTCAGGCCCATTCAGAACTTTGCTTACATAATAGATGGAAGTTGTTTACAATCAACTTCCCGAAGTAAAACAGAAGCAACAGCTAGGTTGTGAGCCGATAGATACAAATATAGAACATCTCCGGTTTTTGGCGAAGTCAAGAGAAGTGGGTTTTGGAGATAAGTTTTCAAATTTTCCCATTCCTCTTTACACTCCGAATTCCAGGTAAATGTCTGCGCAACTTGTTTCAAAGCCTTGAAAAATGGAAGACATCGTTCGGCTGACTTCGAGATAAACCTTCCTAGTGCCGCAATACATCCGTTAAGCCTTTGAATATCTTTTATGCATCGGGGCTCCATCATGTTGACAAGTGCTTCGATTTTCTCAGGGTTTGCCTCAATTCCGTGCTCGGTCATCATAAAACCAAGAAATTTTCCTGAGTGCACTCCGAATGTGCACTTGGTTGGGTTGAGCTTGAGGTGGTATTTCGAGAGAGTGTCGGATGTCTCTTCCAAGTCTTCCAAATGGGATTTGCCTGTCAAAGTTTTAACTACCATGTCATCCACATACACTTCGACATTTCTTCCGATTTACTTCTCAAACACCCGATCAACCATCCTTTGATAGGTTGCCCCGACATTCTTTAACCCAAACGGCATTACCTTGTAACAAAACACCTTCCCCGTGGCCTGAAAAGATGTATGCCTCTGGTCTGCCTCTTTCATTTTTATTTGGTGATAACCGGAGAATGCATCTAAGAAACTGAGCGTCTTGTAGCCTGCGGTAGCGTCTACTAGCGAACTAATCCTTGGAAGTGGATAGCAATCCTTGGGGCAAGCTCTGTTTAGGTCAGTGAAGTCCACACACATCCTCCACTTTCCGTTGGGCTTCTTGACCATGACAACGTTTGCCAACCATGACGGGTAAGCTATCTCGCTGATGAAACCAGCTTGGAGGAGTTTCTCGACTTCTACTTTGATTGCCTCTTCTTTCTCATCTTTGAACCTCCTCAGCCTTTGTTGCACTGGAGTAATGGCGGGATCAATAAATAAACTGTGTTCAAAACCTGTGGATTGATCCCGGGCATGTCCGAAGTGCACCAGGCAAAGTTGTCTCGGTGCTCTATCAGGAACTTCACTAGTTGTGCTCTTTCTTCCTCGGGCAGACTTCGCCCAATTTTAATTTTTTGTTCGGGATAGTGAGGATGAACCTCCAGTTCTTCATATTCTTGAGAATCATGTAACTTTTCCTCGGGCACTTCTTCCGGAGTCGAAGTACCAGTTACTTCTTCAATTACCGCTATCGGAGATGTTGTACTTTCTGTCTCTGGGTTTATCTTTTTGTACTTAACTAAATAATCTAATACTCCATTTGGATTGCTCATCTCCGTCCCAATTCCCCCGCTGGTAGGAAATTTAACCCGCTGGTGTGGAACTGAGATCACCATATCAAAAGCAGCTTGGGCCGGAGTGCCGATTATTGCATTATATACTGATTGGACATCTACCACATAGAATTCCACCTCTTCCGTTCGGCTCAACTGTCCCACGCCAAGGGTTACATTTAACGCCATGATTCCTTTGGTCGGTACTTTGTGCGTAGTAAATCCCTCCAACTTGGTCGAAGTGGGCCGTAACATCTCTTCTCCAAGTCCCATGTCTCGGAAACATTGATAATAAAGTATATTTGATGACGCACCAGAGTCGACTAAGACTCGCTTAATCAGAAACTTGTTGGAAATTTGGGTGAGTCATTGATACATCGAGAATCAAAGGGTTAAGCTTCTTTCCTTTTGTCGGAGCCAACTCCGCTTTGGTGAAGGAAATGATATCCTCCTTTTCTAAGCTTGTTGGGACAACATAAGATTCCTTCAGCAGATGAATCTGTCGCTTCAGTTGCGCCATTGATGAGATTTCGTTTAGGATCACATCAATTACCTTTTCTTTCCCTTTCAATGACTGTTGCTCCCTCTGTGGTTCGTCTTTCATGAACTCCGCTAGCAATCCCCTTCGCTTTAGGGAATTCAATAATCTTCTTCAACTGGTAACAATATTATGTACTGTGACCGTAGTTCTGATGGAAATCGCAGTATCTACTCTGATCCCGCATTCCGTCTGTATGTGGATTCATTGGGGTGGATCTTTTACCCCATACTTTTCTTTTAATACTGCGACTATATTTTCCGTCGGTATATTCAAACCAAAAGGTTTCTCCGTCTTTGAAGTTCGGCCTCTTCCCCTAGTGTAGAAATTTGTCTTGGGGTTCGACCTGTTAATCGGAGGAAACGGCTTCCCTTTGTTGTGAACTCCTCTTGGTACATCATTACGTGGGTCGTACTTTGGTTTTTCAACCTTGCTGAAGTCAACCACGTCTTTCAGTGCAGCCATCCTTCGATCCGTGTGTTCCATGGCTAGGGCCACATGCTTTGCTGTCTTGAACATCTCCCCGATGGTTTGAGGGTGTCGGAGTCCGAACTCCATCTTAAGGGCATGCGAAGTCAAACCTCCCTCAAAGCAAGTTATGACTGTATCTGGCTCAAACCCTCAATCTCATCATATATCTTTTTAAATCTTTCTAAGTATTCCAAAAGGGGTTCGTTTTCTTTCTGCTTAACGTTGGTTAGGTCCCCTCTTGTCTTTGGAAGTTCACCGGCTGTACTGAATTTATCCAAGAAAATTCTTTCCAATGTGTACCATGAGTCGATACTGTTGGCCTTCAAGGAACTGAACCATGTTAGGGCTTTTTCCGACAAAGTGCTGGGAAAAGCCTTACACAGTATGGCTTCATTGTAGGAAATCAAGCTCATAGACGCCTTATATCTGGTTAGATGCTCCTGCGGTTTTGTCCTGCCGTTATACAGAACAAAAGGTGGTAACTTCAAACGGTTGTCTGGGAAAGTGTCTCTGATCCATTTATCAAATGGTCCCATCTCAAATGCTTTGCGAATCATTTCTGTTCCCTCCTTGATTGATTTTTGCTGCGAGATTCTCTTTGGGGTAGATTTTGGCGGGCATTTCGTGACGGCTTGTTGTTTTGGAACTGTCTTACTCTTCTGCTTTTGACCACCGTTGGGTGATAAATTCGTACGAACATGTCCCGTTTCTCTTACCTCACTTCTTTGGGGTCCTCTTGATGCTTCTCCTCTCGCCTTATAGGCTGCAGGACCCATGTTCATCACGTTCTGAGGTTCTCTTTAAAATTTGTTTGAAGGGACAGGAGGGTTCCGTAATACACTCTAAGCTACTTGCGAATATGCAGGTTGACAAACCGGTTGTGCAGCCTAGAAATTTATAGGAGGTAAAGTTTCTCCTAGGTTGGCAGCCTCCTGCTGTAGTTGAATCCAACTGTCGAGTAACTTTTGACGCTTTCTTAGTCTTTCGATTTCCTCCTGCAAGTGCTGCATGTCTGCGGGGACTGGTGCAACATGCATTGACGTTATGGGGGCTGCTGGTCCCTGCATATTTCTTTCATCCGGAAGAACTACTGTTCTAGACTTTGATTGTGGCTTTGGCATTGAAGCTATTTTGGGTGCTGGTTTGGATGTAGATTGAGATGACTTTTGGTCACTCATGTTGGCTTTCACTATTTTTATCTTTGAATATCTGGAATGAGATATTTCTCAACTCGATTTCCCGGTAACGGAACCAAACTGATCGGGTAAAATTTGGTTATGTTGAAATCGAGGATGTTGTTGAATGCTGATTTGATACCTGCAAAATATGAAGTCACACAACGGTGGGGTTCCGTAGATGACCCTCCGATGATTTAGTTAGAATATGATGTGGTAGGATAGTAAATATGGAAATATAATAGATCAGAAGAAATGGGCGGAGTAAAGGTCTTGTTTCTTTTTCTAGAAATCCCAAAAGTCCTTTACTCTTCCCTTCTCCTCCTATTTATAGTGTAAAACTTACCTCCTTTTACCTTGGGGTAAACCAAAATTTGGTCATAACCTGGTGAGTCACGGGACAGCTGTCTATTTTCATTATCACGTGATGAGTCATCGGACAGCTGTCCATAAAAGCATCATTACTTGATGAGTTATCGAACACCTGTCCGCTTACATCAGCACTTCCATTACTCCGCTATTTTATAGGTCAGTTGGTTATTTCGGAGTGTGGAATGGGAAGTTCTGTACTTCGCCTATGATGTAAGGACCAACGAATCGGAGTCCTAAGCAAATGGTGTTTACTGCATATGGTGTTTACTGCTCCGACTCCTCCAGAACTAAGTGTACTCCGAGTATTATTAAATTCTTTCAATATATATATATATATATATATATTGATCTGGATAAAATCTGATCGGTGTTGGAAGGTCGGAATCTGGCCCGAGTACCTGAAAATTGTAAGTCACACAACGGTGGGTTTCCGAAGATGACCCTCCGATGGGTTTGTTAGAATTATGATTGTTTAGGAAATAAACAAAGAGATTGATAGAGCAAGGGATATTGGCGGAGTAAAGGTCTTTTTGGAAGAGTAGAAGAAGCCAAAAGTCCTCTCTCTTCCTTTTCTTCTCCCTTTTATAATGAGAAGACTTACCTTTTTACCTTTGAGGTAATTTTATTTTCATCATTACTTTGGTGAGTCATAAGACACCTGTTTGGGGAGTGCATCATTACTAGATGAGTCATAAGACAGCTGTCTGGGAGTCCATCATAACTTAATGAGTCATAGGACACCTGTTTGCTTGCATCACCATTTCCCTTTGGAGATCAAACATCTCTTGGGAGGTAATGAGGGAGTTGTGCTCCGTTATGTAGATTCGGAGTGCGGATATGAGGAGTTCGGTACTCCGTTTATTGTGGGCCGTATTGTTAGTCGAAGTTCAATGTGTACAGTGTGTCTTGTACTCCGACTATTATTAAATTCTTTCAGTATCATTACTTGATGAGTCATCCAATTAATTACTTTCTTAGGACATTCAAGATCCTTCAAGAAAGTGTTGGATGTACGGTACTCCGTCACTCCACAAATATAGTATGTCTACTTATGGTGGCGGAGTGTGGAGCTTACAACAACTCATTATTTTTCCTTCAGTATCTTTGACTGGAGTGGTTTCGCCCTAGACCGAAATGTAGTGCAAATTCATAATTAATCACACTCCGACTATACCTAATGATGTGGCATGCTGCTAGGTTTTATTTCCTTTCAATATATATATATATAATATATATATATATTATATATATATGAATATATATATGTGTATGAGAAAATTGATGAAAATTTTTGAAGAAAAGATGTTGGCCTGTGTTAGGTCTCCCAAGTTGACAACTAAAGCCCCAGGCAAACAAGGGACATCAACCCAATGATTTTGATGCAGATCAAGAAGCTCAGATTTGTATGGTTGACTATTCTAAAAGTCAACTCAGGTTCTGGACAAGGTGGATACTAATGTCCTTTTAAATATAGTCCCCTCCCCACAACCCATGTTGACCAAGTGATTTCTTTCGAGTCCCAATGCCTTTCCAAGCCACCCAAGTAACTTCCTCCCTAATTCTTGAACATGGTTTGCATACTCTATCATAATATCTCTGTCATCAACATTTTATAATTATAAACAACACAATTTCTTTTTTTAAGAAAATAATGACACAAGTAGTAAAAAAAACAAAAAGCATAT
The DNA here is from genome assembly GCA_027405835.1 of Asclepias syriaca. Lineage (NCBI taxonomy): Eukaryota > Viridiplantae > Streptophyta > Magnoliopsida > Gentianales > Apocynaceae > Asclepias > Asclepias syriaca. Next base: position 2,901,171 of record CM049925.1, on the reverse strand, counting down.
CGTGTCCAATCTTTTCGGGATTGGAGAAAACAACGAAATTGTAAGGAAATAACTTAATTTGCATATGTGAGCACATGATGCAATGACCATGTTCTACACACACAATTAACAAATTAGTATTATTCATAATATATTTTTTGTATAAGATAAAATATTATTTGTTTAAAATCTAACATTCCTACTAAAAATCTATCTAAATATAATTGATTTAGTCTAACATTAATTACTATACGATCCCTATGACTCAAAATCTATATTATACAAAAAAATTAGTGTCATTCTTATAAATACACATTCGTATATACTTTTAATAGATTATACTCTAATAAATGAGTTGACCCAAGACGTCATAAGAAAAACTAGTATCATCCATTATATTTTTTAGAGATTATTACAAATTTAAAATGCTTTAATTCTCTTTCTCTATCATATTCTGCGGCCATTATTTTTTCTCTGTTTTTATGTCTGTCTGTCCTTTCTTCTCTATAAAGGAGATGGAGGCAATTATTGTGATTTCTTTATTATTTATTCAAAATTTATCACTCTATTTATTATGAATTTAAAATATTTTTAATAAAGTTAAAATTTAATAATAACAGTAATAAAAATAATAAATTAAAGTTCAGTTTATACGCTTAAGTTTTTAGAGTACGTGCAATTTATGTTTCTTTAATATAATATTAAAAATTTGTAATCAGTTCATTTGCGAAGGGTAATATTAAAGCTGATTCTATAAATTAAGTGGATGACAAATCAAACGTCATGAAACAAAAACAAAAAAAGAAAAAAAAGAAAAAAGTAAAGGATAAAATTTAACATTATCTTGTCCATACCTACTACAACTGTGGATGGATTTATTCAACATAGTTGAAATTTTAGTACAATTTAAAGTGTGATAATGGAGAAGTTCCATCGAGTCCTTTCTTGTAATACAATGAGAGGTAGTCTTTAATGGTTGTATCCTTGTAGACAGGTGGATTATCTTCGGACAACAATTCTTTTATTGGTCCATATACTTTCTCTTTCATCCCTTCTCCAAAATGCGTTCTAAACAAACTTGCCACAGATATTCTTGGTCCTGTTCTGCTTGCTAGTACTCTATGATTTACACTCTTGAATTTATCGTTCGTGATCAGCTGAAATATTTAAAATTAGTTTAAAAAAAAAAGAAAAAGAAAAAACTTTAGAAAAATATATATACATTGTTGATTTACCTGGAGAAGATCAGCCACGTTTACTAGAACAGCTCCATGTATGGGAGGGACATTAACCCATTGATTTTGGTGAAGAATTTGAAGGCCACCGATTTGATCTTGAATAAGAAGAGTAAGAAAACCACTATCAGTATGACTGCTAATGCCAATTGTTAGTTCAGGTTCTGGACACGCCGGATAATAATGTCCGACGAGAAATAGGCCTTCACCGCAATCCATGTCTGTTAGGTAACTAGGGTTTAGACCCAGTGCTTCCGACAATAATTCAAAGACACTGATCCCGAGTTCTTTTATATATTCTGAATATTTCAGCAATACCTCCCTGAAATTCAACACATTGTTGTTATAGCATATTTAATAACGTCTTAAAATGTCCAACAATATTGTTCCTTTGAACTATTTCAAGTGACTTTGCATCCATCCCATGATAAATGAAATGAATATACAATAATATATATAAGAATATATTTAGGTATTTTAATTAATTGAAGTATTCTTTTTGGTATAATGTGAACAATACTAACTAGTTGATTATGCTAGTAGTTTGGTACGCATGCAGGTACAGGTTGTGATAATTAATATAAAAATAGATAGATAAATTAAATTATAGAAACTAAGTACTACATTCGAGGGTGAGAGTCACCTATAGAATTTGAACGTCCACTAGTTGATCTTGAGTTGAACCTTATTATGTTTAGAGTAGATGCTAGCGAGGAGGACACTAGGCCTTAGGGTGTGATTATCCGTCCCACTATAAATAAAGTGAATATGAATGCAATAACATATAATAATGAACTTAAATACTTATAGTCGACTCAACATATTCTTTTAGTAATGACAATATTGATTGTGAGTTTTACCATGCTCATAGTTGCGACACGATCCAAACTCGCATGTCCATGTAGGTAAAACAACATTTACGATCAACTATTTAGTATTGTTGTTACTGTATCAAAAGATATTTCGAGCTAATTAAGTCCTAAATTCATTTTTTATATATGATTACACATTCAAATATGGGATGGAATATCACAATACATCAATAATTGGAAATAAATTGATACGACTAGACACATAAAAGAAAATGCTCTTTTTTTTTAAATAATTTTTAAAATTTGTAATAATTGTGGTTAGAATTAAAGCGCGTACGTGTATGTACGTACCTGAAAACAGGTGGTAATTCTTCAGGTTCAGGCGGATCAGGAGCCAGAATACAGAAAACGGTATCCCTCCAATTAGTTGCCGGAGCTTGGTAGAGATCAAAATTACTGTTGTATATGAACTTCTTCGTAACATCTCTAGAATAATACAACTGTTTCCTCACTTCTTCTTCCTCGTGAAATCTACGGACGGCATCAACCATTTCGTCCATTACACCGACGGGAATTCCGTGATTCACAATCTGAAAGAAACCCCATGACTCACAAGCCTCCCTTATCTTCTTGACGGTTTCGGATCGGGAAGAAACTGTGTTTTCTTGTATTCCGGCAGCGAAGTCGATGATCGGAATATCAGTGCTGATTCCGATGATGTTATTATTACTGCTACAATTTTTCGGCTCGGATTTAAGTTGTTTGTGTTGAAATATACGTGGGATTTTTTGTATCTTGGAATCTACCAAACCTTTCACACCAGCTTTTGAATCGTCAAATTCCTTTAGTTCTCTTCTCCGGTCATATTCTGCGGCCATTGTCTAATGTCTATCTTTTTACGAGAAAATTGTATAGCTCTCACCTAACTTATGCCTTATAGCTATGTAAAGAGCCGTGTACAAATTTAGAAGGTGGCCTTAGTCCCACATCGAAACGTCCTAATTTTTTTAGAACCAAATAGACAGAAAAATTAAAGGAGGAAAAAAATTTAGAGCAGATCATTTTTGCACTAATAAAAGTTACGTTGAAATCATGAATTACTAAAATTGTTTACACATGCTGAATCTTTTCTCTTACTTTTGGATAAAGAAGAAAGGTTAAAAATATAAAATTATCTTTTTCTATTTTCACCCTCTAATTTATTTATATATATATATATATATATATATATATAAGTTTTTTATAAATTTTGTCTGTCAATTGACTATTAGTCAGGATAAAATGATGAAATAATATAAATTTTTTTTAAAAATAAAGTTAAAATCATTATATAATTTAAGGGATAAAATTTGTTAATTTATCTTATTTTTATATTTCTTAAAAATATTTTTTTTTCTTTTGTGAAATTTTAAGTTAAATTTATCTATATATATATATATATTTTTTTTTTTTTTTTTATTTTTTTTTTTTTTTTAAATAAAATAAAAATACATCTATGGTCTTATCCCTGAGAGAGGGACAATATAACGCTGCTTTTCCACAAGCGTAGTAATCTTTCCATACAATTTGAGGAAAGAGACATATAGTTCTATATGTAGGAAAATACACTTTTTTATTATTATTATTAAATTATTTAATATCTTTTATTTTAAATACTCTATTTATCTCTATCATATCTGAATTTATGATCTTTCTGTCATAAGTGAGGTGCTTATTATCAGAGCAACACCTTCTTGACTTATATTATTATTCAATTAATTAAAATTACACTCACAAAATCAAATTCTTATTATAAAAAAAAAAAAAGTTTATTCTTTTTATCCTCAACTTTGACATTCAACGGTAAAATTTATTAATCCAATTCAAAATAAATTCTTACCAACCTGAAGTATTAACACACAAAATATCACAAATTAAAACTTAGATTTGTACTTAATAAAAAAATTATAAATATTACAAAAAAGGTTGACACTTTATTTATTAAATAGAGTGAGTCATAACTTGAAATAATTTAATGCCGAATTTCCAACTTCATCTTTCTTGAAGAAGTATTGTGAATATTCTTGAATAGTGGTGTTCCTGTAGATTGGTGGATTTTCTTCTGAAAGTAGCTCTTTTATTGGACCGTAGAATTTTGATGTAAATCCTTCCCCAGAATGATTCCTCAGAAAGCTTGCAACTGATACTCTTGGCCCTATATTTTTTGACATTACTCTATGAAACACACTCTTGAATCTACCATTCGTAATTAGCTGCATCCAAATCAAAAATTATCCATCAATATTGCCCAATATATATATATATATATGAATATATATCTGTGTATGAGAAAATTGATGAAAGAATTTGAAGAAAAGATGCTGGCCTGTGTTAGGTCTCCCAAGTTGACAACTAAAGCCCCAGGCAAACAAGGGACATCAACCCAAAGATTTTGATGCAGAACTTGAAGCCCACCAATTTGGTCTTGTAATAAGATTGTCAAGAAGCTCAGATCTGTATGGTTCACTATTCCAAAAGTCAACTCAGGTTCTGGACAAGGTGGATAGTAATGTCCTTTTAAATATAGTCCCTCCCCACAACCCATGTTGACCAAGTGATTTCTTTCGAGTCCCAATGCCTTTCCAACCCACCCAAGTAACTTCCTCCCTAATTCTTGAACATGGTTTGCATATTCTATCATAATATCTCTGTCATCAACATTTTATAATTATAAACAACACAATTTCTTCTTTTAAGAAAATAATGACACAAGTAGTAAAAAAAACAAAAAGCATATCGTGTCCAATCCTTTTGGGATTAGAGAAAACAAGGAAATTGTAAGGAAATAACTTAATTTGCATATGTGAGCACATGATCCAACTATTGACGCTAATCTATACACATAATCAACAAATTAGTATTATTCAAATTAGTATTATTCATAATATATTTTTTGTGTAAAAAAAATATTATATTTGTTTAAGATTTAAGGTTCCTACTAAAAATCTAACTAAACATAATTGGTTTAGTCAAACATTAATTATTATACGTCCCTATGACTCTAATACTAATTGTCATAATTAAGATCTCAAAATTTGTATTATACAAAAAAAACTGGTGTCATTCTTATACATAAGTACACATTCGTATATACTTTTGATAGATTATAATCTAATAAATGAGTTAATTCAAGACGTCATAAGAAAAACTAGTATCATTCATTATATTTTTTTTTTGGGATTATTACAAATTTAAAATGCTGATAAAATAATGAAGTAGTTGTTACATTTGTATTGTTGAAGTATAACATAAAAATATAAGGGGAAATGTAATAATACCTGCAAATGGGAGGAAGTTGATGAGGTTGAGGAAGAAAAGGAGCCATTTTACAAGTAATAGTATCTTTCCACTGTGCAGCTTTTGATTCATAAAGATCATAATTACTGTTATAAACAACATTCTTGGTTAAATCCCTAGTGTAAAACGGCATTTTCATCTCCACATCTTGTTCATGAAACCTGCGAATTCCTTCCAACATTTCCTCCATAACCCTTGTAGGAATCCCATGGTTAACCACCTGGAAGAAACCCCATCTTTCGCACGCTTCTAGAAGCTTCTCCACCGTCTCTTCTTCCTGCCGATCGCCGATATCAATAACCGGAATGCTACACTGGAACTTGTCATTTCCGCATCTTGATGATGATCTTTCATTTCCGCCACCGTGGACGAAGATTCCAGGAAGTTTCTCAACCCCTGCATCGAGCAGACCTTTCACACCAGCTCTTGTCTCGTCAAAGGTTCTTAATTCTATTTGCCTCGTGGCACGTTCCGCCGGAGATGGATTCATCGGAATGACGTCATCAACTTCTTTGCTGAATTTTATAACTACCATTTTCTTTCTTCTAACATATGATCTAGTAAGATAATTATAACTTAAACGGGAAGTAGATGAATGGAACTGTGAAGTTGTAGAGAGCATCATACTTCTTTTAAGTTTCAAGATCTACGTAGGGAAATAAAATGTAAAATTTTCTTCAATAAAACGTCTCTCTCTCTCCCTCATATATATATATATATATATATATATATATATATATATATATATATATATAAATAATATTTTCTAATTTAAATTATTTTAAAGTGTTCAAACTTGAAAAGTAAAATTGCACTACAATTAAAATGTTTTAAAAAGGTAGATGTGGAATTAATTAAATCCTATTCTTCTAGAAATTATTATGAGTTAATTTTTGTTTTCAATAATATGATAATTAATTAGGTATTTTAATTTTGAATATTTTTATTATAAAATAAGGATGAAATATTAATTAGATATTTCAAATTTGTACATTAAAGTGTACAAATGTAGATTTTTGTAATTTATTTTTGATAAATAAAATCAAAACCATGTGATCAATATTATAGACTTATACTACAATCATTAATTCAAAAACAAAATCTTTCTTTATTTCTTGTTTTCAAAAGAAAAAGGAATATTACACCTTTCTTTGACAAATTTATAATTTCAATTAAATAAGAATATTATACAATAATTTGTATTTGTTAAATCTATTTCAACGCAAACTACTGGTTCACGTGGATCAATTTTTTATTTATTCATCATATTTTGATTACTGCAATACTTAGGGAGGATAAAAGAAAATGATTGTTATGAGATTTTTTAGGTAGGTAAGCTGTCAAATACTAATAATTTTCTTTTATTATTTTTAATATCAATTAAGTTTAAAAAATAAAGTCATAATATTTTTTAGAGGTTTAAAAGATTTTATATTTTTTTCTCACATCCTTTGGTGGATTTTCTTCGGACAACAGTTATTTAATTGGTTCAAAAAGTTTATCCGTCTTACGTTAATAAGTAAAGTTTATCCGTCTTACGTTAATAAGTAAAGTATATTAGTAATAGTTTATAAGAATATGCCTAAATACTCATAATTAATTCAAATATTTTTTTTAATATATAAATTGTGTATAGGTGTCCATAGATGCGATACGAATTTGAAGGTTGAGATCCTGACAGGGAGTAAATTAGCAGCAGCTAAGAAACAGCCAACTGATATTATTCTTGTACCAACATTTCCAAAAAACTTTTGGGTAATTTTTCATCGTTTCCGAATTCGGCTAAGCCGACAATATATGATCAGGATCAGCATTCAGTGGTGGGTTTGTTAGATTTAGTTAAAATTTTCAAACTTGATTGGATGGCATTAAATTAAATAGGAAAAATGAAAGGAACATCACACCAACAATTATTTGACCTAGTTTTTGTGTATATATTAAATTTGAAAATTCTAAAAAGAGTAAAATACACCTTTTAATTATTTTTATTAGGAATTAAATTTTCAGAGCTTGAAATGCAAGAGAGCAGACGTGCCATCAAGCCCTTTAGCCTTGTAATATTCGGTATATTCCTTCACTGTAGTTGGTCGATATTTGGGGGGATTTTCTTCAGATAAAAGTTGTTGAATCGGTTCATAGACCTTTCCAGTATCGAGTATTCCTGTGTAGAAGAAGCTGGCAACTGATATTCTTGGACCAACATTTTTTGCTACTACTCTGTGTTCCACACTTAGGTACTTGTCATTCGATATCAGCTGAAATTAGCATGTTCAAGTAAATTAAATCAAGATTAATTCCTCATTTTATTTATATACATGTATGTATTTAAATTTACCTGTAGAAAATCACCAATATTGATGATTAATCCTCCAGGTATAGGAGGAACATCCACCCAGTACTGATTCTGATAAAGAACCTGAAGTCCACCCAAATTATCTTGTAAAAGCACTGTGATGAAATCGTTGTCCGAATGTTTGGTGGTGCCAAGTGTCAGTTCAGGCTCCGGACAAGCAGGATAGTAATGGCACAGTTGAGCAACCCCTTCTGCACACCCCATGTCTTTCAGTTGGCTTGGTTTCAATCCAAGACCTTCCGACAGTAATTCCAGCAGGAGATTGCCTAATTTCAACACTTGCTCCGAGTACTCTACTAGACTTTTACTGCATACATACATATATATATATATATATATATATATATATATAAATAACCATATTAGATAAAAGTATTACTAATATACAACAAAATAAAAAGAAACAAGAGGATGTTAAGAGGAAATGTGTGTACATATATATATATACCTGCAGACGTCTGGCAAATCTTCAGGCTTTGGGGGATTAGGAGCCACCAAGCAATAAAAAGAATCCCTCCAATTAGCAGCTGGGGAAACATAGAGATCAAAATTACTATTGTAGACAACCCTTTTAGTAGAATCCCTTGTATACCACTGCTTCTTTACCTCTGTTTCTTGATCATAAAATCTACGAACACCTTCAATCATTTCTTCCAAGACAGATTCAGGGATACCGTGATTTACAATTTGGAAGAAACCCCACGTCTCGGATGCATCTCTGATTTTTTCAACTATGTCCTTACGTTTCTTTAATTTTACAATATCGTCCTCAATACCTTCCATGTCAATTACCGGAAAAACAAACTGTCGCCCGTCATCATCTGAATGTTGCTGCTGTTGTGATAAATATGAGTGGATGAATATCGGAGGAACCTTAGTGATTCCGGCATCAACTAGACCTTTCACACCTTCCTTAGTTTCGTCGAAGGCTTTCAGTTCACTTTCCCGATCATAATAACTTATCTGTGCTGCTTCAACTTCATCTTTGCGTGGCCTAACATCTTTCTTCATAGGAAGTAATGGGAAGTTCTATGTCTATAAAGAGAGAGAGAGAGAAAATTGGCAAATCTACATTTTTTTCTTTTGGAAAAGATACAGCCACACAAGCTGAAAAAATAGCCAAAAGGATAAATTGTATGGCATAAGATAAAGAGGACACCTCGACCGAATTGTACGTCGGTACAATTTATTGTATCTTCACAAAAAGGGAATTTGATTACTGGAACAATATTTTCTTTTTTTATTACATAAGTAGGGTACAAATACAATCCTCAAACTCAAACTAAATTAGAGGAAAAACAAAAATCCAATTGTCTTAAATTATTCTTACCTAATTAAAGCTTGAAACGTAAGAGGGCAGATGTGCCGTCGAGGCCTTTAGTTCTGAAATATTCTGTATATTCCTTCACCGTTGTTGAACGGTACTTTGGTGGATTTTCTTCCGATAACAATTCTTTAATTGGTTCGTAGACATATTTATAAAATTTACAGTTTATCCTAACTTTAGCAGGTATAGCTGAAAGCAATTTGTGCATATTTAAAATAAAAGTTAATAAATAAACAAGAAGACAGGTGAGTAAACTGCCAAAATATTGCACGACTAAAAATCAGAAAATAATTTCAAATCGACAAGAAGAAAGGGCAAATGTAATTTTCATTATACTTTTACTATTAAGTCCTTGATATTTGAAGATTTACCAAAAATTGTCCTTGATGTTTTAAGGGAAACTGAGGAAAAATAGAAAATAAAGTCATTGGATATTAAAATGGAGGGTCGGCCAAGCGAGCCAACCCTATGGAGTTCCACAAATTATGTCGGCCATATGTCTTGATAGCCATACAGCCCTCACCAAACAGAGGTGAGAGTGGCATATTTAGCCAACCGACCCTTTTAAGTATTTGAGGCCTCACCACCTTAATCTTATAGAAAGTCCCGAACTTGGTTTCTTTAAAGTATTCCGATGTGGGACTCTGGGAACCTTTGCTACTAAATGGGAGACGAGAAAATACTGAAAAAGATTAGTTTTTCCTTCTGCAGAGTTGACGCCAATTCATGAATTTATGTTACTCATTGCTAGTGCTTGAAGATAATAAGAGTCCTTGTATTTCCTGCCACTGCCAATATGAAGCCATTTCGAATCCAATCCTCTCGATGCATCCATGTATCACGACTAACATCAAGAATTGCAAGTACCTGCAAAGAGTTGAACATGAGGTGGGAGTGAATCTTTAGTTTTGAATTACATATTTCTCTTTACCATGCATGCTTGCAAACTTTCTCTAGATATATCTGTTCAGTAAAATAAAAAATTACTGCTCAAATAGCGAACAATAAAAGCTGTGTCTCAGTAAAGTGACATGCAACATCTTGAAGCTAAGACAGAGAGAGATACTTACTGCTCCCCCTTTCCATGGAACATATGCTGGACTTGTTCGCGATTGAATAACCTGGATTGGATGAATATAGAAATGTCAGCAAAAAGATAATGACAGAGTAACAGAACATTGCGCAGTAGTAGAAACAGTCACTCACCTCTACAGTATCAATGGCCTCATTTGAAGGAATTGAATGCAAAACCCTGCTCAGGAAATGAAACAAAATGAAGTGAATTGATGTAGCGAAATCTCATGCTACTTTGGTTCAGAAAGGCTTATTATAGACTTATAACTACATACCGCTCCTCCACAGCAGGAATAAGACCTTCTGTTAAAGCCACTCCGCCAATCTGCAATGTTCAACTTGTGTGAGTTTCTAACCATACCTAGAATTTTGAAAGTAGGAAGCATGATAACTAAGATGATGCAGCATTTACCAGTTGCATGCTACAAAATAATTTCCTCTGCAGTTCTATACGCCCTGATTATACAAAATTTGAAGAGTTAAGACAGTAACAAAAGGTTTCCCTTCACAGCTCTGTAACAATAGGAGAGAATAAAATGAGAAATAAATCTACCTGTTGAGAGAATGCTCTTTGTAATAGCTTCAGCAAGACCAATATTATCTTCTTTGTTTGGTCTTGTCTGAAAAACTGGGTAACTCTCCCACATAGGATATACAACATTGCCAGTGAAGAATCCTTCAGTCTGCCATGTGTCCTCCAACATATCCTCATGATCTTTAAACCTAGAAAAAGAGCAAAACCATGTAAAAATGAATGGGAAATTGGCAGGAGATCATAGGAAAATAAAATTCTCGAAAACTAACAATACTACTTACCATGGACGTGGTGGTGGAGGATAAACATCTGGAACCAGAAGCGTTGGGTAGAACAAGCCCATTGGTGGGACCTGTGGAATTTCAGTGTACAACTGGATCAATTTAACCAAGAACATTCTTCTTACAGCAGAAAATGATGAACAAATATTTCAACTGTAACTAATCAGCACTATTGACAAATATTCACTTGGGTCAGAAGAATCCAGTATTACTAGAAAAAATGCAAAATTTGAACTTTATAGATCAGGTGACATTCAGATGCCTTAACTAACCCCTTTTAGGTATCTTGTTATCTTCTTTTTTCCTATTCTTCCCTTTTATTCATGGTGGTACAAGAGTGTAAGCTAGTGATTAAGTTATGACAAATACATGGTTAATTAAATTTCATTTCATTTTGCAAAGTGAATGATGTTTGATGAGATTTTTGACAGACAAGTGCATACATTAAGAGCAGTTAGCCTTGTCTTATGAGATCCAGGTGGCATGCCATCTTCGTATGAATGAACTACAGCAACAGTCTCAAGCTCCCCCTCCTAAATGAACAAACAAAATCTATCAGCGCATATGTCAGTTACATTAGCATCAGAAAACAATAATAAAACATGGTAAAAAAGTAACAGTAGCAGTTCATATTGGAAGAAATTCTATGCGACAAAAGAGCTGGAATTAGAGAAACTTGGTGGACTTACTCTGATTGAGCAATAGGATTCCCTGAGTCGGTTCAGCATTAATAAATCAACAGGTTTTGTTAGAGCATCAGTACGAACTGGTGGCCATGTTTGATGGTGTCTCTGGGTCCAGAGAATGCATCTTGATATATCCTGCAGTTATTTCCCACATGCAACTATTATCTCCATCTGAAATATATAAAGAAAAAAGGACAAGAAGCAAGATTTGGGGATAACAATAGAAGGGAAAAGAGAATTGTGGCCACATTTGAAGGTGCCAATTAATTTAGGGATGTTTATCTCAGTTTGCTTGCAAATGTATGACCTACAATGCTGACACTTTCACATGATTATAATGAAGTTTTGAATAAATGGAAACAACACTCACCTCTCCACCATAACGTAACATGATCTGTGTTGTTGGTAAAGCCACACCGTCCTGAAAATGATGACAGATGGAGATATTTAGCTTTATCATTTACCTTCCCTATTTTACTTCTTCATGAAACTGTATTGTACAAGCAAGAAAGAATACCATAAATACAACTAATTCTTCGTTTAAATCCAAAGAACAAAAGGAAAAGAAATGGTCTGTTGAAGCCATTTAATGTAAAGTCATATTCCAAACTCCAGAACTACCTCAATGCAGATAACAGATGTCACTTGTGCACCCAGATTTATAACACAAGCTGTTGATAGCCCATTTCCAAAAACAGCTGCAAGACCTTCCTGCATCACCAGCTAAATAAAATGTCTTGTGATAAAAAAGAAAGCATACACAAATAAGGAAATTCTACAGAGGTGGAGAGCTATACCAGTTTTAAGTATATATAACAGTGCCCAACAGCCTCGAGGCCAGAATTAAGATTAACTGTGCTTCTAATGTTAAATTGAAATTATAATTACATTTTCAAGTCAACAAGATCAAGTGATGATTCACCTGGTGAACTACAGCTGAGCCAAAGCATAAATCTCTGAGTACAATGGATAACACCTCCTTAATTTCTGCTTGACCATAGAGAAAAAGCATCACAAAACACATAATTATTTTCATTCAGAAAGATTTTTCTTGAGGCACCATACTCTCTCCACAAGAAAATAACCAAGATGCAACTCAGATATATTTTATACACTGTACTAACACTACGTGCATAAGAGGAGAAAGTGCTATGCTGCCGGGCACCAAAATTATCTAGCTGTCATGATCTCCAGAATTCAACGCAATATTACTGATACATGAATATATAAGTAATTTGGCAATAAGATAAGCTAATGAAGGAGAATGTGCATGTGAAATTATATGTCCTTTGGCACTTTCTTAAACAGACATACTGACCATAATTCCTAAAGCATGAACTTTTCCGAAAGAAGACAAAATAACAATCTGGCTTTCTAAATAAATTACAAAAAAAAAAAAAAGAAAGAAAAGGAAACCACATATTTACCACGATTATCAAATGTTTCAGGAACAACAAGAACGGCAGAATACATATGTCTTTGTTTACAAGGGATTTGTAGCTTCTCTGTTAGGATCCAATCCCAGATAGTATTCAGGTCACCTAATACCTGTTAGTTATTGCAAAAAGATGCACCATATCTCATCAATAAGAATGTGATAAAGAAGCAGAACTTTCCTGCAGGTTTTCTAAAGCATTAAATGCATGAGTTGTTAGTACAAGTACGAATGACAAAACTTCCAGCTCAGTATTTTAGTAGCATTCATGACTAAAAGTGGCCAATTCCAGGCTCGATCTGTTGGCATCTACATGACTGCAAGAATTCAGCAACAAAGTTTAGAGATGGTACCTGCTGCAGAGAATAATGCTGAGATATATTCAGATGACCCCTGCGTATAGGACGCCGCAAGCTGTATGGCTCATTTGGAGATATTCTCATTGCTTCTTCACCAATGATACATTCCTTGTATTGACATTCAATAGAACTAGAGCTCTCCTTACCTTCCTTCTCAACAAGGGAATCACTAGTATTATCTTCCCCTGGTAAAGCTTCTGTCAAAACAGGGAAGACAGAAATCTATTCCATAATTCCTACCAACATGATAAACTAAATATCTAATACACAATCATCTAATCTGCCAGAAATCACGATCTGGGAAATGTATGAGTTCAATGCTTATCAATGTGTTTACACAGCATTTTACAGAATTCCTGTATGCACATGTCCTGGTGGTTCAAAGTTCACTAGCCATTGTCTTTTTCCCTTAATTTTTTTTTTTTCTTTTTTTTTGGTAGGAGTTCACTAGCCATTGCCATCAACTTTCTTTTTGGGACGAATCTAAAACACAAGAAAGTTACTTCCAGTTACAGCCTTGTAAATGTTGTATCTTTTATTCATAAATTTTGAAACTACAGGGACTTCATCCTTGTGAAGAGGAGTCTCATATTGCTAGTTTTAATGCTTGCAACCAATAATAACATGTCATACATGAGTTTCCGGAATTTTACAAGGGATGTTTCCAAAGTTTACTAAAATTATGACACCTTTAATAGACTGACCATACTTTCGCCAAGAAATTCAGCAAATCATCCAATGAAGTTAGACAGAGAGCATCAGTGAAGCTAAGCCTTCAAGATAACAGCAGGAAGACTATCTCAGAAGGGTTGCATTTTTTGGCTTACCGGATGTATGGGTTGCATTTTTTGGCTTCTCAAACACATCCGTCCAAGCAAGAGCTGTCTCTTTCTTGTTGCTTTGTGGAGGATAAGCATCAACACGACCCATCTGCAAAAGTATTCCTTTCAATGAAGTATATAACCAAGGAGAATGAGCACATTCAAGTAGATTATGCTATTTATTTGACTATTCCTCTCATTGGCACTTCTACTTGTAGTCAACAGCTGAGAAATAGAGAACCATGCATCTAGATATTGATACAAAATAATAGAAGCCAACCCACCCTGCTATGTATTTGTGATCCAGCTTCTTAATTACTCAAATGCATGAAAGAATTCAATCTATAAATTAAATATTAACTTCCGAAGAAAAACCAGGTTTACCTTCCGAGGGAATGAATTATTACCAACCTCTTCATCCAAGAATGGAATTTTTAACAGTGAAGCAATCTGGGTTAGACAAAAAAAAAAAAAAAAAAAAAAAGAAAGAAAGAAAAAAGCATCATCCTTCAGCCTAAACTAAAAACAAATGCAGAGTTGATCCCCCCCAAAAAAAAGGCTTACAATGTCATATGCCTTTTCACGTTCCATGTGTTGTGCTGTGGTAACCTGTGAATTAAGCCCCTAAAGCACACAAGCAGGCAGATAAAAGAAAAAATTTAAAATTGAAAAACCTTAACACAAATTGAGGACATCAAAACCACATAAAATAAACACAATCTGAGCAGCGAATTAATGATTTTTGGTTTTCTACAAATTCAACACCCACACCCACACCCGAAAAAGAAAAAAGAAAAGCAAAAAAAAGAGAGAGACCTGGTCTACAACATTTTTTCTGGGAAATTGTTTGCTCCCAGTAGTTCGCCAAGCAATACAGTGAGGGACATTCAATGGAACATCTTGTTGAGCAAGTCCTATTTTTATACTTGCCGAACCTGAAATAAACAAATTTCTTAACATATCTGGGGCAAAACAACAGAGTGTGCACACTTTTTCATGCCCACAGAAAAAAGAAAATTTTATAGCAAAAAAAGAAAAAGGAAATTGAACTTTAGTATGTTTTAGTAAATTTGGTAGATGGAAGGAACCTGGATTGATCACAACAAGATTGGAGCCACGTTCAGCAAAAAGTTGCGATGGAACTACCGTTTTGAGATAATCCTGAGAATTGAAAATGCGAAATTTCAATACATTAGCAAATTCAATAGGCATAATAACTATTCAATTCTTGTTTGTGTGAGAGAGACAGAGGTGGAAGAAAGTGCTTACCATGAGCGACAATTTCTTTGGAACCTGTTGGACTTGAAGTTGGAGCAGCAGAAGATCGTTTTCGTTTTGGGTTTCCGCTGCAAAAATACTTAAGAGAACGCATTACCGAAACTTACAATACGTTAATTGATCTTTTTATTTAATTTGAAAATCTAAGTAAATTTCTCGTAGAAATCAATTATATTTTGTTATTTGAAGTCCACATTGTTTTTAAAATACTTTTTTTAATTATTGTTTTATAAAACTTAAAAAAGAACTTTCGTAATAGTAATTTTCTTTTGCAATCAATATAATTGAATACAATAATAATAATTATTATCATGTATTTAATAGATAATATATAAATATTGCAATGATTTTATTTAATCAACTACATATCATATAAATTGTTTTTAAAAAAAATTAACTATATATCATATAACAAAACGACGTCATTTTAATAAAATATATTTTTTTAAAGGGACAAAAAGGCCCATAACCTACATATTAAACGTTCCCTTTGCCAAATCTAGAGCCTGAAGTCCCTTTGCATTGTAGTGAAGTGAATACTCTCTTACTGTAGTTTCTCTGTCCCTCGGCGGATTGTCTTCCGATAAAAGCTCCTCAATAGGTTCATATATATATCTCCGGCGATAGTGCCAGAACTGTGGTGAAGAAGCACGCCACCGATACTCTCGGACCAGCACGGTTTGCCAGTACTCTGTGCTGGCTGACTCTTGAAATTGGTGATCAACTGCATTGCAAGTGATAGTCAGGATTATTGATGTATAAAAATAATAAAACAACTATCCCACATCGGAATTCTATAACTCTTTCCTTAATTTTAGGACTCATTGCTATAACTATTGTACTTTTGGTCAAAATGATACCTACCTGCATTAAGTCACCAATGTTTACTACCAAAGCTCCAGGTATAGGCAGAATACATCAACCCAATGGTTTCCGCAATAATCACAGCTTCTCTGTTTTCATGGTTCTTCTCCTGTGCTGCAGCCTCGGATTCTGCTAAGGTTGTGACCACCAGTTTTAACTTCTTTTAGTTTTGATTAGGTAATAATTGATGAGACTAAAGAATTCCAAGAGGAAGGAAATGGAAATCTTGTTCGAGTTCTAACTTTTGTTTTGTTTTGTTTTCTGGCTAGTTTTTCTTCATTGGCACCTAGTCAATGTTTATACTTTAATTGCGAAGATGGACAAAATGGAAGCAAACAAATCTGACCAAATGAATTTAATATTCTTTCTTTGGTGTGATTTGTTTATCATTTATTCAGTGTTTGAAGTTTTAGCCTTTCAACTAGATGAACATTCACATGGACAAAAAGAAAAGTTTTTGAAAAAGTCTATTAATCCCACATCAAAAATTTACCCAATCTTTGTAAATCGTAATTATTATAATTACAGTAAAAACTACCGTAAACCTAAAGCTTTGCCAGCTCTGTATATATATATATATATATATATTAATGTAAAAGGTTAGTGCCGGACAGACCTTTTTTGCCGCCCGGCAAAAAAGTCAGGCCACATAATTGAGAATCTAAGAATTAATCAATCATTCAATCAAAATGATTCTTAATCGATAAGTATAAAAATCTCTAGATCTAGATCTAACAATAAAGTATATTTCTAATTGAATTTTTCAAATCAATTAAACCAAATCAGATGATATAACAAAATTATTGAGTAATTGTCCATGGAGGAAAATATATATATATTAGGGAAAAAGGGGCTTTGGTAAAAAAGGAAAACTGCACGTCGCTACAACGAGCACATAAAGAAAAATGTCTCGATAGAATCTTACTTCTTGCTTGGCTCCTTCCGTCCCACGATCTAGGTCAGTCAGTCCCGACAAGTTTCAGCATTATCGAAAAGCCTATAAGAAAAAGTCGAAAAAGTCGCCATTTTTCTCCCTCTCTCTCTCCTTTACTTTTAAAGGTTTGATATGGGTAAACTAAGTTGCTACGCTGGCATATTGTTCCAATTTTCACGCTTAATTTGGAAGAAAAAGGGAATGTCATGAAGACATTCTGCCCTTGATTTGCAGCCAAGGATGACCGATGCCCAGAAAGATTTTTCTTGGATCACTCACATAAAAAATGGAGAGCCTCCCAGAATGATTTTTCAAAAATACAGAATGCAAGATTCAACAATCAAGAACAGAGATTCCTGTTGGCATAATTGACAATGCAAAGTTCAGATTTTGCCCGAGTCATTCGTGAAAAAAAAGAAAGAAAAGATGTGACCTTGTTGGAGTTGAATAAGATTGTTCATTGAGGAAAAAGAGTGCAAAGAAGAAACAACACAGAATCGAGAGGCAATAAATAGTACATGTTTAAAGAAACTGTTTCCCAACCAACTATCCGGCTACGTGGTGGGCATTCTAGAGTTGAGTTGCTTTACCGAACAAAAATGATGAAACGAAGAAGAGCCTTTCTTAGTTTGTTTT
This sequence comes from Asclepias syriaca, assembly GCA_027405835.1. Lineage (NCBI taxonomy): Eukaryota > Viridiplantae > Streptophyta > Magnoliopsida > Gentianales > Apocynaceae > Asclepias > Asclepias syriaca. Next base: position 2,883,226 of record CM049925.1, on the reverse strand, counting down.
TGATTTATGAGCAGCCTTCTTCTTAGGTGCTCTCCTTGGCATGGAATTCTTCATGCCAATGAAAAAAAGTAGTGCCCCAAGTAAAGCCAAATTCTGGACGTAGAAAGAAAGAAATCACCCACATTTAGAGTCACTTGAAAACAAGTATGGCTGCTAATAACATTATCATTAATTTCAAATTTCAAATTTCAAATGTGAGCGAGAATAATCATGTCATTGGAGACAAGCATGACTAACCTGTGTAAACTTGACGAATAGTTGAGCAAATTCCTTCTTCTCGCCATCATAGTTGTAGAAGTCGTATAAAATGGGGGTAGTAATAGCCTGATGCAGAAGCTGCAAGAAACACACATAAGAACATTTGGTAAGAATGATTTTCTAGCCACTAAAAATTTGACAAGCAATGTGTATTCACAAACCAGAAGATAAGCTCCAAGAGAGCTGCCCAAGACAAAGAGAAGACTTCCTAGCCCCTTCACAACCATAGCTCCCAAGATCAAGTGTTGCATCTGTGATAAACAAACAAATAAAGAGATCAGCAAAATCCAGTCAACCACAATATAAACAAAGAGATAAGCTTGTCTCTTACTTCGACATGGGGCAACTTAAACCCAGTTTGAGCTGCTACATGCTTTGAGAATGCATTGAACTTTGGCCTCAGTAACTTTGCTGCCGGTCCACCATCAACACCAAATTCATTGAACCTATATAAGCAGCAAATACAAATTTAAAAAGGGAGGAAAAACACTTCATAGGGCACAGCCTCTAGCATCAAGTAATAGTACTGCACGAGAATATCTTTTAAAACCTTTAAAAGCCCATGACATTGATTTCGGTAAAGATGTAAGCAAGAGAGTAATACTTGTAGTAAAAATATACTGAAGTGTATCCAACAATAATGAGACACAGACTCCATCTAAATACTGACTAAAATATGAAAAGCTCAGATCAAATTTGCATAATGTACAAGGGAGAAAATTCTCCTGTACTACAAAGAAAATTAGTAAAAACCAAATCTTGCTACATCTGTCTCCCCAAAGAATATATAGATCAATGCATCCAAACACAAATTGTAGTAGCCACAGAAAAGCAAGACTTCAACTATGGAGAAATATTCACTCCTACAAATTGCTACACCAGCCAACAAAGAGCATCTGCATCTTAAAGTAATATCATAACTTTTGTTATTCTTTTAAATAGAAAAAGTATGGAAATGACTAAAGGTTAAATTTATACTATAAACTCCCAATTTATTTACTTATTCAGAGGAAAACTAAATGATTGCAGAAAATGTCAAACAAGGAAACAATTTCACCCAGACCCTCTTCATTTGAAAAGTCAAAACAAAGTAAAATCGTAGCATATAACTAAAGTAAGTTCTCGCCACTAAACAACAGAATCAGAAATAATGTTTCAAACTTTAAATAAATGAAAGTGATTTACATCTAAAACAGGAAAGCATTATCATTTCCAAAACATTTCACTCAGTAGATCCAATTAACAAAAACAAGAGGAAGAAACAATGACAAAAAATACCATAAATAAATAAGTAAAAGCAAAACGAGAAGCAATTACAATTTTCAAGTACCAAACCAAGAACAAAAACACAGAATTCAGAGCGTATTTCAGACAAACGGAATACAGTAAGTAGTTAAACATCAAGAAATTAAAACAGATCTGAATAAAAGGGGAAAAGAGAGGGGGAAAAAAAATTTACTCTTGGTAGACAGAGAGAACAAAAACCGAGACAAAAAGAAGCCTTCCAAGAAAAGTGACCAAAGCCATTGTTGAACTAAGGATTTGATTTACTCCAAACAAAAGTTGAAATGAACCCCTCGTCTTCCTCTGTCTCTCTCTCCCGAACAAGATTTCTCTCTATCTAGAGAAAAATATGGGATTCAGACGGAGATTCAAATCCTTAAAACCAGAAAGAGAAAGAGAAAGAAAGAAACAGAAACGAAGGTACTTTATTTTGGACTCCTTTGACAATACTCCTTATATATCGACCTGAAATGATTTTCTTTCTTTCTTTCTTTTTTTTAAAAAAAGGAAAATATCCTATTTAATCTCATAAATTATTAATTATTTATATTTTTCCCTTCAAATAATTTTCTTTTTGAACAACTAGAAAAGTATGAATTTCTCATAATATTTATTAATTTATAAAAATATAATTAAATTTTAAAGAATGGTTTTAATTTTGATTTAGAAAATAAATAAGTAAACTACAATATGTTATCCTACCCGCAGGTGTGATGGAAAAAAGTACACAACTTGTACAGCTCTACATAGTACCAGTCATTACACGTAAGTGGACCAATGGCATTCCCTCAATTGGTCTACTAGGATGACAACGTGGCCTTCCACAATATCAGTTTCTTACTCTCGCGTGACTGAGACAAGACTAATAATTAATTTTAATATTATAATAATATCTGAATTATAAATCATCATTTCGTAGTGAATAAAATTTGTTTTTCTTGCCATAAATCCAGTGGTCGATTAAATAACTAACTTTTGAATGACTATTTTTGTCTTTTCATTAAAAATTAGATAATATGATTTACAGAATTATCGCACACTTCCAATTAATTATAATCTAAACCCTAACCCTAAACCCTAACTCTAAACCCTAACCCTAGCCCTAAACCCTAAACTCTAAACCTTAATCCTAACCCTAAACTCTAACCCTAAATCTTAATCCTAAACTCTAAACTCTAAGTCCTAAACTCTAACCCTAAACCCTAACACTAAACCCTAAACCTAAACCTATTTCTAACTCTAACCCTAACCCCTAACCCCTAATCCTAAACTCTAACCATAAACCCTTAATCTTAACCCTTAACCCTAACCCTAAATCCTAAACAATAACCCTATACCTTAAACCTAAACCTAACCCTAAACCTCATACCCTAATTCTAGACCCTAATCTTAACCTTAACCATAACCATAAACCATAATCTAATACAATAAACCCTAAAACCAAACCTAAAATGTATACCCTAACCATATATCCAAAACAAAAACACTATACCCTATATCGTAAACCCAATATCCTAAACAATAATCCTATACCCTATACCATAAACAATAACCCTATACCCTATACCCTAAATCCCAAACCTCGAACCCAAACCCTAACCCTAAATCCCACTCTATACCCTAAACCCTTACCCAAACCTATTGAACCCTAAACCTAACCATATACCCTATACTCTACACATTGAACCCATATCCTAACCTAACCCTAACCATTGAATCCTAAATCCTAAACCCTAGACCCTAATCATAAACTCAAACCCTAAATCCCATACACTAACCCTATACCTAAACTCAAAAATATACAATATAAATCCTAAACCCTAAATCCTAGCCCTAAACCTAACTATAATCCTAAACCTTAAACCCTAAATCCTAATCCTAACCCTACATTCAAATCCAAACACCTAAACCCTAACCCTATATCCTAACCATTGAACCCAAACCCTGAATCCTATTCATTAAATCCTCAACCCTAAACCCTATATTCTATATCCTAAACCCTAACTCCTGAACCCTAAACCCTAACTCTTGAAACCTATACCCTAAACCATAAACCATAAATCCTCACCCTTGAATCTTAAACTCAAAACCCTAAATCCTATACACTTCACCCTAATCATATACCCTATACCCTAAACCCTAAACCCTAAACCCTAAACCCTAAACATTGTATACTAAACCCTAAATCCAAACCCTAAACAATATACCCTATCCCTATATCCTATGCCCCAACCCATGCACTCTAACTCTATACTCAATATTCTAAACCCAAAACCCTATACTCTAAACTCTTATCATAAACCCTTACTCTATATTCAATACCCTAAACTATAAAACTCTAAACCCTAAACCTTAATTGTATATACTAAACCCTTACTTTATATTCTATACCCTAAACTCTAAAATCCTAAATCCTAAATCCTAAACTTTAAACATATATCTTAAACCCTAACCCTATACCCTATACCCTAAGTCTTATACCCTATACCCATATCTTATACTCAAATTGTAAACCCTAACCCTTGAATCATATACCCAAAAACCTAAATCCTAAACCTTGATCTTTAGACCCCAAAACCATAATCCAAATACTAAATCCTATACTCTATACCATAACCCCTGAATCCTAACTGTATACCCTAATACCCTATACCCTATACCCTATACCTTATACCATAACCCTAAACCCTAACTCTGTACCCTAACCTTAAACATATACCTTAAACCCTAAATCCTAAATCCAAACCCTAAACAATATACCATATCCCTATACTCTATACCCTAACCCTTGAACCCTAATCCTATATACTATACCCTAAATCCTAAACCCTATACTCTATACTCTAACCTTAAACCCTTACTCTATATGTTATAACATATACCCTAAACCCAAACTCTAAAACCCTAAACTTTGAACCCTAATAGTATACCATAAACCCTAAATCCCGTGAACCCTATACCCTATACCATATATCCTTAACCCTATACCCTATACCCTATACCTAATCCTAGATCCTAAACTCTAAACCCTATATCCAAAATCCTAAAGTCTAACCCTAAATCCTATACCTAGACCCTAAACCCTAAATCCTATACCTAGATCCTAAATCCTAAACCTAAACCTAAACCCTGCACTCTGAACTCTAAATTCTAAACCCTAGATCTTAAACCCTAAACTCTAAATTTCTCAATCCTAAACTCTAAATCCTAAACATTGAATCCTCAACTTTCAACCTTCAAACACTAAAAACTCTAAACTCTAAACCCTAAACTCGAAAGCTCACTCTTTATCTTTACATGTCACTTTTTTTTGGTAAGTGGAAATTTTATAAAAAAGGAAAAAGAAATTATTGCACTAAATGATTAAAATTATTCATGGTAATAGAACAAAACAACAACCTAAACATAGGTGAAATAAAGTAATCACCCTAAAACATTTAGGTGAGTAGAAAATTACTAAACAAAACAAAAAAACAGAAAAAAACTCTATCTAAATCTTCAATCTTCCGACTGTCAAACACAAAACTCTGTTGCATTGAGAGTTCGAATTCACCTTCTTCCTTAACAACAACATAATACACTCTAAGCGCATCAAATATTTCATAAAATGCTTAAAAAGAATATAAAAAATGAACAAAGGGCCTAGATCTAAACAATTGGGTTTAACAAATTTTTCTTTTAAAAGAAGAAAAACAAATTGATATCTAAATATCAATAAAGAATAATGTGATTTGAGAGGCAAAAGGAAAAAAAAAAATAAATAAATAAAATAAAATAAAAATAAAGAAGAAGAAGTAGATATCTCCGACCAAGAGAAAGTCTAGCCGGAATTAAAAGTCCTCTCTTGATCCAGAGGAGAGGATATTAAAAATTTCTTTTGGTGGGAGGAGAGGAGAGAATGGAGGGAAGCGACTCTTAAAAGAAAAATTAAATTTTATCTTATATGTTGTAAAACTCCTAATTTTATATAATATTTAAAATATATTTTTATAAGTTCTTTTAATTACCTTAAACTATAATAAATGTAGATGCCAACAAAACACATAAATGGAGATGTTTACTTGAGAAGTAAGTTTGTTTCCTTTAATTTAACAGCAAAATCCAGCAATATATTTGGATGGTATGATGTGGATTTAGATCTCTTATAATAAATGTTTTATACCAAATCTCATCCCATCTTACTATACTTAGATCGATTACACCAATGTGCTCCCCAATAACCTATTAGATCAAATCTTGCATTTTCATTTCCATCATTTTTTATAACATGTACTTGTAACACACTTTATATGTTTTTAATTTTAAAATATATTATTAAATAAAAAATATTTAAAAATTTCTTGAATACGCAAAACCTTGTTCATAAAATAAATATATTGTTATTTATTATAATATTGTGTTTAAAAAAAGAAGTTAAAAATGAATATAAACAATAATATATAAAAATGAATATATGTATTAATAATTAATTTGAAGTATTTTTTTATATTAAAAAAATAATAACTTGACATTTATTATTGTAAAAACACAAATTATTATTTTGAAAAACATAGTATACTTTATATGACCTATGATGCATGCACAACGAACTATGCTAAGGTTAGAAGTGTCCATATTTGAATAAATAAATAAAATTGGGCCATTTATGTAATTATTTCTAAAAATAGTGCTATTCAAAAAACAAAAAAAAGTCTTCCAAAAAAAAATGGAAGGAAGCATCAAACCCAAAAGTAAGCAACCAAAATTGAATTTTCTATTTCGGCCTTCGCAGTTCTCCAGAGGAAGAAAAAACAGAAGCTCGGAGAGCGAGCAGATCAGCTTTCCCCAAGTTTTCCCCCCTGATTTGCTCTTTCTCTGTCGCGCTTGTTCGCTCTTCGTGTTTCCTGGATTGAAGCAAAAGGTCTACTGTGATTAAAGGACTAAAAAACAAGAAAAATTAATAATGGGTTTCTTTTCGTTTCTTGGAAGAGTTATGTTCGCTTCTCTTTTCATCCTATCCGCTTGGCAAATGTATGTATGCATTCTTACTCCATTCCATGTTCATATTATTTTTATTTTATTTATTTATTTATTTATTTTGTGTTGCCGTTGGTTTCTTTTTATTCAGATCTATTTTGGGTTTAGGGAGGAGTGGTTGCGTTTATTTTTCACTTGTCTACTTTGTTGTTAGATCTACATGTTTTTTTGATTCAGTTTATGTTTCACTATTGTTTTGTATGCGTATGTTTTACTTCTTGGTTATGTGGATGAATGGGGCGCATATTAGAGTCTTCCTCTGTAGGACATGAGAAGGGTCGTGCTTATTTTGGTTTTTCTTTTCAGTTGAATTGGTCTAAAAGAAAATGTTGGGTTCTTTTATCTTCTGATGGGGCGGTGGGGAGAGGAGTTTTTTCCGCTTTTTTTTATATTCTGATTTGGTGTAATAGTTGCAACGAAGTTGGATTATGGTGCATTTTCTATTAACTTTTGGATTTATATGTCTTTTCTTTGGGTTTTTAGTTTGAATGTTTTGTCAAGTGTTAGATGTAGTGAGGCATTCTTCTCTGGTGGAAGAAAAATCAACTGGTCTTTGCCTTGAAGCTTTTGCTGGCTCACATATATAATGGACTCAGTAATTTCCCAAGTCCTGTGTGTATGTTTTAGTTCCCTCATTTCTTACTGCATTTTAAACTTTGACTACCAAAATCATGAAACTAGTTATCCTCAGCGGAAATTTTTAACCCTTTTTTCTTGCTTATAAAGCATAGTAGGCTAATTATCCTTCAAAATGTCACCTGACCACATCATTATGGATTGGAGAAATCCTTCTCAACTTACTCTGTATTCTGCCCTGAGCACGTGGCTGAATACTTGAGAAAAAGAATGAGAAGAAGCTTAAATGCAACCTATAATCCCTTTGCCATTATAATGTTCTTGTGTAGCCAGCTGATCTTTTTATAATAACTCGGTTCCCTTTTTTTCCTGTTGATTTGCTTCCTTTGTTGTTATATCTAATTTTTTTTTCATTCAGTATCAGCTTCAATATTATGTATGCCTGTGTTTTTGTTCATGGTTTTGTGGGTGAATTGGGCATATTAGGGTCTTTTTCTATAGGACATGAGAAGGGCTCTGTGTAAAGGGTTTTGAATTATGATGCCTTTGATTTGATGCTTTTGCTGATTCTAATATATAGTTACCCTTAGACACGACTTGTAATGCACTCAGTAATTTCCAAGTACTCAAAAGTTGAGTAATCTACATGTATATATTTTTTCCCATTTGGAAGGTTGGCCTAATCAGTTTAGCTGTATTGTGCTTTTATTTGAAATGTGCATTAAAAAACAAGCATAAACTAATAGCATCTTCTGCTAGTTTCCTATAATCAATTCCTCAAATTTTACTATTGCAGTTTAACTCTTATTACCAAAAGCATAAAACTCTAGCCTCTACAGATATTTTAAACTTTATTTATTATTTAATTAATTTTTGTGATTAAAGCTTAGTAGGGTAAGTATCCTTCTAAATGTTGTCCTACCATATCATTATGGATTAGAGAAATGCTTCTGACTTACTATGTATACTGCTTTGGACAAATGGTTTCGTACTTGATAGAAAACGAATGTGAAGAATATTACATGTACTTCTCTCTTGTATTTTGTGTATCTTCTGCACCTCTTGCCAAGGTCCTTCAATTTTCCTCTGTCTAACCATAATATATATATATATATATATATATATATATATTTTCATTTTCTTTTGATAAAGCGATTAATGAGTTTTACCTTCTTGTTTGATAGATTTTTCCACATAAAAGGTTCCTTATGTGCAATAATGTCAGAGAAAAACAATATATATGCATTTATACTTTTCTCACATGGGTGGAAGTTCAAACTGGATCTCTGTGCTTCTATTTTGGCATTGTGAAGATTTAGCATCACTATATATATTTTCCTAGTATTGCTTGTTGGTTCTTTTACTTTGATGTTAAACATTACTACAGTATTATATTTACTACCATCTCTTCTCTATTTTTCTATTTGTGGTATATGAACCTATATTAGTAGGTTGCTTTGGAATTGTTTAGTAGGGAAAAACAATAGAGAAGTTGTCAAGCTTCCATAAATTTGGCTTGTAGGTTCAATGAATTTGGTAAGGATGGAGGACCAGCAGCAAAAGAATGGGCGCCCAAACTTGCTGTTGTCAAGAAATATCTTGCTTCAAAGTTTGAAAAAGGGGCACTAGACATTGTTGATGTAAGGATATGGTTCCACTTTTTCCATGTTATATGCAGTTGCCTTTTCTCAAGATTCTAACTTGAAGATTCCTTATTCAGGTTAGGAAGGTTGTTGCAGTGTCTATGCTTCTTAAAGGGTTGGGAGGATTGCTCTTTGTATTTGGCAGCTCAATTGGTGCATACATACTGGTGAGGTTCCTTTTCTTATGAAGTTCAATATGTTTCCTAGTTAGTACTTATCAAGCAGTGGAGGGTCGGAACCAGATAATTTTTGCTTTCTTGTGAACTTTGAGATTCTGAATCATGCTCCTATTGCTGCAGCTGTGCTACTTGCTCTATGCTGCTCCGATCTTACACGACTTCTACAACTATAAATTCAATGAGCCAGAATTTTTCAGTAACTTGCAAGAGTTTCTACAGGTTTTTTGCAGTTTTTGAGAGATCCTCTACCTTTGTTCCTTCTGTAATGTTTCTTTATTTATTGCACGCAAAAATTGGTTAATATGATCTGTGTTTAATATTCTGGGTTGCAGTGTGTGGCACTATTTGGGGCACTGCTGTATTTCTTAGGGATGAAGAATTCACTTGCAAGGAAGCTCAAGAGGAAGGCCCCAAAAGCAAAGGCTGCTTAGAGATACTGAACAAAAAGGGTAGAAATATTTAATCCTTTGTCAAGGGGAATTCCCATATTTGAAGACTCTTGAATACTTATTTTTGAGCATGTATTTCTCTTAGTAATATACTTATATTTTTCTGGGAGGCCTTTTTCGAGTAGCTATGTCTTTTTGTCTTGATATGTGAAAAATAAATAAATACATATTACATGTAATTTATAAAGTGAAAAGACAAGAATAACCTTCAAGAGAATTTTTTTTTTCTTTTTTTTTTTTTAAGTAAGAAAAATTATTTTTTCTTGATTTCATTGAAATTATATAAAATGTACTTAAAGTTAAGTACATATTTAGAATTTTTTTAAAAAAATGTAAGAAAAATTCTTTTTTGTTGATTTTATTGAAATTATATAAAATGTACCTAAAAATGTACATAAAATGTACTTCAAGTTAAGAACATATTTAGAATTAAAAAAAAAAACAAAACCAAAGGTACATATTTAGATTTACCTTGTTTGATTGATTATAGTAAAAATGTTAATATGATTGAAAAAATATTATTCACAGTTATAATCTAGCTATAAAATCTCTAGAAAAAACAAAATATTAATTGAAAACGGAGGTATGTGAAAATTATTTTATTTTATTTTATTAAACAAAACTTAATCAAAAATTAAATTCCAGTGTTTCATTTTATGTTTTTAAAACATATTTTCTCTACTCAAAAGCTATAGATAAAACAGAGCATCAAACATTGTACAATTTGTTCAATATTGCATCAATTTTAAGGAGATACTGTGATTACCTCAAAGCCTTGATGGCAAAACCTTTTCATCTTTCAGACCTACAATTCTACAAACCTCTGGATACAAAGCCTTCCTGAGCTCAGCATAAGCCTTTCCATCCCATTTCTTCATTGATAGTTCCTCTGCTAAACAGGATGCTGCCTGCATTGCCTCCTCGGCGCTACCGTGAATCGAATCCACAATTCCCATTTCAACAGCCACCTCTGGCTTCACCTTCAAGGCCCTTAGCACCAAGCCTCTGCGAGATGAAACTGAGTTCATTTTGGACCTTATAAGAGCTGTGAAATAGTCAGGCAATGTCATTCCTAAATCTAATTCACTCATGTAAAGTACTCCCTTGTCTGATCTCATGGTTACATAATCATGGCTCATGGCTAACATTAGGCCAGCAGCGGCGGCATGACCTGTGATGGCAGCTATGGTTGGCATTGGAAGGGAGATTAGATCTGCTACTAGTGGCTTAAAGAGATCCACCATTTTTAAAAGTCTGTCTTTAGCACCATCAATGGAACCTGCAGCTTGAGCATACCTGGTAAGAAACACCATTATTATTATTATTATTATCACCACAATAAACCAGAACAAAATTCATGTTCAGAGAGAATTTAGGTTAAACCATCCCATTACTAAATCTCCACGAACAAGCATTTCAAATTCAATACTGCCAAATCGCCGGAAATAAATTATTTTGAAAACATTCAAATTCAATGTGGAAGAAAAATGATACAAACTTTACCCGTTCCCCAACCCCCCCCCCCCCTTTTTTCTCTTTTCTCATCGGAATCATTTCAAAAATCAAAAACAAAATCTAGATCTGATTAAGGTTTCGATCCAACACTTTACAGGTGTAAAATGATCATAAAAAAAACAACCCTAGATATCCAAACAGTTCTACCGTATCAAATCAAATAAAAAATAACGAGCGAAGAAGAGAAAATAGAATTGGGGAAACCTTTTGAATACCTGAGATCAAAGCCATTCGAGAAGAACTTGCCCTGGGCAGTGGTGATGAGGACGGAGCCTTTGGTGGCTTGAGACTTGACATCAGTCAAAGTTGATCGGAGAGAGGCGATCAAGGTTGGGTTTAGTCGGTGTTCATCATCACCCGTCAACGTTAAAATGAAGATGTTGCCCCGTTTCTCTAAGGTGCACATGGTGTTTTCCGGCGGCGATGAATTGGTTTTCTTGGATCGTTGGAAAATTCAAGATAAATACTCTACCTGCCTTGGTATGCGTGACGAGTATGGATATAATAATATATATTTCCGTATATATTTTGTAGTTAAACCAAACCCAAAAATTGCACCGAAAAAATCATCATGAAACTGGGAACGTGTACGCAATCTGAAACGTCTAATGAAAGATACCACTTATTGGTTATTTCACATATTTTTATTTAAAAAGCGGTTATAAATTTATTTTTAACGTGAATGGATGGATATTCATAAAATAAAATTTTATTTTATATAAAATTCTTCTTACTCCTCACTCTTTTCGTCTCTATAATTGTATTTTCTATAAATAAAAAGTTTTATAGAAAAATTATAGACAAATAAAATTATTATTTTTTATTAGTTTATATAACCAAGTCCTTTTTACAAATACATCTAATGACATTTTATATATATATATTTAGATAAATGGGACAACTTTTAAATCATAATCGTATATATTTAAATTAATTTTTATTTAAATTAGATTAATATTTTTTATAAAAATAATAAATTTAAAGAATATAAACATGATAATATGAGTTTAAATTCGAAACCTCTCGTTATGTTTTTAAACTAAACCAAGTCGACAAAGAAATTAGAAATACGTGATTGGATTTTTTCGAGGTCGAACCAGACAAAGAAAGGGACTCGGATCTTCGCACGTGCACTTGCATTTATACGTACGTATTTGGGCAAGAAGAGGAATTCTTATCAAACTTTGCCAAATTTGGTTAAAGTCTCCAAATCTCTATCGACATTTATGTGTGTGTATATATATATCCGTATTAACAATTGGGGTATGACGTGGATGAATTCCTTCTCCATAACTAAATTTTCGGTTTTGTCATTTTTTTGTCAAAAAATAAAGTTAGGTTTTTTCACCTAGTTGGTCATATACTTTAAGTTAATTAAAATTTTTATAATAAGAGAAAGTAATAATTTTAAGCAATGTTAATAAATATAAAAAGGTGGTGTTTGTGACACATTTTTACTTCTAATTAATTTAGAATTGAGTTATATTACATTTTTATAGAATTAAGAAAAAAATAAAAATAAAAGTTAAAATAAGAGTTGTATTACATTTTTAAAGAGTAAATTATTCTCTTAATACTTGAACTTTTCAAAAATTCAGTTTTTGCATATGTATTTATTTTTGTTTTGAACTGACATTTGAACTATAAAATATCTCATAATTTGCCCCAAAATTTATGTCATACTTTATTTTCTGTCTAATTCCCTTCAAAAATTCAGCTTTTACACTTGTATTTAATTTTGTTTTGAACTGACATTTGAACTATAAAATATCCCATAATTTACCCCAAAATTTATGTCATACTTTATTTTCCGTCCAATTCCCTTCAAAAATTCAACTTTTACACCTATATTTATTTTTGCTTTGAACTGACATTTGAACTATAAAATATCTCGTAATTTTCCCCAAAATTTATGTCATACTTTATTTTTCGTCCAATTCCCAGGTGCATTTCCTTTTTTTACAATTATGAGCATTTTTTAATTATTAAGGTTTTATTTTCAATGGTAATTTTGTCATTTCACTTTATTATTAAAAATCTGAATTTTTTTGTAATCTCAAGGATTTAATCCTACAACCACGCGCTTAATTAAACTATATATATCCACTGGGACACTATAAATATATAAATTTTTTGGAACTTATATTTTATATTGTAATTAAAAAAATAAAATTATATTTTATATTTTAAATATAAATTACATTAAATATAAACATTTTAAAAAAATATTATCAATTGACACAATTCAAACCACAAATTTTTGTTGTTGTCACATTCTTGAAACCTTACACTGAAGTTCCTCTTCAACTCTTTTGTTTCGAATTCATCGGAGAATATGAATTTCGAGATTTTTTTATACAATGTCATTGCTTACATTGTAAAAAAAACTCAAAATTTGTATTTTGCATTCAATTCAAAGTTTAAAAAAATTGAAGGTTTGAAGAAGGGAATGACTACGAAGACATATGGTTTAAATTGTGCTGTTTGGATAATATTTTTTCAAAATCTTTATATTTAATATAATTTTCAAATAATATAATTTTTTTTATTTGTCTAAATAATAAATGTTTATTTATTGTTTATACGATTGCGGTTTAAATCTAGAGATTTACAAATATAAATATGTTGAATTTATTTTGGCATCATTTAATATGCAATATAAAATATAAGCCAATTTAAGAAGATTTTTCAAATTTTTTAAAATTTTATGAAAATACAAAATTATCCATAAAAATAAAACATTAATAATTTTAAAATATTAATAATTTTAAAAGATGAAAATGCCCATAAAAATTGGATGGAAAATAAAGTCTGACGGAAATTTTGGACGGAAGGGTAAAGGAGGTAATAATTTATATTTCAAGTGTCAGTTCAAAGCAAAAATAAATACAGGTACAAAAACTGAATTTTTGAAAAGTTTAAATGTTAATAAGATAATTTATCATTTTTTAAATTAATTATGAATTTTTTTGTTGTACTGACTTGAATGCTGAATCTTGACAAACTTGCTCTATGATGTCCTTGAGCTAAATATTGAATGAAACTTGGAATTTTTAGCCCATTCCCATTGACTTGTTATCAAATTGTTGAACCCTTTTTTAGCCTAAACATGAAATTTTGGACTTTTTTTCCCCCTTTTTCTTTTAGATGGGATTGGAAGGTTAGGCATCTTTATAGCTTTTAGTATTTAAACCTGAGATTCATGATAATCTCTAACATGGATTTCAAGTCCCCACCAATATTTGACTATTTATAAAACACTAATTGATGCCATCTTTTATTATATATAGTTTGATGAAATCCATGCCCATATTGCATGTTTTATAAACAACCAAGATTTTGGTCTAGAAATATGATACTCAAATCTTTTGATACTTTGCAAATAGATTTGCAATAACACACAATCATAAATAATTAACAATATTAATAATTTATAATATAATAGAAGAACAAATACATCTGTTACAAACTCTTAGAAATTATAATTAATATATTATCATACTCCTAACTAATCCATTACAATCGGAATTGAAGAGCTTAAGATGCTTTTCTAATTATTATTAAGATAATGCTAATATAATTAGCACATTTAAGGGGGGAGAAAGAAAGAAACAAAATTATGCTATGTTTGAGGGATGGAATTTTGTATAGTAGTATTTGACCAAATTATTTCTGTATATGAGATTAGTCCGACCATAATGGCAAAATAAAAAAACATTGTTGATTTGATTCTCTTCCTCCCCTCTTGTGTTTTTTTTCCCCCTTTCTAAATGCCTTTTTTGGTTCAAGTTAGTCCATCCATCTAAATATTCTTTGTCAAAGGTTGTTCAACAATTGTAGTACGACATTTTGACTGGTCACTGGCCATAGAATGTTCAATTTCCGAATATTCTAGATTGGAATGACTCTTCTATCCTCTTGACTAACCTACTAATTTTTGACAAAATATGAGTTTGGCTTCCAATTACTCGTTTAAGGAAATCTTTATCTAGAAGAAATTACATTGGGATAAAGATTCCCACCAGGTGTTATGAACATTTTCTTTAATTTTGAAGTGTAATTCACCTAGATCAATGTTAAAAGACTCTTACTTTCGAGTAAGAGCTGAACCATGTAAATGCTTCGCAAATCGAATTTAGATTAATCTTATTAAACATAAATAATTCTCGAGTAAAAATTAAATTTATGAGCACTTTGCAGGCCGAGTTCGGATTAGTCTCACCAATATGAAAATATCAAGCGCCCCAAATGGATTAAAAAAAATAAAAAAAATCTAAATCATACTTAGGTGTTGTGTACGTTTATAATTATACTTTTTGTTAGGAAAATACAAACATTTAGATAATATCTTATTGTTTTAATTACCATTAATATATATAAATTTAAGGCAATAAAGAGTGTAATTATTACATAATAATTTTCTTTAAAAAATTCAGATTTTCTGCAACATAATAATTTGATTCATTTTATAAACTAAAATTTTTAAAATACGGTGTCAATTTATTAATTTTTAATAATTTTTAATTGTTGTCAACACCTTCTAATCCATTTAATACCAAAATTGTATTATAGAAAAGGGAGCAAATTCAAAAATATAGGCTGTATATTAGATGTGAGAGAGAGACACAAAGAAGATAGGGAAGAAAACCTAATTCAATGTTTGAAATTCATGTGTGGTTGCTAGAGGTTAAAAATTACACCACGTAGTTTTGATCTTAGCCGTCCATATTTCATCCAGATGATAGTAGTACAACAGAAGATAATGATGCCACACGTGGGCATTTGACGGTCCCGTTATAGATCTGTGTGCTTGACGGTCAGAAAATGGCGGTTATAAAAACAAGGTGCCACTTTTTTATAATTTTTTTAATAATTTTTTCTAATAATTTTTTCTAATAATGTTTTCTAATAATTTTTTCTTAATTGAGTTATAACTTATACGGCTATATTTTCTTCTTTGGTTAACCATAATAATAATGACAAAAAAAACGTCCGTTAAAATAGAGGCGTCAGAAAAGAAAAAAGAAAATGTAACAGTCAGCAAACGGAGTTTGGAAGCAACATTAACTTCGACGTTACTATGAGCCTTTCGGTTGGGAAGTGGTTGAGTCGGTAGGCTCGGCTTCTTGGGACTTTGGCTTCGGCAGCTTTGAATTCATTTTATATTTAAATATTATTCATATTTTCAAATGCAATAATTCTATATTAAAAATTAAATATATTTATTAATTTTTAAAGTATTTTTATTAAAAAATATAATTAATAAATAAAAACCAAATTCTTAATTATTATAATCACTATATAATTTTGTGATCCTTTTTCAAAAGATTTAATTATTATTATTTTTTTTAAAAGGAAAAAGTACACCCCTCACTACTCCCACCTTTTCATTTGTTTGTTATAAAATATATATTTTTTCATTTATCACAGTAATTTATATTTAATGTTATAAATTTATTTGTTATTAATTTCAAAAAATGTATATTTTTATTTTTTAAAGAATGTGTTTTATCATTTATGATAAAAAATATTAAAGAAAGATCAATAACGGAAAAAAAACTCATCTGAGCTAATGGCTCCCGGCCTGCAAGCCGAGCCGTTTCAAACCTCATCACTTTTATCGCTTTGACTGAATCTAGTCACATTTAAGAGCCCCACCGCCGCGTGAATTCCACACGCCCCGCTCCTCTAAATACCTTCCACCTCCACGTTAGCCTCTCTGTTCACACATATCTCTCTCTTTTTCTCTCTAGCTCTAACCAAAGATCTTAGTGGAAATTTCCAAAATTACCCTTCTCCATCTACACAATTTCCATATCCTGTAAAATCTATGGCGGACAAGCAAGGAAAAAACACCGGAACCAGAAGACAGTCAAGTAGACTACAGAGAAGAGCGCCGGCGTCAATACAAATCAATCGAAGTACTGATTGGAACGTGGCGATACCGTTGCTGTCGCCGTTAGTAACTTCACCGACTTCCCCTAGGTTTAATCTGAAGGCTGAAATGAGCTCGGTACCTTCACAAGAGACCGAGAAGAAGGAAAAACAGCCGATGCCTCCGCCGGCGACGACCGCTACAACGTTTAAGAAGTGGCAGCATCCGGCAGCTCCGTTTTACTATGAACCTGCTCCGTTAGTGCCGTTTGTTTGCACGGCAGCGTTTGGAAGTGTAGATAGAAGATAGAAACGCTTTTTGGATTTGATTTTTGTTTATAACAATCTAACGGCGTTAGGGCTACTATTTTTATCTTCTTTTTTTTTTCAATTTTTCTTTCTTTCCCCTAATTAGATTTGGTGTTTGTTCTAAGGGGATTTATGAATATGAAACATGGACATACCAATACTTCATCTTTAATTTTGGGTAATAGGTAAAAATGGAGAAAAACAAAAAGGAGAAAGAAGAAAAAAAGTTCCTTTATTCTCGCGTTTTAAGTTCATCTTAGTTGCAGAATGATTGGGGAAATGATGATTTACATTTAGGAATTGAACTTGAATTTTACAATTGCGGGATGAGAATTTTATGTTTCCTGCAAATTTTGATTTTCTTTTTTTCCTCCCATCATCCTTGGGCATCCCTTGAAGTACATACATATATATTATTTTTCTTCGTACACAAACCCCTATTCAGGAACCAATTATCTTAACACAGTAGACACGTGATTACACAACTTTCAACAGAAAAGCTTACAAAGTGTAGAAGTGTAAAAGTGTGTGTGCAAACCATTCAGCAAAAAAAAGTAAAAGTGTGTGCATATATACATATATATATAATATATATTAATGTCTTTTTATTTTATTTTTATAAGCATATATATATATATATATATATATATATATATATATATATATCTAAAAATGAAAAGTAGCTTGTCATATTAGCAATTGAACAGGGTGGCAAGATGGATCTATAACTTTATATATTACTTTTTTTTTTTAAATTTCAAAAATATTTCCTTCCTTAATTACTATAGTTGTTAATAGTAATTTTTTTTATCCCTGGTATATCTTAAGAGGATTGAAAGGAGAAAAATAAAAAAGAATGATAATTAGTCAATTTAAATTTTTTTTAGTCTATAAGATCTTAACAAAAGAGATTTTGTTGGTATATATATATATATATATGATTACCTAAAAATATATAAGTTAAGTTAATTGAAAAAAAGAAAAGAAAGATCCAATCTTGATCTTGGAATGGTTTGCAAACTTTTTGTATGGTAATATTTGGAACTATTATGATAGTAATTTTCGATAATACACACACACATATATATATATATATCATACTTATTATAAAATGATTTCTTTTATTTGAAATGAGTTGTTACTGGTGATGCAAGATATTCCATTGTCCCTTGACAAAGATTTGAACATTATGCACCGGCTATATATATATTTATTTATTTATTTATTTAAAATAAAAAATTATTATTTTCAAGATAAAATTCCAATTGGCTATCTTGAATCTTGATCACCCTAATGCATTCAAGGACTGAAAAAAAAAAGTTTCAGAACAGTTGTTGTTTCAACGGTCAATAAATTAGGATTGCATAAAAATAATAAAATTAGGCAAAGAAACTATAATATTTTCAAAGTTTAGGTGGTTGGTTGCCTCTTGATTTTTCAAAATTATATTATTATTATAATTATTTTTGTCTTAAAAATTATTACATAACCATTACTTATGTAATATAATTAATAAAATGTAATTCAATTGATAGTAGTAAATTATAAAAATAAAAAATGTAAAAATTTAAATAAATATATATGTATATGTATAGAGGAATTAAAGAAATGTGATCCGAAAGAACTGTCCATATTTAAAGATTGACTCCCTCAAGTTTGTAACAAAGAAGATTTATGAAGATTTTTTTATGCCATTTATAAGAAATTTTGTTGAGCTATATATATATATATATATATATATATATATATATATATATATATATGTAAATGATTGTCCGATTTTAATAGAGAGGATAGATATTAGTTTTTCTAAAAATTGTTATACATAGAAAATAAAAAAAGAATCTCAAAAGATTATTATATTTTGGTTATGATATAATAATCAAGAAAAAAAATATATAAAAGAGTTATTTAGTTTGATCCGATAAAACTTGTTTTATTGTAAACAAAAAAGAAATTAATATTTTTATTCTTACAAAAAAATGAAATTAAGAATACAGTATAAATATAGATATAGATATCCTAATTATACCAATTCAACCCCTTTGCTTCAATTGCAAACCTCCATTTTTTTTTCCTTTCTTCAAATGTATCAAATTTATATTGATTGATACTTTTGGGAAAATATACCTTGAAATTTAAGATAGAGTTTTACCAAATGTATGTATATATTTATATGGTAGAATCTTGAAAGTTGAAAACAAGAGATCTACCATTGTAAAAATGGGAGAAAAAAAAAAAAAAAGAAAAGAAAAGGGTTGGGAGGGATGAAAGAAACAAACAAATTCATAAGATATGGGAATTTACAATTCATTCTCTCAATTGTCACTTGATGGGAAACATCCAAGACTTTCTAATCGTGTTTTTGGATTTGAATCTTTGCTGATTAGTTGGAGTTGCCAAGAATGACCTTAGTTTTCATTGTTCAATCTTTAATTCTTTCTTTTTTATTGACATATTCTTTTCAAACACTCCATAAGAGAATTTCAAAAATATAAAATATGTAACTTTACATAATTTTAATTGGTCGTAGTTTTGATTTGAAGTCTCGTATAGCTCACTTAAAATATCAATGAAATGTTATTAAATAAGAATGCAAAACTTTTTATTGATGCCTTTTAAACAGTAAAATATAATTAAAGTAGATAATATCATTAGTATATTTATAATAATTTATTAGCATGATAAAAAAGTATGTTGTAACATATTTTTAATTATAATTGGATAGTTGTAAATTCGAATGACGACAAGAATAAAATAAACTAAAAAAATTGTATCCTTTGAAAAAGTCATTCATAGCTAAATAGGCGAATAACCAAATGGGAAATGTGACAATTTTTTATTTTTTATTTTTAAGAAAAACCCTAAGGGGAAATAGGATTTGTCTAATAATGCTAAATTAAGATTCCAAGTTCTTTTGCTTTTATGTAGAGCTAAGTGGGAACACATAGTTCTTTTAATTGAATTTTTAATTTCTCATGTTCTTTGATTACTAGGTTATGTTACATCACACACACATATATATATATATCTTTGGTATCAAATTGACAGCCATTCTACAATGAAGTTGAAAACGACTACTTTATATGAAATTTGAATCCTCAATTATTCAGTTTTAGAGAAAACATTTTGGAGTCTGCTTAGTAACTCTTTTAAGCTACCGAATTTTTAGTATGACTTTAAGATATGTCTATATAGCCTTGTCTTATCTCTTACAAAGTATCAAACTTTCAATTTTGTAAAAACGTTTTTCCTTTATATATATATATATATCAAACTAAAAAGTGTTTTTTTTGGGCCTTTTCACAGAAATATGTATGTTAATTAATTTAAAGTTTAGTTTAGTTTAGTTAATTGGGATGGGTTCGTTTCAGGGCTCAGTTAGTTGGTTTGGACTCCATTGGATCCTATTTTAAGTATCAATGGGCTCCTCTGGATAATGGACTCGAAGTTTCTCAGCCCAATAATCTCCCAGGCCCACATACAGATATTATTTGTTTGGGCAAATGATATAGAACAGATCCAAGAACAATAAAAAACAAATATATATATTATTTGTTTAGAATATTCTAAATTCGATTAATCTTGTCTAAGTTATTCACTTATAATCTCAAATTTTAAATAGTTATATATACAAATCTGAATTTAAATTATTTGAGTTGTGTTTTGGGATTACATACGAAATATTATTATAACATGAAATTAAAATTTAATAGTTTAATTGGTTGGCTTTCTTTACTTATGCATCTTATTTATTTCTCAATTGAAAGATTTGAGTATTAGAGAAACAAATTACTATCAATTAAATTATATTAAATAATATTAGATATTTTTAATTAATCTTTTTTTTTATTAAAGTCAGAATTAATAGATATTTTCTCTTGTGTGTAAAAATCCAAGTCAAACGTGTTATTGAACTCAAAGTTTTATATTACTCGTCAACAAAAAAGAAAAAAGAAAAGAAAAAAAAAACAGGAATTATTGGCAAGCAGTTTGAGAGCATCTTGAAATATTCAAACCCACAGTTTGATATATTTTACTATTAGTAGCAATTAGTGATCGATAAAGCTAACAAGATATAGGAACAAGTGTTTTTTTTTCCTATTATTATTATTTTTAAAAATAAAATATATTCCATAACCATGGCAAATAAAAAGTCGTACAACTTGTAGTAGCCAATTTGAATAAAAATTTGTTTCTTTTGACCTTGAACCTTAGATGGCAGTATGTTGACTTTCTTCCCAATTTGTTCAATATATATGTATATATATATATACATATAATATTCTTGAATGTATTTAGGTTGTTTTGATCATAAGTTATACCTAAAAACGGCATTGGTGCTTCATAATAATAATAAAAATAATAATAAAATTAAGTAAAGAATTTTATAATTATTTAAAATTTGAAGATAGAGTATTTTTTTATAAGAAATTAATTCAATTTAAATGAGATTTATTTAGACTTTAAAAAATAAAAAAAAAAAAAGAAAAAAAAGAGATGGAAATATAAATAACCAATTGTCTTAAACACATGTAGGCATACAATTCTTTCATTTATTGTATACAATTCAGCCAAATGGATGTAAGTCAAGATTCGTGGCTAGTTATAGGAAAAGCCAACACCATTACCGTGGAAGTATAAGAAAATAATAAAATTAAGACTTGCACGTGCTTTAGAACTACACACACACACACACACACATATATATATATATATTAATATCTAAGCTTTTTTTTTATAATTCATAATATAATTTAGTTTCAACATCTAATTTTCTCTCTTATAATAAGACAATTAATTAGTATAAAACTCATAATAGATTGTAAAATTGTAAAGTTGGTTGTCTAGGATTCTAACTTTTTGAAGAGTTTTTAACCTTAAAAGTGCAGAAACATTTTAATTATTGTCCTTTTATGTTACTGCTGGTTGGTAGCCACCTAGTCAAAATGGACATGCAGTTGCCTCTCGGAGTTCAGTCAGGAACTATTATATATATATATATATATATATATATATATATATATATATATATATATATGTAGCATAGAATATTCCTTAGCAGAATATAGTAAGTCCATTTTTAACACCTTATGAATTACAATCTTATTTCTACGTCTTTTCCTGCCGACAATCGGAGCTGTTTCATCTTTAAAAGAAAAGGAAAAAGAAAAAAAAAATGCATTGATGTTTCTAATGTGACATATAAAAAAATTATAAAAAAAGTTACAAAATTAAAAAGTTTGTAATGGTTATATAAGTTGTTTTATGTCAAGATTATTATAATCTGATTTATTTTTTCATATATAATTAAAAAAAAAAATTATTAACTTGACTGATTCTTTTAATTAGTTTAAGTCATAACATTTAAATATTGACTAATAATTTCTACGAAATTACCAAACGTGAATCTGTTACTTCCCGTGCAAGTCAGTCAATTGCTAAAAAAAGTTACAAAATTAACAAAGTTTGTAATGGTTATACAAGACTTTTACTTTGTGGCAATATATGTTCATATATATACATATATATATCAGATTTTTTTAAAATAATATTTTTTTTTGAGACAGATTTTGCCTGTACCATGTTTTTTCAATCTTTTTATATTATTTGTTATATATATATAAATATTTCTCGTCTCCCGTCTTTCACAAAAATGGAGTAAAACCCTAGCTAGCTAGGGAGGAGGATCCGAGAAGCTCCCTTCTTATAAAACCAATAAAATGATCATGTGGCAATTTGTTGTAGAAAAACAAATGTGAATGCATAGGGCATTATTCCAAAATTAAATATAAGATATTCTTTGGGATCGATGGCATTGAATTGACTTTGCTCCATCTTGATATAAGTATATATAAAATTTTAGGGTTCGTTTAATTGTTCAAATTTAATCTATACATTATATATATATATATATATATAATATATATATGTATGTATAAAATACGTAATACATGCGTGTGGTTATTTTTGATGTGTGTGTGAACTTTGAAGCAGGAATAGATAAAACTTTCACATTTGTATAAGTGAATCCAGTTTTTACGGATTAAAATAAAGGACTAAAATTGAATGGAAAACGCGACTTGTCTTAGTTTGAACAAGACAAACAAAGAAAATAATGAACCAATCTTGTTGCTTTGATATCAAGGGGATTTCCCAGGGAAGAAATATCATAATATAATTACTAGAGAAGAAATATATTTAGTCAACAAATCCCCATTAATAAGATTTTTTTTAAAAAAAAAAAAAAGAAAAGAAATGCAAATGAGGATAAGAATTGTTTAGGTGGGAATATTTTCCTATATAAAGAAGGGTTCTATTATGTCTTTCCTCACCACCATCAGATAATAACTATTATCTCTCACAAACCATTTCCTTAATATTTTTCCTCTTATCAATTAATCAAGATGGTTCTCGGTGCAATTTCCTCTTCTTCTTCTTCTTTGTTAATGAATAATTCTGTTCAAGGCATTAATCGCCTTAGGATGGCTGGATGCTCACCCAACATGGTTTCCATGAAGAAGAAAAACAATATGATGACTATTAGGTGTGCCAAATCCGGACAGTGGCTCAGTACACCCGAAAAGGATTCCAATACCGATACCATTGATTTTGATAAATCTAAGGTTGGTGTGAAGGGTCTTGTGGATGCTGGCCTCAAGAAACTCCCTTCTATTTTCGTCCACGAAAGCATCAAGGAGGAAAACAAGTCCAAGAAAGAGCCAAGCAAACACCAGGTTCCTCTTATTGACCTCGGAGTCGATGGTGCCACCCAGGATCCAGCTAAACGTGCTGAGATTATCCGCCAGCTCCAGGATGCTTGCGAGAAATGGGGTTTTTTCCAGATTGTGAATCATGGAATTCCTGATGATGTCATGGCTAAAATGATAGAAGCTACTAAGGAGTTCCACGAACAAGATCCCGAGATCAAGAAACAATACTACAGCCGTGATACTACAAGAAGGGTTATTTTCAACAGCAATTTCTTTCTTTATAACACGTCAGCCGCCACGTGGAAAGACACTTTTCTCTGCAAGATGGCCCCTGTCCAACCTGGCTGGGAAGAATTGCCAGAGATTTTCAGGTACGTATCTATTTATAGCTAGAAACACATGCATGGATGCATGGAATTGAAATTTCAAACACATACTGAAAATTAATTCTTGATTTATTGCAGTGATGTGATGGAAGAATACGGAAAAAATCTACAAAGAATTGGAATTACTTTGTACGAATTGCTTTCGGAATCATTGGGACTTGAAAAGAATTATATGAGAGATATGGGATGTGCTGAGGGTCTTTACATTAAGGGACACTATTCTCCACCTTGTCCGGAACCAGAGTTGACTTTGGGTTCAGTAACCCACACCGACTTCGGTTTCCTAACACTTATCCTACAGAACGAAATCGGAGGACTTCAAGTGCTTTACGATAATGAATACGTCGACGTTCCACCCATTCCCGGAGCCCTAACTATTAACTTGGGTGACATGTTTCAGGTAATTAATACTCATCCATTAATTCTTTAACTTAAAAAAGGAAAAAGTTTAAAATTCTAATAAACTATATATTATTATTGGGTGCAGATTTGCTCAAATGATAGGTACAAAAGTGTATATCACAGAGCAGTGGCAAAAGATGTGGGTCCAAGAATTAACGTTGCCAGCTTCATAAGGCCAAGCTACGGCGAAGGATTCACTTCCCGGTTGTACGGACCGATCAAGGAATTGATTTCAGAAGAGAATCCACAAGTATACAGAGATGTTACCATGGATGAATACATTGCATATTATACCTCCAAAGGTCTCGATGGATACGCAGCACTTCCTCATTTCAAGGTGGAAAATAACTAAGACAAATTAAGCATGTGAGTTAGCATTCCATAAGGGGATGAATGAATATTATATATATATTATATATTATATATATATATATATATATATATATAGTAAATTTTACAAAATAAAATTTTACAAAATAAAATTTTACAAATAAATTAGATACTCTTTTGTTAATAAAAGATAATATTTATATAAATATATATATATATATATTGGAGAAACTTATGTGAAGAAGTTGGTGATGCGTATAATTTGGTTTCAAGACCTTGTATGTACGTATAATCCTTAATTTAGAACAATATTATTGTATTCACTAAGTAAATGTTATGTTTTTTTTTATTACATCTTTGTAACGTTGTTGAGTACAAAATTAATAGGCAAATTAAGAATTTAATTTGTGATACTCGCTCAATTGTAATACTTCACATACCTTTTTAAAAATAATTAATAAATAGTAATTATACAATATTAATTGTAGTAATATTGAGAGAAAAAACTATTAATAGAGTACAATTTTTTCTTAATTACGTATTAGTCAATGCTATACCATAAAATATGGTTACATATTCAAGAAATGATTTGGAGAAAGAAAAAATAAGTTAATAATTCATGTCAACTGAACAAAGAATTCACTTATGGATAATAATATTTATATCTTCTAAACTTTTAAGATTCAAAAATATATTTAGTGTCAAAAAGTTATAATTTTATTATTTATCATTTATAATATGCATATATATATATATATATAATTTACCTATTAATTAATACTTCCATCGTTTTTTTACTTGTCTCACAAATTATTTTCTATTTTTTAATGGTGGAAAAGATTAATCTATATTTTGACTTTTTTTCCCATTTAATTAATGTTTTAATGAAGAAGCATTTGAGCTAGCATTTATTCATTAATTAATTTGTTTCTTTGATTCTAATCATACAATTAGTATTTATATTATTGGCTCAGTGATTTATGTGAAATTAAATAATACACGTTCATTATTATATGTACAATTAGGTCAATGTATGAGTAATACTAATTCAAGACAACGTGGGCCATCATTCTCAATTTAAGAGTCCGAATCCGACGGAATATTTCGATATACTGCAAATAATTAATTAATGACTAATCATGCGCTTTTTTTTTAAAGTGTAATTATGATTGGCATTATTATATATATAAGCAGATAATGTTACATTTCAATTC
Source organism: Asclepias syriaca (assembly GCA_027405835.1). Classification (NCBI taxonomy): domain Eukaryota; kingdom Viridiplantae; phylum Streptophyta; class Magnoliopsida; order Gentianales; family Apocynaceae; genus Asclepias; species Asclepias syriaca. Next base: position 2,857,078 of record CM049925.1, on the reverse strand, counting down.
AACATCTAATTAATTAAATATATAATGTAAATTTTCTACTAGTAATTATATATATATATATATATATATATATATAATTAAAGCTTAATATTTTAGAACCAAATTCCCTACTATATTTCACAAAAAAAAAGAAATAGCCCAAAAAATGAATGATGAGGGATGAAAAGTAGAAACATAGAAATGAAAAAAATGGAAGAGTTGTGTGGTGATTGAAAAATTAAAATGATTTAATTCACAAATACATAGCGAGTGGTTACAGTATATCTATATGTATATTGTAGTGGCATTCATAGACCATTAATTGGGTTTATTTCCCCTACAAATAAAATCAAAAGAATTCCCTTAAAGAAGAAAAAGAGAATAAACTCCCAGTCTTCTTGCTTTATTGAATCCTAGATGAGTCCAGGGTTTATTGATTTTGAACCTTGAAATGAGGCAATGCAGCGTATCCATCAAGACCTTTGGAGGTGTAATACGCTATGTATTCATCCATGGTTACATCTAATATTAACTAAAAACATAAGTTTTAGTTCGTCCAAAAATACAGCCCATTGATTGAATCCTTTTTTATACAACATATACAATTAGAAAAAGAAGGATTTATACCTTTCTCGGCCTTTTGGCTAAGATCAAGTGTAGAAAAAGAAGGATTTTATATGAAATAATGCACAAGCGATATTATTGCATTGAAGTTTTGGAATTTAGCCAGAAATAAATAATAATAATAATAAAAGTCAAAAAATCCATTATTATGTTGAAGATAAACTTATGGATTAACTTCAGAAAAGAGTGTGTGGCTGTGATTTCTGTACTGTAACTCACCTCGAGTCGAACAATGCCGGAGTGATACAGCGGAGGTTTCGATTTCAGATAAAAAACCGCCGATTCAAGCCGCTGAACGGCCATCGCAGGAGTAGAAACCGGTGAAAACTTTCGCGTTTCAAAAGTTCCGACCGGATCTCTTGGATCACCTTCGCAACCGTTCATGGATAGCGGACAAAATACTGCGTATCTCTGTTGAACAAAATGATTTTATGAAAAAAATATACAAAAATGAAGATATAGAGATTCAATACCACGAGCTTCTGTTGAACCTTAGAATTCTTCCATACATTTTTGGGGATATTGATGAAACTTCCTTGTGTAGAAAGAGGAGATAATTGTTTCGGAGGAAGAGGTAAGACTGATATGAAAATTGTACTTTTACCTAGTTTGTGCTCTGCAAAATTTGAAATATGTGATGTAGAATCAGATGCCATTACTGCCGTTTGACCTTGGGAGAGAGTTCATGGATAAGGAAAACTCGCCAAACAATTCATTTAATCTTGTTCAAATTATTACAAACAAAATATACATACATTATTAGAAATGAAAATTTCACATTACATATTACATGCTTAATTTAAACAAGATTAATTGTTTCCATTTTCATGGACACTAAAATGTGGCAAAGAAGCATAACCATCGAACCCTTGTTTATTGTAGTAATCTATATACTCGTTCAGAGTGACTTCTCGATAAACAGGGGGATTTTCTTCCGACAACAACTCTTTGATTGGACTGTATTTTTTGTTAGTGTAACCTTTTCCATTGTTGGCCCTTAAGAATCCTGCACAGTTGATTCTGGTGCTAATTCCGTTTGCAAGTGCTCTGTTATGCACACTCTTGAACCTGTCATTTGTGCACAGCTGCAATCACACAACAATAACCTTAATTAGTCCATTATTATGTTTAAACTCATACTGAAAAAAATTAAATCTATTCTCTTAATGTCCCAACAAATAAGATCAAGATATGAAATTCACACACACACAAACTTACCTGAAACATATCTCCCAAGTTAACACTTAGGGCACCAGGGGTTATAAGAACATCAACATATTCATTCTGATGAAGTACTTGAAGTCCTGGAACTCCATTTTGTAGGACTATTGTTAGGAACCCAAAATCTGTGTGGGTTACTGTGCCCAAAGTCAAGTCTGGTTCTGGACAAGGTGGAGAATAGTGTCCTTTAATGTAAAGACCTTCAGCACATCCCATATCTCTCAGATAATTCTTGTCCAGTCCCAGAGCTTCTGATAGTAATTCATATAAATAAAGCCCTACTCTCTGTACCTTTTTCCCATACTCCTCCATCACACCTCTGCAATTGAACAATATATATATATATATATATATATAATCAAATTAGTTACAAAATTGATTAATTTGCTCTGTTTTTTTTTTTAATTAATAGAAATTTTCTGATATACCTGAACATCTCGGGAAGTTCTTCCCAGTCAGGATCAACAGGAGCTATTTGACAGAGAAAAGAATCCTTCCACGTGACTTTCGATGTATTGTACAGGAAAAAGTTAGTACTGAAGATGACCCTTCTTTTGGTATCTCGACTATAGTATTTCTTTTTGATCTCCGGATCCTGTTCATGGAACTAGAAAGTAGCTTCCATGGCTTTTTCCATCAGAGTAGAAGGGATTCCGTGGTTCACAATCTGAAAAAACCCCAATTCTCACAAGCATCGCGAAGTCGGTCAACGATTTTCGACTGATCCGAATCGCCGCCGTCAACGCAGCCGATATCTATAATCGGAACCTAGTAATTATTATTCTGCTGATTTGATTTTGATTTTGATTTTAATTTCTCTTCGATGATGTTTTCGTGAATAAACATGGAAGGAATCTTCTTAATTCCTGAATCAACTAATCCTTTTACTCCCAACATTGATTCGTCGAAAGCTAATTTTTCTTTGTCGGAGTCTTTGTTTGGTTTGCTCAGCCACTGAGTTGCCCTGTCGAAACCCGCTTCAGCCGTAGTCGTCTTCTCCATGATCGGAATACTCTGTTTTTCGAGAATTTTTTTTTTTTTTTTTATGATGATGAATAGTTAGTGCAGAAGTAGGAAAATTTGTTTCATTCTTATAAATTCAGTTCAAGAGATGAGATTAATTTAATAAATTTAGCGACAGATCAACTGCTGCGGATGAACAGTATTTTAACGTAGTTTCAACATCAGCCATTATTTAATTTGCTGTGAAATCAGAAAGATAAAATTAAAAATTAATAAAGAAGAAGATTTCAGTTGTGAACTTCTTATCTTTGATAATAAATTGAGTTTCTAATTGCTTTTGTCCCTTTTGGGTTTTATTATTTTCGCCATGGATACTTTATAGCTTAGTCATAAAATATGCTCCATGAATTGAACTTTCAATCCGATTTTTTTTATTTAAAATGTACGGATAGTACTGGTTTATTTCCCCTAAACAAATAAAATCAATAATACAACTCCCAGAATCAAAAGAATTCCTTTAAAGGAAAAAAAAAAAAAGCAAGAAAATTTCTTGCTTTATTGAATCCTAGATGAGTCCAGGGTTTATTGGTTTTGAACCTTGAAATGAGGCAATGCAGCATATCCATCAAGGCCTTTGGAGGTGTAATAAGCAATGTATTCATCCATGGTGACATCTCTGTATACTTGTGGATTCTCTTCGGAAATCAACTCCTTGATTGGTCCGTACAGCCGGGAAGTGAATCCTTCGCCGTAGCTCGGCCTTATGAAGCTGGCAACGTTAATTCTTGGGCCGACGTCTTTAGCCACTGCTCTGTGATACACACTTTTGTACCTATTATTTGAGCAAATCTGCACCAAATAATAATATATTGATTATTAGCATTTACAAATCTTTTCTTTTTTCATAGTTAAAGATTGGATGAGAATGCTAATATTAATTACCTGAAACATGTCACCCAAGTTAATAGTTAGGGCTCCGGGAATGAGTGGAACGTCGACGTATTCGTTATCGTAAAGTACTTGAAGTCCACCAATTTGGTTCTGCAGGATTAGTGTTAGGAAACCGAAGTCGGTGTGGGTTACTGAACCCAAAGTCAACTCTGGTTCCGGACAAGGTGGAGAATAGTGTCCCTTAATGTAAAGACCCTCAGCACATCCCATGTCTCTCATGTAATTTTTTTCGAGTCCCAGTGATTCCGAAAGCAATTCGTACAAAGTAATTCCAATTCTTTGCAAATTTTTCCCGTATTCTTCCATCACATCACTGCAATAAATCAAGAATTAATTTTCAGTATGTGTTTGAAATTTCAATTCCATGCATCCATATAAGTGTTTCTAGCTATAAATAGATACGCACCTGAAAATCTCTGGCAATTCTTCCCAGCCAGGTTGGACAGGAGCCATTTTGCAGAGAAAAGTGTCTTTCCACGTGGCGGCTGAGGTGTTATAAAGAAAGAAATTGCTGTTAAAGATGACCCTTCTTGTAGTATCACGGCTGTAGTATTGTTTCTTGACTTCAGGATCTTGTTCGTGGAACTCCTTGGTAGCTTCTATCATTTTAGCCATGACATCATCAGGAATTCCGTGATTCACAATCTGGAAAAAACCCCATTTCTCGCAAGCATCCTGGAGTTGGCGGATAATCTCAGCACGCTTAGCTGGATCCTGGGTGGCACCATCGACTCCGAGGTCAATAAGAGGAACCTGTGTTTGCTTGGCTCTTTCTTAGACTTGTTTTCCTCCTTGATGCTTTCGTGGACGAAAATAGAAGGGAGTTTCTTGAGGCCGGCATCCACAAGACCCTTCACACCAACCTTAGATTTATCAAAATCAATGGTATCGGTGTTGGAATCCTTTTCGGGTGTACTGAGCCACTGTCCGGATTTGGCACACTAATAGTCATCATATTGTTTTTCTTCTTCATGGAAACCATGTTGGGTGTGTATCCAGCCATTCTAAAGCGCTGAACAGAACTATTCATCAGTAAGGAAGAAGAAGAAGAGGACATGAAAGAAGAAGAGGAAACAGCACCCAAAACCATATTGATAATTTCTTGTGTATGAGAAAATTAATAAAAGAAGAAAAGAATGAAATAAATGTGTTAGTACTTAGTAGAGAAGGTATTAGTGGTGAGGAATGCGTGTTAGAAGCCTCCTTTATATAGGAAGGAATAAAGGAAGGAAGGAAACTTGGGATTTAGAGTAATTTTGGTCGCACGTTTTTTTAATCGAAATTGGTGGACTGGACTTTCTGCTCCTCTAAAGTCTGTTTCCATGTAAATTCCTTTAATACTATTTTTTATTTTTCTTCTCCCACGTTGGGATTTAATTCAATACAATCTTATTATTTTATTATTGGTACAATTTCCACACTAAAACGCAGTCCTCTATATCAAAGTTACGAGTCACTATTTCAAAGATATATACTTTAACCAAATGCTAAAATTGAGGATTCTTTTTTTCTTTAAAATATCTTTAAATTTTTTACTAAATGGATCATTCATTCATTGATTAATAATATAAGGCTCCACAAAAAATAAACATACTTGGATTAAAATCATAGTCAATTAATAATATTTTTAAGAGAATAGGAAAGAACAATAAAGAAGAATGTAAGAAATATTCAAGAATGGTGGTTGCTGTTAGATCTCCTATGTCTTCATTCCTAACCTCTCTTATCACTTAACTGTCAATATATATATATATATAGTATTACTTAAATATCATTGTAAATTTTAGTATAATATTTTTTTTGTGTAACTTAATTAATATTATTTTTATTTATAATTTTATAATTTTAAGAGTTTATAAGTTTGATACATAATAAATATAAAAAAATTTAAAAATTTAAAAAATATATATAATATTTAACGGTGAATAATGATAAGAAATTAATTAAAAAGAAAAAAGAAAATAAACCTTTTATATATAATCATTATTATATAAATTAAAATAATTCATGTTATTAGAGTTCCATCCTTATGAAGTCAATGGTGGTGAGCTTCAATCTTTGGCCACTTTCGTAGACTAGTATTTGTATCTCTATATATTGCCCTTTAAAATAAAAAATTATACAAATTTATTTTAATTATATATTTAATTTATTTTAAAAATTATATTTTAAATAGTTTTAAATTATAAAAAATTATATTTTAAAATAAAAAAGTAGATCAGAAAATATGTTATGCAGATTGACAATGAAAATGCATAGTCATTGATAAGCCCTCAAAATATTACAAATTTGTCAAAACAAAAATATTCTCAAAACTGTTCGGAAAAAGTCCAAGATATATAATTGGACCATGCATGTTCCAAGTTTGACAATATTGACTACTAATTCATGATGACAAATCGTTGGTTTCACTTATACCGGCAGTTAGTATTGACCATTGACTTCCAGTGTATATATTGATATACATATATTACTTATCATTAATAAAATTTTAAAATAAAAAAATTATTAAAGAAGGTTTAAAAACTTTTAAAATAATTTTTAAAAAAATTTAAAATAAAATATCTTCCTTAAACTAGTTTTCAACAACTATTTTATTTTTCTTTTAATAAATTTATCATATTATTAAATAATTCAAATAAGTAAAGTCGTAAACACCCTCATGACTAATACTTTAACAAATAAAATTATATTTTTCTTATTATTATTTACAAATGTTTTTTTTATATAAAAAAATAATAATAGTCATAAATTAGGTTAACTATTATAAAATAGATAAAGTTTATATTTCAATTCAAACTTTTAATTAATTAATTATAAAACTTACATGTAAATTCCTTATTAGTGATATGCAATATAAATAGCTTAAGAACTAAATAATTTGATTGTATTTTACGAGAAAAATGATCACATTTATTATTTTGATTTAAAAGTTAAAATTAAATAAAAAGATAAAAAGTACATAAATAAAAGATTTAAGGGACTAAATTAATCAATTTTAAAGACGATTTAGTTATTTGAAAGGTATAAAGGAAACGAGAAGCTTAAGAATCCATACCAAGTTGAATTTTTGAGTAATAAATTAATGATTTGTGTATGTTTTATTAGAAGTATGTTTATACTTTTATTAGAATAAAATAAAAATAAATAAATATATATTTTTAGTAAATTGTGAATATATTTCTACATAATTTTAACAAATTTATTTTATTTTAGAAGCTTCAACTTGAGGTATACTTTGTCGGAAGAGTCAATGGTTCTTGCAAAAGAAGTAAAATGATTTAATCATAAATACATAATGTGTACATAAATACATAAATACCAATATGAGAAATTTTCCTTATTCATCTTTTTTTTTTTGGGCTAGGCTGAAAAAGAAATGGTGCTAACTATATATTTTAAAATATAAAAATTTTTATGGTTATAAATATTAGAAGGTTGAACAATATAAAAAATTCTCAAAAATTAAAATATGTTCACAACTTGAAATGTGATAAAGCAAGAGTACCATCCATGGCTTTGAAATGAAGTGTTTAGTGTAATACTCAACAGTGGTTCCTCTGTAAATTGGAGGGTTTTCTTCCGATACCAATTCCTTAATTGGTTCGTATAATCTTTTCGAAAACGCTTCTCCGAAATGCGGCCTAAAGAAACTCGCCACTGAAATTCTTGGACCTACTTTGTTTGCAAGCACTCTGTGATGAACACTGATGAATTTATCGTTTGTAATAAGCTGCATTCATTTTTAAATTTTTTAAAAAAAAAAATAATAAATAATATATTGTAATAATAATTATTGTAACTGAAAAAAGAACTTGCCTGAAGCATGTCACCCAAGTTAATAATGAGAGCAGCAGGCAATGGAGGGACATTAATCCATTCATTTTGATGAAGAACTTGAAGACCGCCAACTTGATCTTGGAGAAGAATGGTCAAGAAATCATTGTCAGTGTGATCGGCAGTGCCAAAAGTTAGGTCTGGTTCAGGACAAGGTGGATAGTAATGTCCTTTAACCAAGATTCCTTCGCCACACCCCATACTTTCCATGTGACTTTTGTTCAGTCCTAATGCTTCCGACAGCAGTCTAAACAGATTACACCCTAATCTCGAAATGTGTTCTGAATATTCTCTTGTTATCTTCCTGCACCCATATATATATATATAAATTTTTTTTTGTCCAAAATGATTCTCTTCCTGTCGTTAAAATATAATTTCAATCTGACATGAACGCATGCCTAGTATGCGTCTTTGGATCATGTTAACTCGATCTCGATGACAGTCAGAATACTAGTATTGATTAATGAACTTGAAATTATGATATTATTACAAATACCTGCACATAATGGGAATCTGTTGAGGGTTGAGTGGAGGAGGAACCATTTTGAAGGTGATAGTATCTTTCCAAACAGCAGCTTTTGAGTCATACAAATCAATATTGCTATGATAAACAACTGTTCTTGAGTTATCCCTGCCGTGAAATGCCTTCTTGAACTCTTTATCCTGCTCATGAAACATTCCTATGGATTTCATCATATCATCCATAACATTCTGAGGTATTCCATGGTTAATTACTTGAAAGAAACCCCATTTTTCACTTGCATCAAGAATTTGGTTAACTATCTTTTCATGGTAATTTGCACCTTGATCATCAAGATCTATGACAGGAATGATTTGGTGGGATTTGTTTCTGCACTTGTTGACTTCATCGGTATTATTGTTTCCATGGATGAAGATGGCAGGGAGCTTCGTTAGGCCTGAATCTACTAAACCTTTAACGCCTGCTTGTGTATCATCAAATGCTTTTAGCTCAATCTTCCTGCAATCTGCCATAGCCATATAATATTGTTCTTATAATATATGTTATAAGTACTAATTAATGAATCACAGATATGCAAAATCAGTAGACACTAATATATATATATATATATATATATATTCAACAATCGAGATAGGACTTCTCAATTATGATTCGCATTATTAAGTATATTATATGTCCGTGGGATCAGTTTGCAGGTTCATTTATGTGCTTTTATGTCGGTAGCATCCAATTGTCTCTTTCAGGGATTCATGGCTGGCAATAATACCAAATCATGCATGCATGGAAGAAACCGGTGCTCTAAATTACTCCTAATTTATTTTAGTTTTTAAAGCTAATATTTTTATTGATTCATTTTAACTGTAACAAGTTTATAGCAAAAATAGAATCACAGATTTTATATTAATTTTTGTGAGACTCTTCATTGGAAGTAAACCATTTTTTTTTATATAATAAAATTCATGTAATTGTTTAATTAGGAATTTTCTGAGTAAGAAAATTGATACACATCAATAAATTTACTCTATAGACAACAAGTTTAGCAGGTTGAAGTTCAAGATTCAAAGGCAAACTTTTGTTTATGTAACAAATTTGTTGATAAATGATCAGTCATAAATAAACATCTCTTATTTTTGGGACAAAGGGTGCCTATTGAATGAGTAGACAAATATTCCAAAGATGAATCACGGATGCTATACCATACAACAGAACAATAAAAACAAAGACAGTCATTCCCAAGCAGACAGGAAAGCTAGAATCTCGAAGCTGAAAACTTTTTTTTTTTTGGGTTTGCATCTGATAAACAGGATTTTGATTCTTCTCTTTTGATTCGGTTGTTTAGATATCTGCAATGATACATATTTCTAGGACCTCACTACAACCAGTTTCTTGATATTCTTCTGCAAGATGTAAATATGCCAATACAAGAAAAAAAATATTTCAGGGCATGAACTTGAATAATGATTCTGAAAAGGGCAGAAAAAATAATCTTGTAAAAACCAGGTAGAAGGTTGCTGACCTCTATACCATAGTCTGTTGTCCTGCAACCCCTGACGTTTCTAAAAGAGGCTCCTCATTTTTCATAAATTTGGTGAACTGCATAATTAAGGAGGCATGAAAATTCAGTTTGATACAATAAAAATAGAAACTTTACAAGTCTTCAATAACAAAATCAAAGGATTAAGGTTCTTGCATATAATTAATTACCTGTGATGTCTTCAGCTCCAGTTCTTCCCATTCAAGATATGAATTACTGCCTTCTACAATTCCTGTTCCGGCATAGACCAATGCAACAGGGCCCTAATGGATTAAACTTTAGTATTAGCTAGATGTGAGTACATAGTGTCTGCCTGCACGAACTGAGAAGATTGTTAAGGAAACTATGCTAATTGAGAAGGAGATTTTATCAATACCTTTCCAAGTAAGGCAGATCTTATACCAACTGCAAATTCGCTCTCCTTGCCCCCAAACCAACCAACAGGACCAGCATACATTCCTCGATCAAACATTTCTGTACCAAATATTCAGAAATCATGAACTTGCATGACAAGAAAACTGATAGTTCTAAATCAGCATTTAGTAAGTTACAAGACATAATATAATGAAGACAGAACAGAGGTAGAAATGCTGCAGATGTCACAATTGGTTGATGAAGAATTTATTTGGAGCTCATGAAACTGCTAATGGTGATACATAGCAAGAAATACTGGTCTGCACCTGTTTGTGCTATTAAATGCCTTGCTTCTTCAGTAGGCAGTCCACAAACGGCTGGAGTTGGGTGTAGAGAAGATAAAATCTTAAACTGGGAAAGTGTAGATTATTAGGCCAATCACATTCTAACATACCCACAAGTTTGTATTTGTCATATGTATCTGTAATTTGTTAAGGAACTGCCAGCATGATGAAGCCATTACCTCATCATCTTCGCTATGAAGCTTTCCAATTAGTAGAGCATAAAGATGCTGAATTCGTGGGAGTTTCCGCAATGACTTGTTTGGATCAATTAGAACATCGGAGCAAATAGCCTGAAAAGTAAAAAGAACAATGTGACAGACATACTGTTACAGCATGAAGCATATCGTTATAGGTAGGTGGAGTTACCTCTATCTTCTCCTTAATGCAAGCTCGTACAATGGCAAACTCATTGTGATCCTTTGGGCTACAAACAAAATAAATGAGATGGAGGAGGAATAATGGAAATTAATTTGTATTACTCAGTATAAAAAACAAACCTGGAAAGTAAATCTTCTCCTATCTGAATATCTAAAGACTTTGAAGCACCTCTATGTCTTGTTGCAGCCAAAGCCTCACTAGAAATGCTCAGCTTGTGACGGTCAAATAGTTGCTCTGGCTGTTTTTCACAATAATTTGGATATTAAAAATACTATGTACATTTGCAGCTACTCTAACCTTCAGAACAAATTGAAGATGAAATCCATGAAAGACTTGAAAGTTTGAGTTTCCAGCAAAGGAAAATAAAAAGCAGTACTGCTTACTGTGTTTCCAATGAAGGCCGGTGATTGAGGAGGCTGAAGACAAAATTGATAGGCATTTTCTCCTCCAACCTGAAAAGGTTTGACAACCAGATCATGTCAACTAATAGAGTTGACAACAACTAAGTAATTAAAATTAATAGGAGCTTACAGATTTGACACCTGTAAAGAAGACAGCCATGTTATAGGGTCAATATCCATTGTAGTCTCGAATTTGCTGCTACGTGCAAGAACAACCTGTATTGCCAAGAAAATGAAATTTCATCTTTAGGTAGAGAAATAAGATAAACAAAGTCCAAATCTAAAGGAATTAAAGCATGATTAGAAACACAAGTGATGGATTAGTCATATGGTTTTTAAGATTGATTCTAAAAACGAAGCTGCTAGAAAGGAAGCAGGAAATGTGAATGCAAATAATTGAATTTTAACCTTAATCAGTTGTGAATCTTCACTTCTTATTATCTCCAAAGCTCGATCAACAGCTCGAACCCAAGACATTTTGTTAGGAACATGGGTAGAGCTTAGTACTGAACTGTGAGGAACTTCTTTCTGAGATTTTATTACAACGGATGACACCTACAAAAGGACATACTCTAAGTACATTCTAAGGCACTAACAGGTAAGAGAAAGCTAAAATCTAGTACAATATGAACCTGCAATAGAGTGGATTCAAGTGTATTCAGTGCTTCTGAGTATGTCCATGAAAGAGCATTGTCCCATGCAATGGTTGCAGCAATTATAGAACTTCCTTTCAGCTCATCAAACTCAACCTAAGTTCAATTATTTGCCAAAACAATAAGAACAAGAACTTATGAACAAATGAATGAGAAAACCCTTCGGCATAATACATATTTACCTGAGGAACCATGAAATAAAACGAACCAAATGCCTTCCATTCAGATGATATAGCAGCCCCTGAATCAAACCGGATTGCGCCATAAGCACGAATTAAGGGATGCTTTTTAGACAGAAACCTTCAATGCAGCAACCAGGGAATTACAACAGAAAATGTGGATTGCTATGCTAATACTACTATGATCCTGATTAAAAGTTGAAAGTTTACCTTTTGATAGCAAACCAATCATCAAAGAAAATGGATGGACATGGTGAAATAGGACAGCAGAGCCTATTCCTGCCACACTAACCAGGTTATGCTCAGCTGAAGAATGGTCCTTATTATTAATATGTGAAGGATCACTTCTAGATGAGAAATAGCACCGAGGCAGCACAGAAACATTATTTTGAGAATGCAGCCAATCAAGTGCTTCAATCTTCTGAAGAATTGGCACCTTTTTTTACCAGCAATTCCCATATTTTAAACAGAAAAACAGCAAATAAGTAAACATTTAAAAAATATATATTAAAAACTATATATATAAATCAGTAAAAATTTAGTATTTGCAACCAAATTGTCACATAAGGGGTTTAATAGTAAAATTTTTAATTATTAGGAGGTCATTTGCAAATTCTAGAAATTAAGCGGAAGTTGTTGAAAATCTTCCATTTTTGAATATGTTTTAGTTAGTCCAAAAATACAGTCCATTGGATCGTTTTTTATACAACAAATACAATTAGAAAAAGAAGGATTTATACCTTTCTCGGCCTTTTGGCTAAGATCAAGTGTAGAAAAAGAAGGATTTTATATGAAATAATGCACAAGCGATATTATTGCATTGAAGTTTTGGAATTTAGCCAGAAATAAATAATAATAATAATAAAAGTAAAAAAAACCATTATTATGTTGAAGATAAACTTATGGATTAACTTCAGAAAAGAGTGTGTGGCTGTGATTTCTGTACTGTAACTCACCTCGAGTCGAACAATGCCGGAGTGATACAGCGGAGGTTTCGATTTCAGATAAAAAACCGCCGATTCAAGCCGCTGAACGGCCATCGCAGGAGTAGAAACCGGTGAAAACTTTCGCGTTTCAAAAGTTCCGACCGGATCTCTTGGATCACCTTCGCAACCGTTCATGGATAGCGGACAAAATACTGCGTATCTCTGTTGAACAAAATGATTTTAGGAAAAAAATATACAAAAATGAAGATATAGAGATTCAATACCACGAGCTTCTGTTGAACCTTAGAATTCTTCCATACATTTTTGGGGATATTGATGAAACTTCCTTGTGTAGAAAGAGGAGATAATTGTTTCGGAGGAAGAGGTAAGACTGATATGAAAATTGTACTTTTACCTAGTTTGTGCTCTGCAAAATTTGAAATATGTGATGTAGAAGCAGATGCCATTACTGCCGTTTGACCTTGGGAGAGAGTTCATGGATAAGGAAAACTCGCCAAACAATTCATTTAATCTTGTTCAAATTATTACAAACAAAATATACATACATTATTAGAAATGAAAATTTCACATTACATATTACATGCTTAATTTAAACAAGATTAATTGTTTCCATTTTCATGGACACTAAAATGTGGCAAAGAAACATAACCATCGAACCCTTGTTTATTGTAGTAATCTATATACTCGTTCAGAGTGACTTCTCGATAAACAGGGGGATTTTCTTCCGACAACAACTCTTTGATTGGACTGTATTTTTTGTTAGTGTAACCTTTTCCATTGTTGGCCCTTAAGAATCCTGCACAGTTGATTCTGGTGCTAATTCCGTTTGCAAGTGCTCTGTGATGCACACTCTTGAACCTGTCATTTGTGCACAGCTGCAATCACACAACAATAACCTTAATTAGTCCATTATTATGTTTAAACTCATACTGAAAAAATTAAATCTATTCTCTTAATGTCCCAACAAATAAGATCAAGATATGAAATTCACACACACACAAACTTACCTGAAACATATCTCCCAAGTTAACACTTAGGGCACCAGGGGTTATAGGAACATCAACATATTCATTCTGATGAAGTACTTGAAGTCCTGGAACTCCATTTTGTAGGACTATTGTTAGGAACCCAAAATCTGTGTGGGTTACTGTGCCCAAAGTCAAGTCTGGTTCTGGACAAGGTGGAGAATAGTGTCCTTTAATGTAAAGACCTTCAGCACATCCCATATCTCTCAGATAATTCTTGTCCAGTCCCAGAGCTTCTGATAGTAATTCATATAAATAAAGCCCTACTCTCTGTACCTTTTTCCCATACTCCTCCATCACACCTCTGCAATTGAACAATATATATATATATATATATATATATATATAATCAAATTAGTTACAAAATTGATTAATTTGCTCTGTTTTTTTTTTTTTTAATTAATAGAAATTTTCTGATATACCTGAACATCTCGGGAAGTTCTTCCCAGTCAGGATCAACAGGAGCTATTTGACAGAGAAAAGAATCCTTCCACGTGACTTTCGATGTATTGTACAGGAAAAAGTTAGTACTGAAGATGACCCTTCTTTTGGTATCTCGACTATAGTATTTCTTTTTGATCTCCGGATCCTGTTCATGGAACTTGAAAGTAGCTTCCATGGCTTTTTCCATCAGAGTAGAAGGGATTCCGTGGTTCACAATCTGAAAAAACCCCCAATTCTCACAAGCATCGCGAAGTCGGTCAACGATTTTCGACTGATCCGAATCGCCGCCGTCAACGCAGCCGATATCTATAATCGGAACCTAGTAATTATTATTCTGCTGATTTGATTTTGATTTTGATTTTAATTTCTCTTCGATGATGTTTTCGTGAATAAACATGGAAGGAATCTTCTTAATTCCTGAATCAACTAATCCTTTTACTCCCAACATTGATTCGTCGAAAGCTAATTTTTCTTTGTCGGAGTCTTTGTTTGGTTTGCTCAGCCACTGAGTTGCCCTGTCGAAACCCGCTTCCGCCGTAGTCGTCTTCTCCATGATCGGAATACTCTGTTTTTCGAGATCTTTTTTTTTTTTTTTATGATGATGAATAGTTAGTGCAGAAGTAGGAAAATTTGTTTCATTCTTATAAATTCAGTTCAAGAGATGAGATTAATTTAATAAATTTAGCGACAGATCAACTGCTGCGGATGAACAGTATTTTAAGGCAGTTTCAACATCAGCCATTATTTAATTTGCTGTGAAATCAGAAAGATAAAATTAAAAATTAATAAAGAAGAAGATTTCAGTTGTGAACTTCTTATCTTTGATAATAAATTGAGTTTCTAATTGCTTTTGTCCCTTTTGGGTTTTATTATTTTCGCCATGGATACTTTATAGCTTAGTCATAAAATATGCTCCATGAATTGAACTCTCAATCCGATTTTTTTTTTTTTTTTTAAATATTTACGGATAGTACTGGTTTATTTCCCCTAACAAATAAAATCAATAATACAACTCCCAGAATCAAAAGAATTCCTTTAAAGGATAAAAAAAAAAAAAAAAAACCAAGAAAATTTCTTGCTTTATTGAATCCTAGA
Organism: Asclepias syriaca; assembly: GCA_027405835.1. Taxonomy (NCBI): domain Eukaryota; kingdom Viridiplantae; phylum Streptophyta; class Magnoliopsida; order Gentianales; family Apocynaceae; genus Asclepias; species Asclepias syriaca. The sequence continues at coordinate 2,841,668 of CM049925.1, read as the reverse complement.
TCAGTCTAGAGTTTATTGATTTTGAACCTTGAAATGAGGCAATGCAGCGTATCCATCAAGACCTTTGGAGGTGTAATACGCTATGTATTCATCCATGGTAACATCTCTGTATACTTGTGGATTCTCTTCCGAAATCAACTCCTTGATTGGTCCGTATAGCCGGGAAGTGAATCCTTCGCCGTAGCTCGGCCTTATGAAGCTGGCAACGTTAATTCTTGGGCCGACGTCTTTAGCCACTGCTCTGTGATACACACTTTTGTACCTATTATTTGAGCAAATCTGCACCAGATAATAATATATTGATTATTAGCATTTACAAATCTTTTCTTTTTTCATAGTTAAAGATTGGATGAGAATGCTAATATTAATTACCTGAAACATGTCACCCAAGTTAATAGTTAGGGCTCCGGGAATGAGTGGAACGTCGACGTATTCGTTATCGTAAAGTACTTGAAGTCCACCAATTTGGTTCTGCAGGATTAGTGTTAGGAAACCGAAGTCGGTGTGGGTTACTGAACCCAAAGTCAACTCTGGTTCCGGACAAGGCGGAGAATAGTGTCCCTTAATGTAAAGACCCTCAGCACATCCCATGTCTCTCATGTAATTTTTTTCGAGTCCCAATGATTCCGAAAGCAATTCGTACAAAGTAATTCCAATCCTTTGCAAATTTTTACCGTATTCTTCCATCACATCACTGCAATAAATCAAGAATTAATTTTCAGTAATTCCATGCATCCATGCATCCATGTACGTGTTTCTAGCTATAAATAGATACGCACCTGAAAATCTCTGGCAATTCTTCCCAGCCAGGTTGGACAGGAGCCATTTTGCAGAGAAAAGTGTCTTTCCACGTGGCGGCTGAGGTGTTATAAAGAAAGAAATTGCTGTTAAAGATGACCCTTCTTGTAGTATCACGGCTGTAGTATTGTTTCTTGACTTCAGGATCTTGTTCGTGGAACTCCTTGGTAGCTTCTATCATTTTAGCCATGACATCATCAGGAATTCCGTGATTCACAATCTGGAAAAAACCCCATTTCTCGCAAGCATCCTGGAGTTGGCGGATAATCTCAGCACGCTTAGCTGGATCCTGGGTGGCACCATCGACTCCGAGGTCAATAAGAGGAACCTGATGTTTGCTTGGCTCTTTCTTGGACTTGTTCTCCTCCTTGATGCTTTCGTGGACGAAAATAGAAGGGAGTTTCTTGAGGCCGGCATCTACAAGACCCTTCACACCAACCTTAGATTTATCGAAATCAATGGTATCGGTGTTGGAATCCTTTTCGGGTGTGCTGAGAAACTGTCCGGATTTGGCACTCCTAATAGTCATCATATTATTTTTCTTCTTCATGGAAACCATGTTGGGTGTGCATCCAGCCATCCTAAGGCGATGAACAGAATTATTCATCAACAAGGAAGAAGAAGAAGAGGACATTAAAGAAGAAGAGGAAACAGCACCCAAAACCATATTGATAATTTCTTGTGTATGAGAAAATTAATAAAAGAAGAAAAGAATGAAATAAATGTGTTAGTACTTAGTAGAGAAGGTATTAGTGGTGAGGAATGCCGTGTTAGAAGCCTCCTTTATATAGGAAGGAAGGAAGGCATCCTCGCTCCATTCAGTGTCTATTATTACCAACTTGGGATTTAGAGTAATTTTGGTCGCACTTTTTTTAATCGAAATTGGTGGACTGGACTTTCTGCTCCTCTAAAGTCTGTTTCCATGTAAATTCCTGTAATACTATTTTTTATTTGTTTCTCCCACGTTGGGAATTTAATTCAATTCAATACAATCCTATTATTTTATTATTTGGTAGAATTTCCACACTAAAACGCAGTCTTCTATCGATCAGATGTGGATAAATTTTAATATCAAAGTTACGAGTCACTATTTCAAAGATATATACTTTAACCAAATGCTAAAATTGAGGATTCTTTTTTTCTTTAAAATATCTTTAAATTTTTACTAAATGGATCATTCATTCATTGATTAATAATATAAGGCTCCACAAAAAATAAACATACTTGGATTAAAATTATAGTTAATTAATAAAAATATAAAATATTAATAATATTTTTAAGAAAATAGGAAAGAACAATAAAGAAGAATGTAAGAAATATTCAAGAATGGTGGTTGCTGTTAGATCTCCTATGTCTTCATTCCTAACCTCTCTTATCACTTAACTGTCAATATATATATTAAAAAAAATAGTATTACTTAAAATATCATTGTAAATTTTAATATAATATTTTTTGTGTAACTTAATTAATATCATTCTTACTTATAATTTTATACTTTTAAGAGTATTTCATAAGTTTGAAAGATAATAAATATAAAAAAATTTAAAATTTTAAAAAATATATATAATATTTAACGGTGAATAATGATAAGAAATTAATTAAAAAGAAAAAGAAAATAAATCTTTTATATATAATAATTATTATATAAATTAAAATAATTCATGTTATTAGAGTTCCATCCTTATGAAGTCAATGGTGGTGACCTTCAATCTTTGGCCACTTTCGTAGACTAGTATTTGTATCTCAATATATATATATATATATATATATATATATATTTGCCATTTAAAATGAAAAATTATACAAATTTATTTTAATTATATATTTAATTTATTTTAAAAATTATATTTTAAATTGTTTTGATTGATTGAATTTTTAATATTTACTACTACTAGTTTAGCAAACTGGTATATGTACCATACCCCCATACATAAAACATATATCCACAACACAAAATATCTCAAAAAATCTCATCATTAAATTAACGGAGAAATCTAAAATATCTAATAAAGACCCATAATATCTAAGAAAGACTCATAACACAAAAAGCTCACACATCATGGATAAATACCCCCTAAGGAGAAAGAAAGTGCATCGAACACACAATCGAGAAAGGACACACGCACGCAAAGGAAAGGCCGAGATAAAGCACCAAGAGAAAAACGCCCTAAAGAAGAGAATCACCGAGGAAGAAGAAGGAAGATCTTGAAAGAGCTCAGGAAAGAAGAGGAAGAAGGAAAAGGGAATTAGAGTAATTATGATCAGGCTACATCATATTGGCGCCCACCGTGTTTTTTCGTACATTTAGATTAACGAAAAAGACCATGACAACCCACAGCCATGATTCTAAAAACCCTAATACCCCTCCAGAAGTTCTCACCACATCCCTAGGCATCCCTCTCCCCGTTCCCACCAGTACCCATCAACCCTTGACAACCGCCTCTGCACTCGCCAATGCCAACCAGCATCAACCCTCCCCATCCGCACATCCACCACAAGATGCCCAAAATCAATCCACATCGCGCCGCGATGGCAAGAAACCCACCCGCCGTTCGCATTCCCTATCTATTCGGCGTGATCAACCAAACGTCAACGTACCATACGAGGACATTATGCAAAACCTAAGAAATATTGCCAACTACATGCGGCAAAAAAGACCAAGACCTGATCCAGAATTAACAGACGACGCCACTTCATCCTTTCCCGAAGCCACCGGATCCTCAACCAACGTCCTGATACCCCTAAAACGCCACCGAAAGTCTTCTCCACCAAAACACCATGACCACCCTACCACAAAACCCTCCAAACAAGCCAAACACCAAGTTAAACAACCACGCCCGCACCCTCAAAATTATACAACCCAGTCAGACCCACACGCCCCTCCACAACAACAACCGTTTCCCCAGACACCTCCGGATAATACAGCACATCCCATATCATACCAACACCCCCCACCGCAACCACAAGTCCCAACAACCGCATGGCACGTCCCAACGACGACCCCCGGAACCCAAGAAGTCCCCCCAATCCACCAACACAACCAATCACCATTGCCCCATCCTCCACTCAGTACATTACCCCCCGTATCATCCACCCCACCAGCACAGATCCCGATACCACAGCCACCTCCGGGTACCCAAGGACAACCTATAATATACCAACACCCTCTTCAACGACCACAAGCAACAACGCAACCATGGTACCTCCCCCAAACCCCCGGAACCCCATCCCTCCACCAACCTCATCTACACGACCAACCTACAGCCAGACCCACACCCACTGCCATACATTCCCAAACGCCATGCGACCAAATTCACCTCGAACCCCTTCCACTAAAAACAAACGATGACATCCTCCCCTGGAACACACTCGACAAAAACCCTCTGACCCCAGAATATGCAAAAGGTCCACTGCCACCAATGTTCCAGATTCCCACATTCACCCATTACACCGGAGATTTCGATCCCGAAACCCACCTTCGGCAATTCACCACAACAATGGTAATGCACGACGCAGATGATTTCTTACTGTGTCGGTGCTTTCCAATGACACTCGTCGACCAAGCACAAACCTGGTTCGGCAGTTTACCCGCAGGATCTATTCTCTCATTCCGACAACTGGGCAACAGTTTTCTACAACATTTCGAAGCATTCCGGACAGACAAACAAACACGCCTCGAACTCCTACAAATCCGTCAAAACGCTGGAGAATCCCTGTTCTCATACCTCCAGCGTTTCAACAAAGAAGTATCACTCACCAAGGATTGCACGGACTCTTTCTACGTCGAAGCATTCCGCAACGGTCTCGTCCCAAGCGAATATTCCCATCAATTAAACATCCAGGAACCAAGAACCACACAAGAATTGTTAACTCAAGTCGAAGCTTGGATAAAAGTTGAAAAATTATCCACATCCATGGCAGTTACCCAAGCTCAAGACGCTGCTCGAAACAATACATAGGCCAGACCCAGATACCCCCAAGATCGCCACAGTCAACCTTTCACCTGATACCCACACCCCACTTACCGAACACAAATGACAACACCCAACGCAGACCCCGGTACCCCAAAAACAATACTACCCAATTTACACCCCTAACCACCGATAGCGCCACCATCTGGCAAAAAATAGAATCATCAGACATATTGCCCCCTCCGCGCCCGATGCCTTCCCCAATCGAACGCCGAAACCAACAACATTTCTGCACGTTCCATAAAGAAGTCGAACACACAACCGACAACTGCTACGCCCTGAAGAACGCAATCGAATTCGCAATTCAAAAAGGGCAATTACGCGAATACGTTAAAATGCCGGATGCAACCCACACCACCGCCGATAACTCCCTAGGAACCGGCACAGCCCACCACCACATCATCAACCTCATAGATGACCACTCCCACACATCCGACCCACCTCCCCCAAAACGCGTAAAATCTACCGAATCCGACAATACTACCAACACCCCTCTAATAATCTCCTTACACATACAGTCCTTTTTCGTCCGGCGTATATTGATAAACACCGGCAGTTCTGCCAATATCATGTACTACGAAACCTGGAAAAAAATGCACCTCGACGATAGCCTGATACAACCTTATTCTACACCAATCATCGACTTTTTCGGTACCACCACCCACCCTCGCGGCACCGCCCAACTTCCAATCCAATGGGGCCCACCTTCCCACCCACAGCAACACACGGCCACCTTCGTCATCGTCGACTCCCCAGCCCCCTACAACATCATCCTTGGACGCCCAGCGCTGAACGCGATGCAGGCACAAATCCGCACATACCGCAACGACATAATAATGACATTACCTTCCGGCCCTTGGATCATTCCCGGAGACAAATCGATTCAACAAACCTGCTACCTCACCAATATCAAACCCCCCAAACCTCCAACCATTCCCACTGAAAATCCCGACCGAACCCTGACCCCTGTCGACCAATTCGAAACCTTCGGCATAGATGCCACACACCCGGAACGCAAGATCAAAATAGGCGCATCCCTCCCGAATCCTCTACAACGACAAATCCTAGAGCTAGCGGCAAAATTTTCTAACATCTTTGCCTGGACGCCCATAGACCTCGGGGCAATTCCCCAATCCTTCATGGAACATAAGCTAGGCATTCCTCCCACAGCCAAACCCATTACCCAAAAACCACGTTCCTTCAATACCACGAAACAAGCCATTATCCGAAAAGAAATATCAGAGCTACTTGAGGCCGATGTCATTCGAAGAGTCCAATTCCCCCAATGGATAGCCAACCCAGTCGTCGTACCAAAGCCAGGCGGCAAATGGCGAGTTTCCATCAATTTCACCTCACTCAATAAAGTCATCCCCAAAAAACCGTATCCTCTTCCCCGAACGGATCTCCTCGCCGACGCCACAGCTGGATACGACTTATTGTCATTCCTAGACGCTCACAGAGGATACCACCAAATCCTTATGGCAGAAGTCGACGAAGAAAAAACTGCCTTCGTCACACCGAAAGGACTTTTCTGCTATAAACGCATGCCTTTCAGACTCAAAAAATGCAGGTGCCGATTTCCAGGACACAATTAACCGAATGTTCAAATCCCAAATCAGCAGAAATGTCGAGGCATACATCGACGACATCTTAGTCAAGACTTTTTCAGCATCAGACATAACCCGCGACCTCCGGGAGACTTTCCAAACCTTGCACGACTTTGGTCTAAAGCTCAACCCTGAAAAGTGTACATTCGGAGTAAATGCCAGCAAATTCTTGGGTTTTATGATTTCACAGCGCGGTCTCGAAATCAACCCATCCAAAATAGCAGCCATACAAAATCTGAAACCCCCAACAACTGTTAAAGATGTTCAACGATTCAGTGGACGAATCGCAGCACTCAACCGTTTTCTTTCCAAATCAGGAGAAAATCCCTCCCATTTTTCTTACTTTTACGAAACCGCAAAAATTTCGAATGGACCCCCGAATGCGAGAAAGTCTTTCAAGCCATAAAACAATACTTGCAAAGTCCTCCCGTATTAGTCCCCCCGAAACCAGACGAAGTCCTCCACCTCTACATCTCAATCTCCCCTTCAGTTGTAAGTGTCGTTCTCTGCGCCGATCGCAGCAATACCTTTCATCCAGTTTACTATGTTAGCCACGTCCTACAACCCGCCGAAACCCGATACTGTCCCCTAGAAAAACATATCTTTGCCTTAATCATGACAACACGAAAGCTCCGACATTATTTCCACTCCCACCAGATATGCATGCACACCCAAGCCCCCATTCGATAGTCATTATACAAAGCTGACATCACCGGCCGCCTCATGCGATGGGGCATCGAACTGTCCGAATATGACATCACGTACACCCGCAGGCAACAAGTCAACGCCCATGCATTATCAGACTTCATCATAGAGTGCACCGATTTACCCCCACCCCTTCCTCACCACTCACCCGATGACAACAGCCCAGACGACTGTTGGACAATCCACGTCGATGGTTCCGCAGCCGAAACCAATCGAGGAGTCGGTATAGCCATCACCTCACCCGAAGGCTCCAAGTTATTGTACGCCCTGAAATACACATTCACGATCAGCAACAACGAATCCGAATACGAAGCGGTCATTGCAGGGTTACGGATTGCCCGCACCCTAAACATCCGTAACCTCCGCATATTCACCGACTCACAACTAATAGCAGGACAAATCAACGGCGAGTTCGAAGCCAAAGAAGAAAACATGCAACAATATTTAAAGCTAGTATCCGAGTTCCTCAAAAATTTCAATACATAAGCATCGAACACATCACCCGCAAAGCAAACACGGAAGCGGACACCCTCTCCAAAGCACACATAACCGACGCAATAGACGGAACATGGATAGAGCCACTCACACAGAGATCCATTGACCACCTTCCAGTTATGAACATTTCCCAATCACAGTCCTGGATGACACCCATCATCCAATACATCACCAACAATATCACCCCAGAAGACAAAGTTCAAACACAACAACTCAGACAAACCGCAGCCCGATACGTTATCATAAACAATCAATTATACCGACGCCATTACTCCTGGCCATTATTAAAGTGTGTACCCGAAGCCGAAGGCAATTACATCTTGCGCGAAATCCACGAAGGAATTTGCGGAGCTCATATCGGAGCCCGAAGCTTAGCCCGAAAGGTCATGCGGACGGGATACTTCTGGCCCACGATAGAAGCCGACGCCACCGAGCTCATTAAACACTGTTCAAAATGCCAGCTACACGCCAACACACACCACATGCCTACTGCCGAATTCCAATCCATCAGCAACCCGATTCCTTTCTATCAATGGGGCATGGACATCGTCAGCCCATTTCCGAAGGCTAAGGGAAATAAGGAATTCCTTATCGTAGCCATCGACCATTTCACCAAATGGGTCGAAGCAAAACCCGTAGCCTCCATCACGGCACAAGTCGTCAAAGATTTCTTCTGGAACTATATCATCACTAGGTTCGGCATACCCCGCATCCTCATAACCGACAACAGGAAACAGTTCGAAGCGCAAGAATTCCAGAATTTTTGCCAAGAATTACACATAGACCACCGTTTTACATCCGTCGGATACCCACAAACGAACGGCTTAACAGAAGTCACTAACCAAACCATCGTACAAGGCTTGAAAAAACAGTTAGATTCGTCCAAATCCAAATGGATTGACGAGTTACCGAATGTCTTGTGGTCTCACCGCACAACACCCCATTCTCGCACCCTCGAAAGCCCATTTTCTTTATGCTTCGGTACCGAAGCATTGCTCCCAGTCGAAATCGGATCCCCCTCTCCCAGACTGGACAATTTTTCCATCGAGTGGAACGACCTCAAAATAGCAGAAAACTTAGCATTAGTCGACAACATTCGATCCAACGCAGCCACCCGTGAGTACAACTACAAATGATCCCTTGCAAAACACAAGAATGCAAGAATACGCCCACATAACCTCAGTACAGGAGATCTAGTCCTCCGCAAGAATTCCGTTAGTCATCAAGAGCCTACCCGAAAGCTCGATGCCAACTGGGAAGGCCCATACATCATCGCCAAAGTCAATTCAAATGGCAGCTTTCATTTGAAAGACCACAAAGGCCACATTCTCGCCCGCACCTGGAACGCAGCCAACCTCCGGAAATATTACCCATAGAACTCACATACACCCACAAATTTGGATTTAGAGGCACAACTGTTCGGATCCGGATAAACACTTGTTCTCCTTTTCAAAAATTAACATTATTTCAATACTAATAACACACATTTTTCACTATCTTAAAGGAGTTGATTTGAAACATAATAAATATAAAAAAATTTAAAATTTTAAAAAATATATATAATATTTAACGGTGAATAATGATAAGAAATTAATTAAAAAGAAAAAGAAAATAAATCTTTTATATATAATCATTATTATATAAATTAAAATAATTCATGTTATTAGAGTTCCATCCTTATGAAGTCAATGGTGGTGACCTTCAATCTTTGGCCACTTTCGTAGACTAGTATTTGTATCTCAATATATATATATATATATTGCCATTTAAAATGTTTAATTTATTTTACAAATTTATTTTAATTATATATTTAATTTATTTTTAAAATTATATTTTAAATTGTTTTGATTGATTGAATTTTTAATATTTACTACTACTAGTTTAGCAAACATAAATAAAAAAGTAGATCAGAAAATATGTTATGCAGATTGACAATGAAAATGCATAGTCATTGATAAGCCCTCAAAATATTACAAATTTGTCAAAACAAAAATATTCTCAAAACTGTTCGGAAAAGTCCAAGATATGTAATTGGACCATGCATGTTCCAAGTTTGACAATATTGACTACTAATTCATGATGACAAATCGTTGGTTTCACTTATATCGGCAGTTAGTATTGACCATTGACTTCCGGTGTATATATTGATATACATATATTTTACTTATCATTAATAAAATTTTAAAATAAAAAAATTATTAAAGAAGGTTTAAAAACTTTAAACATAATTTTTTTAAAAAATTTAAAATAAAATATCTTCGTTAAACTAGTTTTCAACAACTATTTTATTTTTCTTTTAATTAAATTTATCATATTATTAAATAATTCAAATTAAAGTAAAGTCATAAACACCCTCAATTATGACTAATACTTTAACAAATAAAATTATATTTTTCTTATTATTATGTACAAATGTTTTTTTTATATAAAAAAATAATAATAGTCATAAATTAGGTTAACTATTATAAATAAATAGATAAAGTTTATATTTCAATTCAAACTTTTAATTAATTAATTATAAAACTTACATGTAAATTCCTTATTAGTGATATGCAAAATAAATAGCTTAAGAACTAAATAATTTAATTGTATTTTACCAGAAAAATTATCACATATATTATTTTGATTTAAAAAGTTAAAATTATATAAAAAAGATAAAAAGTACATAAATAAAATATTTAAGGGACTAAATTAATCAATTTTAAAGACGATTTAGTTATTTGAAAGGTATAAAGGAAACGAGAAGCTTAAGAATCCATACCAAGTTGAATTTTTGAGTAATAAATTAATGATTTGGGTATGTTTTATTAGAAGTATGTTTATACTTTTATTAGAATAATATATATATATATATATATATATATATTAGTAAATTGTGAATATCTACATAATTTTAACAATTTTATTTTATTTTAGAAGCTTCAACTTGAGGTATACTTTGTCGGAAGAGTCAATGGTTCTTGCAAAAGAACTAAAATGATTTAATCATAAATACATAATGTGTACGTAAAGGTACCCTCAACAATGCAAGGCTTCAACTTACAGTACACTGTGTTTTATATTTTCATCATTACATGGGTTTATTCTACCTATAAAATCCCAAAATACAAAGAATTCCGAAAAGTCTAATTATGGTTGTATGGAATCCCAAAGTTTATTGATTTTGAACCTTGAAATGAGGCAATGCAGCGTATCCATCGAGACCTTTGGAGGTGTAATATGCTATGTATTCATCCATGGTAACATCTCTGTATACTAATGGATTCTCTTCAGAAATCAACTCCTTTACTGGTCCGTACAGACGGGATGTGAATCCTTCGCCGTAGCTTGGCCTTATGAAACTGGCAACGTTAATTCTTGGACCCACATCTTTAGCCACTGCTCTGTGATACACACTTTTGTACCTATCATTTGAGCAAATCTGCGCCAAATAATAATATATTCATTATTAGCATTTACTAATATTTTCATTTTTCTTAGTTAAAGAATTAATGGATGAGTATTAAGTACCTGAAACATGTCGCCCAAGTTAATAGTTAGGGCTCCGGGAACATGTGGAACGTCGACGTACTCGTTCTCGTAAAGGACTTGAAGTCCTCCGATTTCGTTTTGTAGGATAAGCGTTAGGAAACCAAAGTCGGTATGGGTTACTGATCCCAAAGTCAGTTCTGGTTCCGGACAAGGTGGAGAATAGTGTCCCTTAATGTATAGACCATCGGCACATCCCATGTCTCTCAGGCAATTTTTGTCGAGTCCCAATGATTCCGAAAGCAATTCGTACAAAGTCATTCCAATTCTTTGTAGATTTTTCCCGTATTCTTCCATCACACCACTGCAATATATCAAGAAATTAATTTTCAGTATTTCTTGAAATTAATAAAATTCCTAGGTAGGTACGGGAGTTTGGAAATTATTGCAAGTACCTGAAAATCTCTGGCAATTCTTCCCAGCCAGGTTGGACAGGAGCCATCTTGCAGAGAAAAGTGTCTTTCCACGTGGCGGCTGACGTGTTGTAAAGAAAGAAATTGCTGTTAAAGATAACCCTTCTAGTGGTATCACGGCTGTAGTATTGTTTCTTGATCTCGGGATCTTGTTCGTGGAACTCCTTAGTAGCTTCTATCATTTTAGCCATGACATCATCAGGAATTCCGTGATTCACAATCTGGAAAAAACCCCATTTCTCGCAAGCATCCTGGAGTTGGCGGATAATCTCAGCACGCTTAGCTGGATCCTGGGTGGCACCATCGACTCCGAGGTCAATAAGAGGAACCTGATGTTTGCTTGGCTCTTTCTTGGACTTGTTCTCCTCCTTGATGCTTTCGTGGACGAAAATAGAAGGGAGTTTCTTGAGGCCGGCATCTACAAGACCCTTCACACCAACCTTAGATTTATCGAAATCAATGGTATCGGTGTTGGAATCCTTTTCGGGTGTGCTGAGAAACTGTCCGGATTTGGCACTCCTAATAGTCATCATATTATTTTTCTTCTTCATGGAAACCATGTTGGGTGTGCATCCAGCCATCCTAAGGCGATGAACAGAATTATTCATCAACAAGGAAGAAGAAGAAGAGGACATTAAAGAAGAAGAGGAAACTGCACCGAGAACCATATTGATAATTTCTTGTGTTTGAGAAAATCAATAAAAGAAGAAATGAATGAAATAAATATGTTAGTACTTAGTAGAGAAGGTATTAGTGGTGAGGAATGCCGTGTTAGAAGCCTCCTTTATATAGGAAGGAAGAAAGGAAGGCATCCTCGCTCCATTCAGTGTCTATTATTACCAACTTGGGATTTAGAGTAATTTTGGTCGCACTTTTTTAAATCGAAATTGGTGGACTGGACTTTCTGCTCCTCTAAAGTCTGTTTCCATGTAAATTCCTGTAATACTATTTTTTATTTTTTTCTCCCACGTTGGGATTTAATTCAATTCAATTCAATACAATCCTATTATTTTATTATTGGTACAATTTCCACACTGAAACGCAGTCTTCCATTGATCAGATGTGGATAAATTTTAATATCAAAGTTTTAAGTTACTATTAATCTTTAATCTCTATATTTTTAATTTCTATATATGGATCACTTAAATATAAATTTTTATTATTATTTCTTTTTAATATGTACCACATATATTAAAAAATAGTATTTTTTAAATATACTTGTAGCTTTAAATGTAATATTTAATAATTAATAAGATGAATAATGATAAGAAAATAATTTTATGGAAAACAAATAAATTTTTTATGTAAATGATTAATGTGACCAATTCTATAGATATAATTACATATATAACTATTATTACAAAATTTGATCTAGGTTACATGTTTATGAAGTCAATGGTGGTGAGCTTCAATCTTTGGCCACTTTCATAGACTATTATTTGTATCTCAATATACATATAATATATATATAGATTGCCCTTTTTTAAAAATAAAAATAAAAATAACACTCTTGAATAGTGAATCAAGTTACAAATTAGGATGTACAAGACACTTTATAGAATAAGTTAAATTTTTTTATTTAAATTGAGTTATTAATTCAACATTAAATATTTAACCTTTTAAAATTATATAATTTAGATAATATATATACATATATAAATATATGTTAAATTATCTTACTAACACTTGAATTTTTCAAAAATTTAACTTTTGCACCAGTATTTATTTTTGCTTTGAACTGACACTTGAACTATAAAATATCACCTCGTTTGTCCTTCCGTCCAAATTTTCCGTCAAACTTCATTTTCCATCCAATTCTCAAGGGTATTTTCATCTTTTTATAATTATGAGTATTTTTAATTATTAGTATTTTATTTTTAAGTGTAATTTTGTCATTTCACTTTACGTGTATTTTCGTCTTTTTACAATTATGAGCATTTTTAATTATTAGGGTTTTATTTTTAAGGATAATTTTGTCATTTCACTTTATTATTAAAAATCTGAAAAATATATTTTTTTATAATCTCAAAGATTTGATCCTACAACCACACACCTAAATAAACTATATTTAGCCACTAAGATAACTATAAATATATAAAATTATTTGGAACTTATATTTTATATTATAATTACGAAAATAATAAATACGCATTTTATATTACGATTATATTCTATATTTTAAATATAAATTATATTAAATATAAACATTTTCAAAAAAATATTATCAAATGACACAATTCAAATCACAAGTTTTTGTTATTGTCACATTTGTCAAAGTTTGCACTGAAGTTCTTCTTTAACTTTTTTTTTTGTTTCGAATTCGTCGCAAAACATGAATTTCGAGATGATTTTTTATACAATGTTATTGTTGACATTAATAATGTAATAATGTCATTGTAAAAAAACCTCAAAATTTGCATTCTGCAACAAATTCAAAGTTAAAAATAAATAAATTTAAGGTGTGAGGAAGGGAATGACTACGAAGACAATTGGTTTAAATTGTGTTGTTTGGATAATATTTTTTCAAAATCTTTATATAAATTTTTGTATTTGTCCAAATAGTAAATGCTTATTTATTGTTTATACGGTTGTTGTTTAAATTTAGGGATTCACAAATATAATTATGTTAAATTTATTTTGGCATCATCTAGTATGCAATATAAAATATAAATTTCATACAAATTAACATGTTAATAATTGGTTCAGTGAATTAATATGATTTTGCTATTTGAATCCTTCCAATTTAAGAAGATTTTTTAAAATTTTATGAAAAGACAAAATTATCCCTACTTTAATAATTTTAAAATATTAATGATTTTAAAAGACGAAAATGCCCCTAAAAATTAGATGGAAAATTAAGTCTAACATAAATTTTGGATGGAATGGCAAATGATGTGATATTTTATAGTTCAAATGTCAGTTCAAAGCAAAAATAAATACATGTGCAAAAGCTGAATTTTTGAAAAGTTTAAGTGTTAGTAAGATAATTTACCAATAAATATATAAATAAACTGTTGAACTACTAGTTATTTGAAACATAAAAATTATAGTGTAACTACAATTTTATTAATAACTTTAAAAAGTCATAAATTATATTTTATAAAAAATAAAAAAAATTATAAGTTGGAGATATAATATAATAGAAGTTAAAATTTTCTAATTTTTTTTAAAAAAAGAAATGATAACTAAGAATTGTTCAATAGTGCATAACTGGTATATGATTCAATAATTAGAAACAATTAAAAAGAGAATAGGTTATGAATTATTAAAATAACAATTTATTGTCCAAATGCAATACTTAATAAACCTTTAGTAGACTAAATAATAATGACAATGAAAAATATTAATCGAAAGTTTGGTGGTATACATTATTATTTATTTATTTATTTATTCTTTTTGGGATCAACAGTACGTAGATCATGTTTGCTAGTCAATCAATAAGACCCCAAACACGTAGTGGCTGAAGTAGAAAATGTCAAAGCATAGCACTTTTATTAATTTCTTTTCTAAGAAAGGAAAAAGAAAAAATAAAAAGAGTTGGGATAATAATTAAATTGAGTGAAAAAAATGTATAAAATTGTTTTTGCATATACAAAATAAAATCTGGATATTCTGGTTTATAAATTGTTATTTACTTTAAAAAAATTTAAGCTGCTAAAATATGTTTTAATTTTTATTTATTTAATTGTTTTTTAAGGATGAATAGAGAAACATAGTTTTATGAAAATTGACAAGAAAAGGCAGAGTCTTGGATAAGCTCTAAAATAATGTCAAAACTGTTTGGAAAAAGTCCAAGCAATTAGACGACCATGCATGTTCGAGGTTTGACATTATTGACAACCAATTCAGTTCATACATAATTGGTTTCAGTTATACCGGCAGTTACTATGCTAGGGAGGGAGTATTGGCCATTGACTTTGACTGTATTCATATAGTTATATATATATATATATATATATATAGATAGATAACCCAAAAATTAATAGGTTAAAAAATAAATAATTTGATTATATTTTGTTTGGATCTAAAAATTTAAAATTAAATAAAATGATAAAATGGTCAATTATAAATAATTTAGGGATTGAATTACACAATTTTAAAGTTTTAAGGTTCGTTTAGTTAGTAGACAAGTATAAATTAAACCATGTGGTGCACTTACACAAATTGAATTTTCAATACTGTGAAAGTTAAAATAATATATATTTTAAAAAATGAGTTATAATTTTATTTGTAATACTTATTCATATACAAAATTTTAGGTAAATTGAAATAAATAGTTACTAAATAATAGAAGTTTGGTCACATTGGTCTTCAAATTATCTTTTTTTTATAAAATTGGTTTCCAAACTTTAAAAAAATTATAACATTCATGTTCAATTAAAAATTCTGTTAAATCATCTATTAAGTAAAAAAAAGATTATAATAATATTTATATTACTATACTATTTAAATATGTTTAATTATAGGTAGATTGATAAACTATAGATGTTTAGTGACATTGGTTCTCAAATTATAAAAAAATTGGGAGATTGATCATTTATTTAAAAAATATAATATTTATGTTATTACAATATTTAAATATATTTAATAAAATATAATGTAGATACATATAATATTATTTTTATATTTCTACTTAATCGTGTTCCCCCTCCTTTTCTTTCCTTCTACTTTCTTTGTTTTTATTATTCAACAAAGGCAAATTGACATAAATATTTTCAAAGTATATTTTTGGTGGAATTCGTTCTCGAACTATAAAAAAATTTTGATATTGGTCATTTCATTAAAATTTTTGTTAAATCATTCGTTAACTAAAAAAAACTCTAAGGTTATATCACTATATTATTTAAATATATGTAATAATAAATAAATTGACATAAATATTCCCCAAACTATAGATGTTTGGTGACATTAATCCCTAAATTATAAGTTTTTGGTAAAATTGGTCCCTAAACTATAAAAAAGTTGCAACATTAGCTCTTTTGTTTAAAAATTCTCTATTAAGTAAAAAAATTTTAAATGTATTTATGTCATTATACTATTTAAATATATTTAATATATATAATTTATATATATATACCTTCAAATAATATTTTAATATTATTCTCAGATATTTTTTCACTATTTTTATCTTTTTCTTCTTCTTGTTTTTTTTTGTTTGAAAAAAAAAATTATCTAATGTTTTATTGTTTGTAGCAATTAATATCTTCGAAACTTTTTATTTGTTGAAAAATGAAAACAAAGAAAGTAGAAGGAGAAAAAAAAGGAATAAGAAGCCCAAGAGAAATAAAGATGAAATGATATTATATGTATATATATTATATAATATTAAATATATTTAAATATGGTAATGATATAAATATCTTGGATTTTTTAAGAAATGATCAATTTTACAATTTTTTTACAATGTCACCAAATATGTATAATTTGGGGATTATTTATGTCAATCTCCTTATTATTACATATATTTAAATAATGTAATAATATAAATACCCTTGAGTTTTTTTAATTTAACGGAAGGATTAATGTTACAATTTTTTATAGTTTGAGGACCAATTCCACCAAAACATTATTTTGGGGACCAATGTGACCAAACTTCTATAGTTTGGGAACTATTTATGCCAATTTGTCTTTAATAAATAAAAAGTTCTGGGAAAATTAATTGATGTAAATAATAAGAAAATTAGATTTTTTTAAAAAAATAAAGAACAGAAAGAAAAATAAAAGGCAAAAATAAAAAATATATACGTGAGAATGATATTAAAATATTATTTGAATATATATGTATATAACAAATTTAATAAATTTAAATAGTATAATAATATAAATATATTTGAATTTTTTTTATTGAGCGAAGGATTTTTAAGAAAATGACCAATGTCGTAATATTTTTTTTTAATTTGAGGGTCAATTTCACCAAAAACAATTTAATTTAGGGATTAATAATATCAAACATTTATTGTTTAAAGACTATTTATATTAATCTGATAATTATTAAATATATTTAAATAATGTAGTGATATAAATATGTTTTGAATTTTTTTATTCAACTGATGTTAACAAAAATTTTAATGGATAAACCAATGTCATAATTTTTTATAATTAGTGATTAATTTAAAAAAAAAGTAATTTGGGTACTAATATAACAAATTTCTTCTAATGGGGATTATGACAATTTGCCCAAAATTTTATTGAAAGAGTCAATGGTTATTACAAAAGAACTGAAATAATTTATTCATAAATACATCACGTGTACATAGTTACACTTTCACCTTACAGTAAATGTTTTTCCTCATTTTTTTTACTACTATTACAGTAGCAATATTCATACAATATTAGTTTGGTTTATTCTCCATACAAAATCAGTCATTTCCAGTAGACAAAGAATTTCCTCCCCACCCGAAAAAAAAAAAAAAAAAAAAAGGGAAGAAAGAAGAAAACACTTGGAAGTCTTCTAGTTGTATATGGAATCCCAGAGTTTATTGATTTTGAACCTTGAAATGAGGCAATGCAGCGTATCCATCGAGACCTTTGGAGGTGTAATATGCTATGTATTCATCCATGGTAACATCTCTGTATACTAATGGATTCTCTTCAGAAATCAACTCCTTTACTGGTCCGTACAGACGGGATGTGAATCCTTCGCCGTAGCTCGGCCTTATGAAGCTGGCAACGTTAATTCTTGGACCCACATCTTTAGCCACTGCTCTGTGATACACACTTTTGTACCTATCATTTGAGCAAATCTGCGCCAAATAATAATATATTGATTATTAGCATTTACAAATATTTTCATTTTTCTTAGTTAAAGAATTAATGGATGAGTATTAAGTACCTGAAACATGTCGCCCAAGTTAATAGTTAGGGCTCCGGGAACATGTGGAACGTCGACGTACTCGTTCTCGTAAAGGACTTGAAGTCCTCCGATTTCGTTTTGTAGGATAAGCGTTAGGAAACCAAAGTCGGTGTGTGTTACTGATCCCAAAGTCAGTTCTGGTTCCGGACAAGGTGGAGAATAGTGTCCCTTAATGTATAGACCATCGGCACATCCCATGTCTCTCAGGCAAGTTTTGTCGAGTCCCAATGATTCCGAAAGTAATTCGTACAAAGTAATTCCAATTCTTTGTAGATTTTTCCCGTATTCTTCCATCACACCACTGCAATATATCAAGAAATTAATTTTCAGTATTTCTTGAAATTAATAAAATTCCTAGGTAGGTACGGCAGTTTGGAAATTATTGCAAGTACCTGAAAATCTCTGGCAATTCTTCCCAGCCAGGTTGGACAGGAGCCATCTTGCAGAGAAAAGTGTCTTTCCATGTGGCGGCTGACGTGTTGTAAAGAAAGAAATTGCTGTTAAAGATAACCCTTCTAGTGGTATCACGGCTGTAGTATTGTTTCTTGATCTCGGGATCTTGTTCGTGGAACTCCTTGGTAGCTTCTATCATTTTAGCCATGACATCATCAGGAATTCCATGATTCACAATCTGGAAGAAACCCCATTTCTCGCAAGCATCCTGGAGTTGGCGGATAATCTCAGCACGCTTAGCTGGATCCTGGGTGGCACCATCGACTCCGAGGTCAATAAGAGGAACCTGATGTTTGCTTGGCTCTTTCTTGGACTTGTTCTCCTCCTTGATGCTTTCGTGGACGAAAATAGAAGGGAGTTTCTTGAGGCCGGCATCTACAAGACCCTTCACACCAACCTTAGATTTATCGAAATCAATGGTATCGGTGTTGGAATCCTTTTCGGGTGTGCTGAGCCACTGTCCGGATTTGGCACACCTAATAGTCATCATATTGTTTTTCTTCTTCATGGAAACCATGTTGGGTGTGTATCCAGCCATTCTAAAGCGCTGAACAGAACTATTCATCAGTAAGGAAGAAGAAGAAGAGGACATTAAAGAAGAAGAGGAAACAGCACCCAAAACCATATTGATAATTTCTTGTGTATGAGAAAATTAATAAAAGAAGAAAAGAATGAAATAAATGTGTTAGTACTTAGTAGAGAAGGTATTAGTGGTGAGGAATGCCGTGTTAGAAGCCTCCTTTATATAGGAAGGAATAAAGGAAGGAAGGAAACTTGGGATTTAGAGTAATTTTGGTCGCACTTTTTTTAATCGAAATTGGTGGACTTTCTGCTCCTCTAAAGTCTGTTTCCATGTAAATTCCTTGTAATACTATTTTTTAATTTTTTCTCCCACGTTGGAATTTAATTCAATTCAATTCAATACAATCTTATTATTTTATTATTGGTGGATAAATTTTAATATCAAAGTTTTGAGTTACTATTAATCTTTAATCTCTATATTTTTAATTTCTATATATGGATCATTTAAATATAAAATTTTATTATTATTTCTTTTTAATATGTACCACATATATTAAAAAAATAGTATTTTTTAAATATACTTGTAGCTTTAAATGTAATATTTAATAATTAATAAGATGAATAATGATAAGAAAATAATTTTATGGAAAACAAATAAATCTTTTATGTAAATGATTAATGTGACCAATTAATTCTATAGATATAATTACATACAAAATTTGATCTAGATTACATGTTTATGAAGTCAATGGTGGTGAGCTTCAATCTTTGGCCACTTTCATAGACTATTATTTGTATCTCAATATACATATAATATATAGGGTAAATTATCTCAGGAGCACTTGAACTTTACAAAAATCCAGCTTTTACATCTCTATTTATTTTTGCTTTGAATTGACACTCGAACTACCAAATATCACCTGTTTTGCACTTCCGTTCAAAATTTCTGTCAACCTTTATTTTTTGTCTATTTATCAAGGGCATTTTAATCTTTTTAATTTAAAAATAAATTATAAAAAAAACTTTTTCCACCGATCACTCACTTTCCCTAAATATAGCTGTTCTTCTAAATCTCTCCCCCTTTCCCTATCTATTCTTCAACTCTTTTTTTCAAATTATTTTGATTTAATCTCAGATTGTTCGTTTCTTTCAAATTAAATTACTTATTTTTGCAGAATATCCAATACCCAGTAGGCAAGAGTTGTTGTTACGCTTTGTTTTATCCTAAAATTGTAGTCAATTGGTTTGAAATTTTTTCATACTTTTTCCCCAAAATTCATAGTGAGCAAGATTTGTCATTACCATATTGTTATTGAGGTCGAATTTATCTGGTAAGAACATCATGGACGAATCGAGCGATGAGAAAACGTCATTTTTTGTTCCTTCGGCGGGCGATTATGTGAGAGAAGCTATTCGGAGAATAGGTTACGAGAGGCTGTGTTCACCTTGGCGGACGATTTCATTTTTATGTTCTTTTTTTTTCTTCTTGTTTGTTAAAAATTGCAAATGTTGTTCTTTATTGTAATAAATCATGACTTCTTTTGCTTTGTAATCATTTTGGATTCTTGTTTGAACATAAATAAATACATAAACATCTCATCATTGCATGATTAATAAATAATACAGATAGAAGATGTGATGGCTCTCTGTTTCCGGAAGAGCATTTCTTGATTTATTGGATTCTGCAATTTTGATTATTAATTCAAAGATAATCTTCAATTGAAATATCCAATTCGGATGGTTGAAAAATATTAGAGGATATTGGTGTTATTTGTTTAGCTATAATTTGTGCATCAACAGCCATGCCAGCATCGGTGGCAGCCTTCTGTATAGCTCTAGGAGACATACCTCTCTCCACAACCCTGCCGGGCAACACCAAGGGAAAAAAATTAAAATTTTTCGGTGAAGTTTTTTCTCGCAAGCAATAATAAGCAATGTCGTGAGCTACTGCTGCAGCTTCTGGTGCAGAGTAAGATCTCAGCCACAACCTTTCTTGGGAACCGGGAACTCGAATCTCCGACACCCATTTCCCCCATTTTCGTCTCCTTACTCCCTCATGATGTTCTTACCCGACAAATTCAACCTCAATAACAATATGGTAATGACAAATCTTGCTCACTATGAATTTTAGGGAAAAATTATGAAAAAATTTCGAACCAATGGACTACAATTTCGGGATAAAACAAAGCGTAACAACAACTCTTGCCTACTGGGTATTGGATATTCTGCAAAAATAAGTAATTTAATTTGAAAGAAACGAACAATCTGACATTAAATCGAAATAATTTGAAAAAAAGAGTTGAAGAATAGATAGGGAAAGGGGGACAGATTTAGAAGAATAGAGAGATATTTAGGGAAAGTGAGTGATGGGTGGAAAAAGTTTTTTTTTATAATTTATTTTTAAATTAAAAAGACGAAAATGTCCTTGATAAATAGATAGAAAAT
Organism: Asclepias syriaca; assembly: GCA_027405835.1. Taxonomy (NCBI): domain Eukaryota; kingdom Viridiplantae; phylum Streptophyta; class Magnoliopsida; order Gentianales; family Apocynaceae; genus Asclepias; species Asclepias syriaca. The sequence continues at coordinate 2,819,878 of CM049925.1, read as the reverse complement.
AAAGGTTGACGGAAATTTTGAACGGAAGTGCAAAACAGGTGATATTTGGTAGTTCGAGTGTCAATTCAAAGTAAAAATAAATAGAGATGCAAAAGTTGAATTTTTGAAAAGCTCAAGTGCTACTGAGATAATTTACCCTAATATATATATAGATTGCCCTTTTTTAAAAATAAAAATAAAAATAACACTCTTGAAAAGCGAATCAAGTTACAAATTAGGATGTACAAGACACTTTATAGAATAAGTTAAATTTTTTTGATATAAATTGAGTTATTAATTCAACTTTAAATATTTAACCTTTTAAAATTATATAATTTAGATAATATATATACATTTATAAATATATAAATAAACTGTTAACTATTAGTTATTTGAAGCATAAAAATTATAGTGTAAGTGGAACTTTATTAAAAACTTTAAAAAGTTATAAATTGTATTTTATAAAAAAAATAAAAAAAAGTATAAATTCGAGATATAATATAATATAAATTAAAATTTTCTTATTTTAAAAAAAAAAAGAAATGATAACTAAGAATTGTTCAATAGTGCATAACTGGTATTTGATTCAATAATTAGAAACAATTAAAAAGAGAATAGGTTATGAATTATTAAAATCACAATTTATTGGCCAAATGCAATACTTAATAATAGACTAAATAATAATGACAATGAAAAATATTAATCGAAAGTTTGGTGGTATACATTATTATTTATTTATTTATTTATTCTTTTTGGGATGAACAGTAAGTAGATCATGTTTGCTAGTCAATCAATAAGACCCCAAACACGTAGTGGCTGAAGTAGAAAATGTCAAAGCATAGCACTTTTATTAATTTCTTTTCTAAGAAAGGAAAAAGAAGAAATAAAAAGAGTTGGGATAATAATTAAATTGAGTGAAAAAAATATATAATAAAATTGTTTTTGCATATACAAAATAAAATCTGGATATTCTGGTTTATAAATTGTTATTTACTTTAAAACAATTTTAAGCTGCTAAAATATGTTTTAATTTTTATTTATTTAATTGTTTTTTTTTAAGGATGAATAGAGAAACATAGTTTTATGAAAATTGACAAGAAAAGGCAGAGTCTTGGATAAGCTCTAAAAATAATGTCAAAACTGTTTGGAAAAAGTCCAAGCAATTAGACGACCATGCATGTTCGAGGTTTGACATTATTGACAACCAATTCAGAATCATACATAATTGGTTTCAGTTATACCGGCAGTTACTATGCTAGGGAGGGAGTATTGGCCATTGACTTTGACTGTATTCATATAGTTATATATATAGATAACACAAAAAATAATAGGTTAAAAAATAAATAATTTGATTATATTTTGTTTGGATCTAAAAATTTAAAATTAAATAAAATGATAAAATGGTCAATTATAAATAATTTAGGGATTGAATTACACAATTTTAAAGTTTTAAGGTTCGTTTAGTTAGTAGACAAGTATAAATTAAACCATGTGGTGCACTTACACAAATTGAATTTTCAATACTGTGAAAGTTAAAATAATATATATTTTAAAAAATGAGTTATAATTTTATTTGTAATACTTATTCATATACAAAATTTTAGGCAAATTAAAATACATAGTTCCTAAATAATAGAAGTTTGGTTATATTGGTCTCTAAATTAATTTTTTTTATAAAATTAGTTTTTAAACTATAAAAAAAATTATAACATTCTCATTCAATTAAAAATTCTGTTAAATCATCTATCAAGTAAAAAAAATTACAATGATATTTATGTTACTACACTATTTAAATATATTTAATAATAGAGAGATTGAATGTTTAGTAACATTGATTTTGAAATTATAAAAAAATTGTGAGATTGATCATTTATTTAAAAAATATAATATTTATATTATTACATTATTTAAATATATTTAATAAAATATAATATAGATACATATAATATTATTTTTATCGTATTTCTTCTTAATCGTGTTCCTCCTCCTTTTCTTTCCTTCTACTTTTTTTGTTTTTATTATTCAACAAAGTCAAATTGACATAAATAGTCCCCAAAATATATTTTTGGTAGAATTAGTATTCGAACTATAAAAAATTTGATATTGAGCCTTTTGTTAAAAATTTTGTTAAATTATTCGTTACCTTAAAAAAACTCCAAGAGTATTTATGTCACTACATTATTTAAATATATGTAATAATAGGCAGATTGACATAAATATTCATTAAACTATAGATGTTTGGTGACATTCGTCCTTAAATTATAATGTTTTGGTAAAATTCATCCTTAAACTATAAAAAAATTGCGACATTAGTCCTTTTGTTTAAAAATTCTTTGTTAAGTAAAAAAACTTCAAATGTATTTATGTAATTATACATTAGTCCTTTTGGTAAAATTGGTCCCTAAACTATAAAAAAATTGTGATATTAGTCTTTTTGTTTAAAATTTCTTTGTTAAGTAAAAAAACTTCAAATGTATTTATATCATTATACTATTTAAATATATTTAATATATATAATTTTTATATATATATATATATATATATATATATATATATATATATTGTTAGAATGCCTTGAATTAGTCAAACATTCTGTTACTTCTCCTTAAGTTTAGGAAGTTTGAATTAGTCAAACATTCTGTTACTTCTCCTTAAGTTTAGGAAGTTTGACTAACGAATGTCTTGAATTAGTCAAACATTCTGTTACTTCTCCTTAAGTTTAGGAAGTTAGTCAAACATTCTCTTACTTCTCATTGGGATTAGGAAGTTAGTCAAATATTCTGTTTTTAAATTGGGAAGGTGTCTGTCATCTTTCCTATAAATAGGTTCATTTGTAAGGAATTCATTGTATTGTAGTCACCTATACAACAACTCTGTAATCTCTCTCATAAATCAGTAAAAACTCTCCCCTCTTCTGTTAGGTGGACGTAGCCAACACATTGTTGGTGAACCACGTTAAATTTGTGTGTCATTTCTTTATTTTTGTTATCTTTCTTACATCCGTCATAACAAACTGGTATCAGAGCTCAGGTAATCGAGGTTTGTAATCTGGTGAGAAAGATGTCTGCGTTGAACGTAAAGATTGACAAATTCACGGGGAGGAACAGTTTTAGTTTATGGCAGATCAAGATGCGAGGTTTGTTGAAACAACAAGGCTTATGGATGCCATTATCAAAGGAAATCAAGGCTGACAATGCTGAGTTGGCCGCCTTGGAGGAGAAGACACATTCGACTATCATGTTGTGTCTTGCAGATGATGTCATCACTGAGGTCGCAGATGAAGACATTGCCGTTGGTCTGTGGTTGAAGCTAGAAAGTCTATACATGACAAAGTCTTTAACCAACAAGTTGCTTCTGAAGCAACGTCTGTTTGGTCTGCGAATGCAGGAAGGTACACCTCTTAGAGACCATCTGGATCAATTAAATACAATTCTTTTAGAGTTGCGTAATATTGATGTTAAGGTAGAGGATGAAGATGCTGCCTTAATTCTGTTGGTTTCACTACCATTGTCGTATGAGAATTTCGTACAATCTTTCATTGTTGGGAAAGATATCGTGTCTTTGGAAGAGGTCATGTCATCTCTCCATACCAGAGAGCTGCGCCATAAGGCGACCGGAGCAGGGACAGACAATCAGGCCGCTGGATTGATAGCCAGTGGAAGCAAGGGACATGGACAATTGGGCAAGAAGAAGCTGGGTTCCAAGGGTCCAAAAGTAAATGATATTTGTAACTACTGCAAGGAGACAGAGCATTGGAAGAATGAATGCCCGAAGAAGAGAAAGTAACCGCTGGAGCAGAAAGGATCTACTGCGGTAGCGGTGGATGGCACCAATTCCGAAGAGGACATCGCTCTAGTTGCAGACGAACACACGCATCATGCTGATGTGTGGGTCCTTGACTCTAGGGCGTCCTACCATATATGTCCAAGGAGAGAGTGGTTTTCAACCTTTGAGCAGATAGACGGGGGAAATGTCTCTATGGCAAACAGCTCGGTATGCAAGGCGGTTGGAATAGGCTCGATCAAGATTCGGACGCATGATGGTAAATTCTGCACATTGTACAATGTCAGACATGTTCCACTAATGACGAAGAATCTGATATCCCTGAGCTTGCTGGATAGTAAGGGGTTCAGCTTCAAGGGTGAAGGTGGAGTTATACATGTCTGCAGGGGCTCTAATGTGATACTTAAGGGCGTCAAACAGGGAACTTTGTACTTTTTGCAAGGTTCAACAGTTGCTGGTTCTGCAGCTGCTGCGTCATCTGAGGTTCACCGAGATGATTTGACCAAGTTATGACATATGAGACTTGGTCACATGGGTGAAAGAGGGTTGCAGATTCTGTCAAAGGAAGATCTTCTTGGTGGTCACAAGATCAAGAGCCTTGAGTTTTGTGAGCATTGTGTCTTTGGGAAGCTACATCGCAGCAAGTTCCCAAAGGCGGTTCATCGAACAAAGGGCACGCTGGATTACATCCATTCAGACTGCTGGGGTCCGTCTCGCGTTGAGTCTTTAGGCGGTCACAGATTTTTTATGTCGGTAATCGATGATTACTCAAGGATGACTTGGGTAATCATGATGAAACATAAAAGTGAAGCGTTCAAGAACTTTAGGTAGTGGAAGACGCTAGTGGAGAATCAAACTGGGAAGAAGATCAAGAGGCTGCGAACTGATAATGGTCTGGAATTCTGTTCGTCTGAGTTCGATGTGTTTTGCAAGGATGAGGGGATTGCTCGACATCGCACAGTCAGGGATACACCACAGCAGAATGGTGCAGCTGAGCGCATGAACCAGACACTTCTGGAGAGAGCGAGGTGCATGCTCTCTAACGCTGGTCTAACTAGACGCTTCTGGGCAGAAGCAGTTACAACGGCATGCTACATAACAAATCGGGGACCACACACAGGCATCAACTGTAAAATACCTTTTAAGGTGTGGACAGGGAAGCATGTTGATTACTCAAATCTGAGAGTTTTTGGCTGTACAGCTTACTATCATGTCAATGAGGGTAAGATGGAGCCAAGGGCTAAAAAGGGAATATTCGTGGGCTATGGAGAAGGGGTGAAGAAAGTGGGCACGGCTGACAATCCTGCTGACATGTTCACCAAGCCAGTTCCACAGAGCAAGTTCCAACACTGTTTGGACTTGCTAAATATCACAAGCTGCTAAATGGCAGAAGAGAGGGGAGCGGATACATCTGGCACCAGGTAAATTGTGAGAGAATTCAAGTCAAGGTGGAGATTTGTTAGAATGCCTTGAATTAGTCAAACATTCTGTTACTTCTCCTTAAGTTTAGGAAGTTTGAATTAGTCAAACATTTTGTTACTTCTCCTTAAGTTTAGGAAGTTTGACTAACGAATGCCTTGAATTAGTCAAACATTCTGTTACTTCTCCTTAAGTTTAGGAAGTTAGTCAAACATTATGTTACTTCTCCTTGGGATTAGGAAGTTAGTCAAATATTTTGTTTTTAAATTGGAAAGGTGGCTAAGGTGGCTGCCATCTTTCCTATAAATAGGTTCATTTGTAAGGCATTCATTGTATTGTAGTCACCTATACAACACCTCTGTAATCTCTCTCATAAATCAGTAAAAACTCTCCCCTCTTCTGTTAGGTGGACGTAGCCAACACATTGTTGGTGAACCACGTTAAATCTGTGTGTCATTTCTTTATTTTTGTTATCTTCTTACATCCGTCATAACATATATACCTTCAAATAATATTTTAATATCATTCTCAAATATTTTTTCATTATTTTTATCTTTTTCTTCTTGTTGTTTTTTTTTTTTTTTTTTGAATAAAAAAATTATTATCTAATTTTTTTATTGTTTGTACCAATTAATATCTTCCGAATTTTTTATTTGTTGGAAAATAAAAATAAAGAAAATAGAAGGAGAAAAGAAAGAATAAGAAGCCAAGAGGAATAAAGATGAAATGATATTATATGTATATATATTATATATTATTAAACATATTTAAATAAGGTAATAATATAAATATCTTGGATTGTTAAGTAAATATCAATTTCACAAATTTTTTATAATTTAGGGACTAATGTTACCAAATATCTATAATTTAGAGATTATTTATGTCAACCTATTTATTATTACATATATTTAAATAATGTAGTGACATAAATACCCTTTGAGTTTTTTTTAAGTTAACGAATGATTTAACGAAATTTTTAACAGAATAACCAATATCACAATTGTTTTTATAGTTCGAGGACGAATTCCACAAAAAAATATTTTGGGGACCAATGTGATCAAACTTCTATAGTTTGGGGACTATTTATGTCAATTTGCCTTTAACAAATAAAAAGTTGTGAGAAAATTAATTGATGTAAACAATAAAAAAATTAGATATTTTTTTTTAAAAAAATAAAGAACAGAAAGAAAAATAAAAGGTAAAAATAAAAAAATATACTTGAGAATGATATTAAAATATTATTTGAAAATATATGTATATACATTATATATTTTATTAAACAAATTTAATAAATTTAAATAGTATAATAATATAAATATATTTGAATTTTTTTATTGAGTGAAGGATTTTTAAGAAAATAACCAATTCATAATATTTTTTTAATTTGAGGGTCAGTTTCACCAAAACAATTAATTTAAGAATTAATACTATAAAACATTTATTATTTGAGACTATTTATATTAATCTGATAATTATTAAATATATTTAAATAATGTAGTGATATAAATATCTTTCGAATTTTTTTATTTAACGGGTGTTAACAAAATTTTTAACGGACAAACCAATATATAATTTTTTATAGTTGATGATTAATTTTAAAAAAAATAATTTGGGGACCAATGTCACAAACCTCTCTAATTTGGAATTATGTCAATTTGTCCAAATTTTATTGAAAGAGTCAATGGTTATTACAAAAGAACTGAAATAATTTATTCATAAATACATCACGTGTACATAGTTACACTTTCACCTTACAGTAAATGTTTTTCCTCATTTTTTTTACTACTATTACAGTAGCAATATTCATACAATATTAGTTTGGTTTATTCTCCATACAAAATCAGTCATTTCCAGTAGACAAAGAATTTCCTCCCCACCCGGAAAAAAGAAAAAAGAAAAAAAAAACAAAAGGGAAGAAAGAAGAAAACACTTGGAAGTCTTCTAGTTGTATATGGAACCCCAGAGTTTATTGATTTTGAACCTTGAAATGAGGCAATGCAGCGTATCCATCGAGACCTTTGGAGGTGTAATATGCTATGTATTCATCCATGGTAACATCTCTGTATACTAATGGATTCTCTTCAGAAATCAACTCCTTTACTGGTCCGTACAGACGGGATGTGAATCCTTCGCCGTAGCTTGGCCTTATGAAACTGGCAACGTTAATTCTTGGACCCACATCTTTAGCCACTGCTCTGTGATACACACTTTTGTACCTATCATTTGAGCAAATCTGCACCAAATAATAATATATTGATTATTTAGCATTTACAAATCTTTTCATTTTTCTTAGTTAAAGAATTAATGGATGAGTATTAAGTACCTGAAACATGTCGC